>VZRX01004856.1:0-52361 GCA_013398075.1 Notiomystis cincta
AAAATAAAATAAAATAAACCCAATATTTTTAAAAGGCAGCATTTCAAGAGCTATTTTCTCAGGTTTTGGGAAGAAGCCACTGAAATTAGTGCTGACTTTTAATTTATATTTTTTTTCTTTAAGTTTTCTTCTTAAAGAAACTCAGCTTGCCTAATGAAATGTGGGCCTGGTTACAGGAGCACCAACAACATACACATACAAATTGCAGGAATTTGACACTGGGAATTTGATGGGAATACAGACCCACAGCAATTCCAAAATAGAGAAGTAGGATTCAGGCAGGAATGCTTGAAATCACAGTTCGGGTTCTGTTTGGAGTTTCTGTTGCCTGGAGCTGTAGATACTTCTATTTTTGGACCCTGAGGTTTATGAGGGGTTTCAGGCCTAACAGTGATTATCTCAGCACTAATCTCAGGCCAAAACCTCCCTGGACTCCACAGATAAGGTGTTCCTCATCCTCTGATTAGGCACAACCAGAGAATGTCTAATAAACAATAAACCCCACATCACTGCTCGTGTTCCCCTTCCTGACTGTTCAGTGGTCAGGGGACTTCCTTAAGAAGCAAGACTTTTCTTTTTGCTGGAGGAAATTCAAATTCACATCTCTGCCCTGCCAGGGGAGAAATTTGTCCTTCAGGAGTTTTTTTAAACCTCTTCCACTTAGCACAAAAATCATTACAGTTTCATTAAAGCCCAGAAAGGGAACAAACAGGACTCAACAGTCAGTGGGTCAGAGAATCTCGAGTTTGCTCTCTGGGCTGATTTTCTATTTTTCGTGTTGCCAATAGAGTAGGAACCAAGAACACCTTGGGAAATGCAGCCAGTGAGACACAGAAAAATAATGATGGCAAAGTGATCCATGCTGGGAGAGAAGTCAGAGAGAGGCATCCCACTGACAGAGAGAGCAGTGGAAGAGTGAAATCTTTTCCTTTGCTAAAACAAGAACTGCTGCAAGATGTTCCAACTTTTACTTTTAAGTAAAAATACACCTCTTTCTCTGGAATTGTCTGGAAGAGGTGAATGGAAGTGGCCCCGATTAAGGACACAGATGTCACCGATGTCATGCTGTCAACCAGTGGCCATGGGTGCCTTCATGGCCAGCAGGGAAGGTGCCGCCATGGTGCTCTTGAAGACAGGCAAGGAGATGAGAAAATATCCACAAAGCAAACAGGTTTGGGTGGAAAACCCAGCACAACTGAGCCCTCAGCCCCACATGCAGCTCAGAGGGCACACAGAGCCTTTCCAGTCTCATCCTGGCATGGCCACATTCCTTCACATGCCACCTGCATCCCGTCAGGCACATTCCCACCCTGGCAGCCTGACTCCCAGGAATGCTACATGCAAAATGAGCTGGAATCATGTCCTCAGGCAAGTCTCAGTGATCTCCTGCCATCCTGGAATCACCACCACCATGGGGAAAGCTCTGACACCCAGGGAAACAAGGCAGGTCAGGGAGACCTAAAGGGAGCAACGCAGTGGACAGAGTGGTGGGCTGACCACCAAGAAAGGGGGAATTTGCTTTTTGAGCCCTGCTCTGTGCTGAGAACATCAAAATCCTGGGCAGAGAATATATCAGAACCAGCAGAAGGTGGCCAGACCACTCCATGCAGTTTGGGTTGGTCACTTCACATGCTGCACGGAACTCCCACCAGAGATGCAAACCCCAAACATTTGGGTTTAAGGAGGACAAAACTGACATGCAGGTGCCTCTCCAGGCTGAGAACCACATGAAGGCCTCCCACCCCCAGCAAGGCAAGTGAAGGTGGGATGAACAACTTCATTCAAGATCAAGTGCAAAGATGCTGAGTGAAACACATCAACCATCTGGAGCAAGGCAATTATATATACACTGAACTTGCAGAGAGGGGTGTATATATAAGGAAAGCAATCATGGTTTATTGCTGGCTCTCTTAATGCTGGGGGCACTTTTTCAGCCTTTTCCATTGCCTCAGACCTTTTGCCAAGCCCTCTCAAAGTCCATTTCAGCCTCCCCTCAGGGTGACCTCCCTATAATTCCCCAAAGGAACGACGATGAGTTGGAGTCACGCTTTAGAGCAGTTCGGTGGACAGCAAGAGAAAGAGAATAAAAAGCAAACCTGGAAGGTGAAATAGTGAAATACCTGTAGTTGCCATGGCTGTCAAGGTCTGCCCACCTTGCCCATCAATTACCCCATGGAGCTGGACTGTGTAATTAGTGGCAGCTTTGAGGTTGGTCACTACAGAGCGCTGGGAGTCCCCCGGCACCGTGAGCACCAGGGAGTCCAAGGGGAAGTCAGAGTCCCTGACTTCCAGAATAAAATGGTCAAAGGCCTTGTCCTGTGCCTCCCAGGTGAGTGACAGGCTGTCTGAGGTAGCATTGGATACACTGAGTTTGCTAAGAAGAGGTTCCTCTACTACAGGAAGAAAAACAAATGGAAATGTATCACAATTATTAAGAGCCAAAGCAATAAAATAAATTAATAGAGAAGTTTGAATTTGCATGACCATAGATCACAAAGGTCACCCAGCCTTGTGTTTCCCCATGTTTCCCATATCCCTGCAGTCACCCTGACCCTGCCACCCATCATTAAATGAGGATATTCAGAGTCTGCTGCTGCTGGAAACTGATATTATATTATCTGATAGCTGAGATTTGATATTTTGCTTTCACTGACCACATTACTCCATTCCTATGACAAATAACTATGTCAAGTTTTCCTAGAGGGGCAAAATTTGGTGTTAAACACAACACGAGCCATTATCTGCCTACAATAACAATGTCCTGTTTCTGTAGTCCAGTCCTTGCTTCCCACTCTCACCCTGAACATTTCACTTCCCTGTCTCTTCTGGGAAAACTGTCAGCTGTAAAACCTCGAGATGTGCAATGTGCCAACAGCTCAGTGCCTGCCTATTCCATTCTCTGACATCAACTCAAATGGACTTTTTCAATCTCTCACCCAGCATAACCTGAATATTGAAGCTGAATTCAAGCAGTGAACGTGCCTTGCAGGATTGTGCTGGCACAGACTGAAACGTGCCTGGCATCTTTTGGGGAACCAGGATAAATCTGTGACTAGAAATCAGTTTATCTGTGAGAGGCTGTGCCTGCCCTGTGCTGTGTGGCAGATGCCAACAGGTGAAGGTGAACAAAGGAGTCACCTCCTGCTTGCTGCTTGGGGAATTTGCTTTGCTTCTCCTCTGCCTCAGAGGCTGCCCCAGCCCTAATGTTTGAGGTGGTTGTTGAATGAAACCCCAGCACGAGGTGATTGCCTGACTTTGCTGGATGGGATGGTGGCTTTACATTCACAGCTCCCAACGTCCCCGGCTGGTCTTCCTTGGGAGGCGCAGAGGCGGAGGATTAGGAAATGGGTGGGCTGCTGGGGTAGCTGAGGGCAGGGAAAGGGGCACAACCTGTAAGGAAGAGTTAAGAAAAGCAGAGTTAGCACTTTTGAGGTAGGCTTTGTGTACCTGTGGTAGCTGCAGCACTGATCGCCTGTGTGCGGAACCCGCGAGAGATCCCAGAGAGGTAGACAATGAAATCAGTGCTGGGAGAAAGCCCTGAGATATGAGCAGTCCTTGAGTTGCCTGAGAAGTTGAACTCCATGGGCTCCAGCAACCTGTTAGAATCAATAATTTCAATGGTAAAGACGTCGAAGTCCCCGTTGGAGGCTGTCCAGGACAGGTTGAAGCTCTCGGGAGTGATGTCGGAAACGCTGAGCTCAGCAACGGCGGGCTGCTCTCCTGGGGAGGGAAACAACACCCGTCAGAAGGGCCCTGCACCTCCTCCTGCTCACAGAGGCTCCTCTCTGCACCACTGGGCTGGGCAAGAGGCTGTGAGTACAAGCTTACTGCAAGCAGGTGCTAAGGGGAAGAAATCAAATGAAAGCATTGCGAAATGTTAATTAAGAAAAAAAAATTAATATAACCTTTAAAACTACGGCTGTTTCCCTCTCTCTGCAGGAACAGCCGTGTCTTTGAGGTCTGAGCATGAAAGCAGATGCAAAAGGACTGTCTTGAATGCCCCTGAGGCATTTGGAAAAGACAGCTTCCAGTTTTAGGAGAAGCTAAAACCAAAGCTGTTGCTTTATCCAAAGGCAAATCTTGTGCTTTGTTTACTCTTCTAGTTTCCCTTTCAGCTTAAGCCTATGAAAGCTGGCTTGTAATTTCAGAGCTGGAGCCAAAATGCAAAACAGGCAGAAATGCCTTGGGGTTTCTTCCTCTCTGCAGACATCCCTGTAGTGCTACAGGAAGGTTCAGATATTTCCAACAATTGGAAGTCCCCAGAAGGGAAGATTTTGAAAAGCCGGGTGCTGAGCCTGACCCAGAAAGGGAAGGGAAAACCTCAGCAGGGCATGTTCTGCTGTTTTCATGAGGGTAAAGGAAGGGAGCACAGTGCATATTTAGGCAGGACACCCATGATGTGTTTCCTGCTTTGGCTCCTTTGTCCAGCACATCGCTCTGTTCTCCATGGGCATCTCCTCCCAGCTCCCAGGGAGCTCTCACAGCTCAGGACCTGTACTGGGACACAGCACAGACACATCCTGCCCCAGCCAGGCTGCTTAAAGCACTGCAGAAACCAGCAAGCTCTGCTGAGCTCTGTGGTTTAATTCTGATTAGTTCTTACAAGTACTTTGGTTCCCTTCTGAGCTGGGTAATTTGTACTTGGGGGAGCCTGGCGTGAGCCAGCTCTGGCTATCTCACAGCAGCAGGAGGTGGCAAAGGGCTGTAGGGAAGCCCAGAGGCAGCAGAATTTGTCTATGAGAAATTATATGAGAAATTATCTGCAGGAAAGGCCACTGGTGCCCCTTTAGAGCCAATTAATTCACACTGTTCATTACCAGTTATCATCACACCTGGGAGGATCAGAGAGCCACACAGCAGAGAGGTAAATACACATTTATCTCTCATGGTCAAAGCTTGTGATAAGCTCTTATTTCAAACTGTTGCCTATCCATGATCAGCCAGAAAATTATTTCAGGGCTCTTGATGAGTTTCCTGCAAGCTCCTGATAACACAAAGCTCACGTGCCTCCTTTCAGGCCAGTTTTATGCCAGGGTGTTCTGCTGAATTTGATCTTTTGCATTATATCTTTTTCAGACTAATCAGATGGTTTAAAGATCTTAGATGGCTTAATATATTTTATTAGTCTTATTAGGAGTTAATTTGTGTCCTTTCCTATATGAGAACATATAGGAGGTGTTTGTCCTTGCCCTGGGTCAGAGACACACAGCTTTACCACGCTGAGGCTGAATTCACACAGAAGCTACTGCAGACTTTCAGAGGCAGCTTCTGAAGGGTAAAAAGTGACCACACTCTCAGGTTTTGATTATCTGGGCTGAGAGAGGGAAGATTTTTACAATTTTACTAGGCAACCTGGCCTTTCCCAAGCAGGTGCAACAGCCAGCTGAGCTTTACTGTTAGCGCTAGATGGGTAAGTGAGGAAAGGGAGCAAAAAAAGCTGTTCTGAGCTGGGGGGAGAGCATTCCTAAAGGAGGGAAGGGCTGCAGGGGGACCCTGAGGCTCTGGCTGGAAAGCCTCAGCCTTTCCCAGTGAGGCATTTCCGTGGCAGAGCTGTTCAGCTGAGCTTTAAGGAGCCCAGGTCTGGCCCAGCGAGCAGGATTTGCCCAGCACATGGGAGAGCTCCGGCTCACACCCCTTCAGAAGGGAAGGAGAGATACCTGTGGTGGTCTCAAGAGAAAGGGGGGTGGTCCTGAAGGCCCGAGTGACCCCCTGGAGGGTGATGCTGTAAGGGGTGTTGGCCTTGAGGCCGGTGAGGGCCACGGAGCTGAGTGCCCCCGGGACGGTGATGTTGCGCCGTTCTTCGGGGCTGCCGGGCTCCTGCACCTGAACGAGAAAGTTCTCAAAGGCCCCGGCAGCTGCTGTCCACGTGAGCTGGAGCCCATCCCAGCCAGTCTTTGACACTGAGAATTTGCCCAGCTCGGGTTCCTCCTCTGGAGAAGGACAGAGAGTCAGTCTGTTACTTGGGTTACAGGCGGAGCTGATGTCGGATTATTTAACGAGGTTCTGCATTAACGAATCTCAGGTGTAATCAGGGCCCCAGAGATGCCCACACACACATTTACATTGTCAGCTGCCCCAGATAACTAAAGTCTCTTTGGAGACATGGCAAAACAGAACAGCAGAAAAGGGACTGTAATAATTAATAAATATTTAGAGCCTGCTCACAGAGAATCTTACAGCTGTGAGTGTTTTGTCAACATTAATTACAACTCCCCGTGAGATAAGTA
The DNA here is from genome assembly GCA_013398075.1 of Notiomystis cincta. Classification (NCBI taxonomy): domain Eukaryota; kingdom Metazoa; phylum Chordata; class Aves; order Passeriformes; family Notiomystidae; genus Notiomystis; species Notiomystis cincta. The sequence goes on from VZRX01004856.1 coordinate 6,228, forward strand.
GGTGTTACTATAACAACTTTACTCAGTGTTTGCCATTCTGAAGTAACTGTGTTGTAAGGGTAGGGAAGACACAGTTTAGAGTAGTTGGGGTTCAGATATTTATGCTTTTAATTGCATCCACTTGAAGGATGCTACTTATGCTTCCAAACTATTTCTAACACAAAACAATAAAGAAGAGGAAAATGCCTCCATTCTTGCATGCCTTTAGTGGATTTGTCTTCCTTTAGCACATTTATTCTGCCCACAAAACTTCCTGTGGGTAGAGACTGGACTTTCAGAGTTACTGATGTTAATCTAAAAGTGAAATGTTCGTTCACAGAACTGAACATTCTCAAAAACCCCCACAGGGGTGGCCAAGGAAATTGGGAGCCATCAGAGGTGACTCTGATGTTGTTAAATCTGAAAGTCGAGGTCATTTGCTCAGCAAGAATGGGAAGTTCTTTGTTACAAAGGAGACACAGGTGATGAGGGCACTGCCTGAGTTTTGTACGTGGAGACTCCTGTGTGATCTCTCCCTGACCTGTGGCCTCTGATGATTTTCTGGCACCCTTCTGATTTATCTGAATTGCTGACACCTAAGTGTTACAGTAGGAGTTACAGTTGTCTCTGAACAACCCCATTCTGCACGACTGGGAATTTATGAGAGATGCTGCATGGAGGGAAAGGGACCTGATTTGTCGATTGCAAACTTCAGCTTTATGCATATTGTAATAAAGAAGTTAATGGGGCCCTGGAATAAGTGAAATTCAGGTTCAGCAGCATCACTCATATAAACTTTCTCCCTGTAAAAGCAGAGTGATTATTGCATGAGTGCCCAAAGCTTTTCAGAGGCTGAGCACTCATAGATCATAATGATCTTCAGTAAAATTCATTAACAAATCAGTAAATTGCTACTATTCAGGAACAAAGCTTTGTTGAACTTTTCCCATCCTGTTAGAAGGAAAGAGATTTTTATGACATAACAAAGATGTTCAACAACAATAAAAGAAATTCATTAATCCAGAGATGTCTTCTCTTATCAGGAATAGAAAGGAGATTCTTGGAGGTAAAATATAAATTCTGTCAAAATAGAACTGTTATCTGGAAAAGAGAATGCAGGACAGAAAGGGAACTGGTGGTATCAGAAATCATGATCTCTTGGTGGCAACAGAAACAAAATAAATAAAACAAAACAAATACATTCCCTTAAAATGAAAGCAAAACACAAGTTACAGAAAAGTTAAATCTTTTAAGCAGAAGCTTGGTTATAACAAGTAATGCAGGAACCATCACAGGTTAAAAGCAATTCAGATTGCTCTGAAAATGCTCCTTTTCATTCTCCTCCAAGATGCAGAGCCCCTTTTTCCTGCCATTTGTTTCTCATGCACCTCTGAGACAGAAATACAAACAACCCCCTCATGCTCCCCAGGGCCCAAGGGATTCTTCTGTGGAATCATGCACCAAAAAAGCACTGTTGGGGACCTCCAAAAGCCTCAGCCATCCAGCATCCACCACAGATGAAAAAACAGCCACAATGCCATGGGAAATATCAAGGGATGATGTTTCTTATTTAGAAAAAAAGAAGAAAAAGAGAGAGATAACAAACCATGGAGAGGGGAGACTGTTCTGGCTCTGTGAAATAACCTTTGTGTCTCTACATAAATATTTTATCTCATGTTGGGAATTTGGTTTTGAGGGATGGACAGGTCTGAACTCACACTCTGATATTTTGGTTGTTATTGAACTCAGTCCTGTTACCTCATGAAATTCATGGAGATTTTGGAAAGATAGACTCCCAGTGTGCCACAATCCTTTTTTTTCCTTTTCTCTGACATCACCACTCCCATGCCAATGCTGCAAACTCCTCCTGTGTTTAAACACAAAGCACATGCAGCACCTCCTGCTCCCACATTCCTTAGCAGCAGCAGGTGCACCAAAGTCTCTCTTTGCATGCAGTGTGAAAAGAGAGATTTGATGCTGCATCACCTGCAACCTGCAGGGGCTTTGTCCATGCTGCACCACCCAAAGCTCTCATTCCACAGCTCTGAGAGTTTCATCCCATGCCAAAGGAAGAATAAACCAACCAAGAGGGAAAGTGTGGCTCACAAAGCCTGAAATCTGTCCCAAAGCTGTATGGAAATGAAGTTCTGTATTTTGAGGCAGAAAAGGAACCCATGGCTGTGAATCCATGGAAAATACCTGTAGTAGGTACAGCCTCCAGGCACCAAGAGAACAGGCCTTGAGTGCTTCCATGGAGGTTAGTCTGGAACTGTGTCCCAGCTGGAGAGTGGGAATTTCTGTTTCTTGAAGATTTCCCAGCAAAAAGAAAATTCCTGTGTTCTGTTTAAACTGGGCAGGCCGTTCAGAGTGATAAGGAACTGATCAAATACCTCCTCCTGAACCACCCAGGACAGGGGGGAACTACTGAAGTCCTGTGGGTTGTGTTAAGGTCACAAAGAGCCCCAGTGGCTTCTGAGCTGGGCAGGTGAGGGGGCACCAAAAACAGACCAGGAGGGCTGGGGGATGGTAAAAACTGAGCTGGGGAGGTGCAGGGCTGGGAGGATCAAATGGTGCAAGTTAAAATTTCCTGGTCATAACCCCCAATAAACCAGCTCAGAGCAGCTCTGACAGGCTCTGTGTGCTGTGCATTGAGGAGCTCTGAAACAAAGAAAACAGGGGAGCTCTCCTGTTTTTGGAGACTGAATCCAGGCCCAAGCAAAGGGAGCAGCAGCAAGCACAGCCTGGTTCTCAGAGAGGAGTGAGAACCTCTAACCACCCTCAGCAGCAGAGCCAGAGCACCAAGCAGCAAACTCAGGGATGAGCTGGGATGGTTCCAGCAGGGAGCTGCCACAGCCTCAGCTGAGGTAAATCAGTTCTCTTTGGTTTCCTCCAAAGAACTTTGCTCATTTATATTGCACTGCAACCCTAAATACCCAAACATACCCTATGTCTTTCCTACACCCATTAGTGAATGCTCCTGGTACAAACCATGAGGGCAATTCGTGCCAAAAATCACAAACACATCCAAACCCAGGCTGAGAAATCACAGCAGAAACATGCTAAGGCTCCTCATACCCTACCAAAACCAGGCTTGGAGGAGGTATCCATTGTGATACATGCAGAAAAAATGCACATCCTTAACCTAAAATCTAGGGCAGAAAGAACTTTAAAAATATTTCTTACAAGAGATCCCAAGGAATGGGAAGGGGAAATCCCTGGCTTTCAACATGCTGAATGATCTAGGGATGTATCCTGTAGAACAGTCAGATTCTGGAAACCTGAGAGCTGTGGAGATCACAGGAATGTGTTTGTGATCCCAGCCCCAAGGCACCAGGCAGGGGATTTCTCTGACATGCAGAATTATCTCCTCATTAGTGGGAACCGACATCATTTCACACCTCAGTGACTTCCTTGCTTTCATGCTCCACTTGCATTCAATTAAGAGAGAGCAAGTCATGGAGCACCATCCATCAGCTCAGCACAAATACATACTCAGGATTCATTATATGTCTCCAAATTCACACATGCACCACAAAGAAACACATTTTCACAGGAGCAAAATCAATTAGAAGTGTTTTCAAATAGATGTAGATATGTTCTCTTGTAAATACACTCTCAGGTCAAATACAGGTGTGAAAACATTGTTTTCTGCTCACCTCAGGGAAGGAGAGAAGCCTCTAAGGCAAAGAGTGATTTATATTTATATATAATATTTATTTCTGTTTGCATATGGCATTGATATTCTTGACTTAGGTAAGAACTGCCCTTAAATCAGTGATAATTGATAAATAACCCTTAAACAAATGACCTGAACAGGCCCCACCTGATGCTGCAGCCTGGAGATAACCACATTTCCACCACACCAGCACAGCTGCAATGGTCACCTCTGTCATCATTCCCTCCTTCCCAGTAAACCACTGTCACAGCTGTTATCTGACTGCTCCAGGGCTGCTGAGCTCCTGGAACAAAGCAGGAAGGCTTGGAACCATTCTGCAACTCCCAGCTGCTTGTGCATCATCAGGTGCCAAGCAGGTCTTTGCTGTTCTGGGAACAGGCAAAAAATCATGGCATCAAGAGCACTGGCACTTGTTTAGTTTAAAGTTGTCCATCTGACAGGCCCAGAGGTGTTTGGGCTTTCCTGGGAGGGTTTCTGCTGAAGACAAAGGTGGGCAGAGCAGTGGGAGGAGAGGGCAGCAGTGCATCCCACAGGGACAGCTCCGTGCCATGGATGGTCCCCTGGCCTGGAAACTGAGGATAAAACATTAAAAAATAGAAAAGGGGGAAAGCCAGGGTGGCATTACACCCTGATATACTGAGGTGTGTGAGAGAACCCTGTGTGAGGTCAGTCAAAACTTCTCCTTCTCCCTCCTTCCACCTGGCCACCCCACATCTGTCCCAGATCCCTGCCAGTTCTGGCACAGCCACACAAGGATTTGGTTACTCCAGTCTGGATGGAAAATGCAGCAGTAGTTCAAGGAAATCATAAAAAAGCTGAGGGACCGACCCCCTATGTGGGATTTGAATCCAGAACTTTGCTGGATTCACAAGTGGATTTATTTTGTTGTGCCAACTTTGGTAGCTACATAGGAGGCTGCCATGTCCTGTGGAACATAAGGAATGTAATTCTGAATATTACTTTGGACTTAATGACTCCACAAATGAATTTGTGGGTGAGAAAGAGTGGTTTCTCCCACCACAGATATTAACACACATATATCCCACATTAAATCCATGTGTATCAGGGGAATATGTGGCTTTGTGTACAAACAAACAAGAAATGGCAAAATGAAAATGATATGAACACATGGAAAATACTCTGATAGCACAGACAATATCAATGTTCTTTGCTTAGCAGGCAGAAGGCTGTAACAGATAATGGAAAATTTGGAAAACAATCCAACTATAGAATAACAAGAGCAGTGGAGCTCAAACACTTGATTTAACAACAAGGGGAATGGATGGGCAGAAAAAAAAAGAGAGCTCTGGGAGCTTGAGGTGGGTGGGTGACAGCCAGAGAATGATTCACAGTGGTGAGATGAATGAGCAGAGATTAGAGCTGTGTGAGAGGGAAACGGGATGGAGAACAAACATTCTCTGCTTCCCAGGCTGGAATATTCTCCCTGTCAGCTTAGGGAATAGCTCAGTATCTCTTGGTAGAATCCCCAGGCTGAGCCTGGCCTGAGCATGTCTCTAGTGTGGTGCTGGCCTTGTGAGGACTCCTCTGGGAAGGTTCACTGGTGATGTTACTGAGGAGGATGCTCCTGTGCTGCCAGGACATTTCCCCAGCTTTCTGGGATAGAGCAAGCAGCATTCTGTGTTACTCCTTGCTTCTGACTCTGGAATTCTGTATTATTCTCCAAGGGGGGCTCTCAGCCACTTTCCCAGCCTCCCATGTGGGATATGATGACCCACCAAGGTTGTCTTTTTAGTCCCCTTTGGCTAAACCACTTTCCCCTCTCTTAATCAGCTGATTAAACTGGGATTGCAGTGCCTGGGCACCCCTGAATTTCATAAAGAAGCCACTGCAGCACAGCACAAGCCAGAAATACTGGAGCTGCTGCCACTAAAAATCCTCATCTTGAACTCGGGCCAACTCGGGCCCCAGGTGCTCTCGGAGGAGGACTCGGCTGGACAAATGGACAAACTTCCCTGGCAAATTCAGTTTCCCAGTGGTCAGCACTGCACTTTCCCATGGAACTGGCTCACCTAATCATTCTTGCTAATGTTTCTTGGAGTTTGTATAAAAAAGGGTGGCGCAATCCAAGCCTTGGGGAAGCCAGGAGAGGAAGAGGGGCTGACGCACAACCCGGACAAGGGCCTTGGGTAAACAGCATAAATCTTCTGAAAAACATTCAGCAGAATGGAAAAGTTACTTCTCCAAGCCATGCTCTGCTGGACAAACTCACTTCCAGAGGCAAGACAGTATCACATCCATGATTCATCAACAGTTGCTGCACAATCTGGGTCCTTCAGCAGAGGAATTTAGCTTGGCTCTTGGTTTCTCTAATGCTCACTCATTTATCTCCCCAGGCCTCTCATGCCTGATGCATTGCCATCCATCGTGCTCCAGGCCCCACATTGTGCTCTGCAGGCAGGGCTCCAGAAGCAGAGCAGGAGAGAACAAAGCTGCAGTCTGAGTGCTGAGCTCGCCCAGAGCTGGGTTATGTGCTCACCCTGCAGATGAGCTGCTGGGACATTCTCAAGGCAAGGTCCCTCCGAGGAGAAAAATGGCTCCTTTTCTGTAATTTCTGAGTCAAACCTCAGTGAAATGCTGGGTGGGACCCTGGTGATACCTTCACTAATAAGAGAAAGGAGTTCCTGTTGTAGCCACGGCTTCCAGAAGAGCAGAGTGCTGCTCTCCAGCCAATCCACACACCTGGATTTTATAGGAAGTGTTGGTTTGGAGGCTGTCAATCCCAGCACCCAGGGGTTCTCTGGGCAGGAAGGGCTCTGCTGTGAGGCTCCTGTATTCACACACCACGAGACACTAAAGCTGTGTGATCTGTTCCCCTCAGGACCACAAAGTCCCTCAGGGAATTCTCTTGCATCCCTGAAACCTCTGGAGTAAGAAATCTCCCAGAGCCAGGGAGTTCCTCTGGGTCAGGACTCATTGCCTGCACTAGGGTTACACTCCATGGACTACAAGAGGCAAACAAGCAAATGGAAATGTGGAATATTCACTCTTTCCTTTTCAGCAAAATGTAGCAAATTTCCCTCTGTAATCTTTGCCATCCCTGGAGTGCAGGATCAGGGGTATCAGTTAAAAAAGGCTTTATCACTTGAGCTGCACTTCATTCCTATGAAGAGGCAGCAGCCACGCTGGCTGCTGTCCTACACCATGGAAGATTTTGTGGCACATCCTTTGCCAGAGGTTCAGGGTGCTTCAGCTGCCTGTGCAGGGAGAGCTCATCCACATCACAGAGAGTAGGAAGAGTGTGACAGGGAAGAAGAGGCTCCCATGGAAGGTTTCCAGCTCTGGAGCTGAAAGAAGCTTTACCCTATGTGCTGTAAAATCCACTATGCAAACAAATAAAAATGATGTGTGGGGAACTCCTGAACACCTGCTGGCCTGACTGAAGCCCCAAGGAGACAGGGAGAGTGTGAGATGAAAAACTGGCAAGGTGCAGGAGCGAAGGAAGCTGGAAAGAAAAGCTCTGAGCCCTTCTGCAGTCCCTGGCTGGTCAGCAGGGATGGCACAGACCCTGTGAGCAGCAGGGCTCTCTCCTCCTCCCAGCAGGAAGAGCCAGGCCAGTGCTGGCTGTACTGCTGGCATCTCCCTCTTCACCCATCCTCTCCTCCCTGCCTGCTCCAAGGACTCTCCCCAGCAGTGTGATGGACCCAAGGTCCCTCAGAGCTCTGCAAGAGAGGGCAAAACAAGATTGTTTGCCTTAGCCTGAGGCCTTGGGACCTCCCAAGTGCTGGAACATGGATAAAGAGGAGTGTCTTGAGGGCAGATGGAAAAGCAAACTGAAGAGACCACTTGTCTCGTACCGCCCAGGCTCCCAGGGAATTTCTGCTGCCTGTGCTGTGTTTGGATTTGTCCATTCCTTCGCAGGGGAAAGGTCACAGAGCCAGGTTATGTCAACTGCTGCTCCCAGGAGCCCACTGCAGAGCCCTCCTTGTTTACTGGGCTCTGAGTAAAGACATAAAACAAACACAGCGGCCAGATGAAGGCATTTCTAAAGAAAAAAACAAGAATAAAAGGCAAACCAGGAAAAAGAAGGTACCTTGTGAAGCTTTGGGAGCTGGTGCTGGGAAGAGCAGGCTGTGAGATTCCACAGCACACTGTTTCTGCCAGTTCACCCTCTCTGCAGACTTCCTTGAAACCTCTCAGGCTTCCAACAGAGAAAGTTGGGAAGAATGAAGCCTGCTCACTCCTGCCACATAAAACTTCAGCTTGCTTTTTTTCTGTGTGTCCCTCAAGGCTTCCCAATTTTCCCCTGCTCTGGACACAGGCCTGACTTAGGCATCAAACATCTCACTCAGGACTGATGGTTTCCAGACCATGTCACTCTCTGATGGATTGTTGTCTCCAAAGCACTCAGAGTTTGTGCTGGTGTGAACACTGCCAGGGAATATGAACCCAGCTTTGATCATTGAAGCTGTGTAGTTATTCATTTGTAAAGCCCACAACGTCTGGCACGTGTTCATCTCATAGATGGTCCTTAGGGAGAAAAGGGAAAACACCTTGGTGTCTGCTAAGGACAATAACTGCAGCCCAGCTGATTCTGATGTCACCATCTCTGCTTGCTTAGAGCACCTAAGGCTTTGCCTCACAGGGTTTAAGCTGAGAAACCTAAAGATTCAGGACTTACTTGTGTTCTCTACCGAGATATAATTCTGTCTGCAACAAACATTGGGTCAAAAAGTTTCACAAAGGATAAAACCTTGTTCAGTATGTCCACTGATACTGCTCAGTGGGAGTGGTTTGCACAAAGGGAGATGGCAGAAACAGACAAATGTAAGCACCCAGTGGAAATGGTGGCTGGAACCAGACTGGGGCAGGTGCCTTTCCCACTTTTGGATGAGAAAACTGAAATAGGGCAACATCAGAGCCCCACTGACCCTGCTGAGGGGTGACGGCCTGCTGTGAACAGAATCAATTAGGCAGGAACAAACAATGTGAAACACATTCTGGTTGCTCTTCCTCTTAGTTTTTTGGCTGTAGAAAGCAAAATACGTTAGAATTCACGAGGTACAAAAATACCCAGCCTCGCCTAAAGCAAAAGATGAGTTCTACATCCATGCAGGACCAGTGGCTGAGTTCTTTGGGAGGCCTCTCAAAGGATGAGCAAGAAATCCTTGGGAATCTTGGGTGAACACAGCAGGGAGGGAAATCCAGAGCTATCCTCCAGTCTCACATGCTGGGTAGGGATTAAAAAATCAGGTGAAGTCACCCCTGGGCAAGTCCTTGCCCAATGACCATGGGAAGCTGTTACTCACCTGTGGAACCCTTGACAGTGGTGGGTTTGCTTTTGTGCCTGCCCTTCTCTGCCAGCAGGCTGATGGTGTACTCTGTGCCTGGCTCCAGCCCCCGCAGGAGGAAGGAGGTGCTGTCCACAGGGATCTCCACCTCGCTCTTCTTGCCGGAGGGACCGGTGTAAGCCAGGCGGTAGCGGTCGAACTTGGCCACCGGCCTTCTCCAGCGGAGGGACAGGGTGGTCTCAGTGGGGTCGCTGACTTCCAAGGCCTTGGGGTTATCAAGATCTGCAGGGTGAAAAAAGCCAGAGTTGAGGGGTCTCTGAACTGCCCTGGGACAGTTTTTCAGGCATCTGTAGAGGAACATCTCCACTGGGTGTCTGGCAGCAGCTCAGGGGCTTGCCCACCCCTTTGGGACCTTTTGAAATGGGTAGAGGATGATGATGATGTTCTCCTTTACAGACAAAACCAGAACACATTTCCCCTTGAGAGGCAGAAGTAAAGCCTTCAGATAATTTACCTTGGAAAAGGGAGATATTGTGTGAAAAATTCTAGATTGGAAGGTCAGTCAGGAGTACTGACCACTCTTTGTCACATCAGCCTTTTGGCCACCAGCACCATTCCTGCCAGAAACCCTCACAGATAGAGGATGGCCAGAGTGATCAGTGTAGCCATAATTATCATTAAGGAGCTCACCTGGAGGTGAAACTCCCAGAACATTAAGAGGAACAGGAAAAAGAACTCAGATTCAGAGATCAAGACCTTTGTGGAATTGTTTTTCTTTTCCTTGAAGGGAAATGTAGCAAAATGAAATCAAGAACTTTCTCAAATATCTCTTCCAGCATTTCTTAGAAATTAAAGAGGAGCTCCACCTGGGTTGCTGCCTCCTCCAGAGCACAAATGGGATCAGGACACTCACCAGTGCCAGCATTGATGGTAGCAGGAGCACTTTCCCTGTCGTTCCTCACTGCTGTCACCCCAATGCCATATTCAGTTCCAGGCCTCAAACCTGAGAGATGAGGAGAAGAAATAGGAGTTTCTGTGCATGGAAGATGCCTGCAGGCATTTGTTGGAATAAGGAAGGCTGAACTGATGCAAGGTAAGAGATCTGCTTTCCTCAGTGCACAGAACTGAGGGTTCTGTTGACCCTCCAGCTGACAAGATGCAGACTGGCACCTGTGAATCCCACCTCCAGCACATGAAAATGCCTTCTGAGCTTGGGATGTGAAGCCACTTCCTCAAAGCTGCTTAGAATTAAGGGAACTGACTCTCTGGATTCAGGAATGCACATGGAAGTGGAAAGCTTACACACCTTCTGCTGGCTGGTTATCCCTCTGCAGGTGTGTAAATCCACATCACATGGATTTTAACTCAATGTGGCCTACTCAAAACCATAGAATCATGGAATAGTTTGAGTTGGAATAGACATTAAAGATCATGTTTTTACACTCCCTGCCATGGGCAGGGACACCTTCCACTGTCCCAGGGTGCTCCCAGCCCCATCCAGCCTGGCCTTGGACACTGCCAGGGATCCAGGGGCAGCCACAGCTGCTCTGGGCACCCTGTGCCAGGGCCTCACTGCTCTCCCAGGGAGGAATTCCTTCCTAACACCTAATTTAAAATTTGTAACCTCTGTTTGTACCTCTAATGTAGTGACCATAAGGACATTTTTCTCCATGTCCATGTCACAATGACATTGGTGACAATCTCCCCATTCTCCTACCTGTGAGTGTAGCTCTGGTTGTGGCTTGGTTGCCCTTGGGCACTGTGATCTCCACGTGGTCCCCACCAGAGATGGGGGCAAACTTAATTCTGTAGTTGTCGACATTGGCGTGGCTATTCTTCCACTCCAGGGTGATGCTGCTGTCAGTCTGGGACACTCGCTTCAGGTTCCGTGGAGCATCCAGGTCTGGGATCAACCAAGCCATAAATAAATCATTAGGATTTTTTCTCTTCTGACAGCAGTCTCTTATGGCAGTGCTGTCTAGAAGGTGAAGTGACCCATGAAGTTTCCTCTCACATGATCCTGTTATGGCTCAACTACTACAACCCGAGCTCTTTTAGCATGAAAAGCAGAGTTCACCAGCTTCATTTCAAGGAATTTAACTTCTATCTCCTGAGACAAAAATAACATTTTCACTTGTAATAATTAGTTCTTATTACGAAACAGATCTGTGGAAAAACATATTTGGATGAAAATTCTGTTTTCCTTCAGATACACCTCAGTTTTCAAAAGGAAAAAAGAACAAAGAACAAAGTCATCCCTAGTATTTCTGTTTGGTAGCATCTTGCATTCATGGCTGGAAGTCACGAACGCAAGATGCCAGAACCCAAGTCTCAAAAACAAAAGTTGAATTTTATAAAGAAGTTCAATGACCTTTCATTTTTCACACCTACTGTAGCCTCAAATCCTACTCTGAAATAACAACTGTATTTTAGGATGTAATTCTCAGCTCCCTTAATGCATCAAGCCTTGATAACCTGCTAAAGACCCACACTTTCCAAAAGCATTCCCTGGATCGCTGAGGAGCACAGTAAATTTATAAAAACATGACAGGAAATATTTGCAGAACAGAAGAAGAAGAAAACAAGTTCTCTGCTTCTAAACTAATTAAGCAAAGAGAAATGAGATGGAATAGGAACTATAGGAGATATTTAACTCATCAGACAGACAAATGATCCAGAGGAATTTGTTTTTTGAAGTAGGGATTTAGGGTAGGAGAGACAATAACCTAAGTCCCATTTAAAAAATACATTTAAATTCTTGGAGGGGGTGGTGTCTAAATATTTTGGTGAGCCCACAAGGCATACAAGGAACAGGAAATTGTTCTCTACTTTCATGTAGCTCTAATATGGGTCTGATTTTGTGTTGATCAGTAACTGCCAGCTCCAGCAGCAGGACACAGACAGAACAGGAGGAGGAGGGCTGGTCCCCATGGCACCTTCCCAGCCCCTCACCTGTGACAAACACTTCCTTCACAGGGTCGCTTTCCATGTCCCCGCGACGAGAGACGAGCGTCACCTCGTACTCTGTGTGCGGCCTCAGGTTCCCAATGGAATACTGGTTGTCATCCTCAGAGAGGTCAATGGTTGTCCTGTCCCCTGGCACGTCCTTGGGGCCATAAGTGAGCTCTATGTCTTCAACTTCAGCCAAGGGTTTGGACCACGTGATGAGGGCGGTGGTGTCGGTGACGTCTTTGGCCTCCACCTGGCTGGGGGCATCAAGCTCTGTCACCAAGCACAAGAGAGGGGGAAAAAAGGGGCTTTTAAAAGAAATCTTGCCATCAAAACCACACACACACATTCTTATGCCTTTAATTGGTGATTCAGAGCAAAACTAAAATTAATATCCTCATTTATTCTCTTCCTTTGCTTCCTATAGTTTTAGGCTCCAAGTGGAATCGATCCATCAGAATTCCTCCACACCAGAAGCTGCTAAAAGAAAGTCAAGCAGGAAGCCTAAGAGCTTCCCACCTTCATGCTCTTCATGCAAATAGCTCCAGGATGAAACAAATTCTAGTAAGAAATTCTAGTTCCTGCTGATGTACACCCTGAAAAAGGAATAAGAGTGCCTACTGCCTGCTACCTTCTAGCTGAACAAAAATTTCCTTTCTGCTTCAAACAGGTAATGTGGAGAGGAATTCTTTTTTCCTCATGTATTCATTAGCAGCTCCAGCACTTTCTTTCCCCTCCTCTTAATTTACAGTGTAGGACTTGACTTCCTCTTGTATAAAAACCCCCAAACAGCAGATGTTTTGTTGGTGGCCAGCTAAAACCAGACCAAAACCAGTTTGTGCTTACTTGTGGTGATGACTTTGGACAGTCCTGGCCCTCTGGTGTTGTTCTTCACTATATGGATGGACACATTGTACTGTTGCCCAGGTGCCAAACCTGGCTGCACGTAGGATGTCTCTGGCCTTTTCAAGCTGCTGGTTATGTCACCATTTTCATCCTTTTTCTGGAACACATGGGACAATCAGTGAGGACAAACATAAAAATCCAGGATTTTTCACTCTATATGTGGAACTGCTTCCTCACCATATTACGGAAGACCAGCTCCCAGCCATCGAAGGAAAAGTTCAGAGGGTCCCACTCCACCTGGACAGATGTTTCCCGAACAGATTTGAATCTCAGACCTTCTGGAGCAGGCAGATCTGTGGCAGAAAAAAGGGATATTCTCACATGAGTGCTAAATTCCCATAAATAGGACATTGCTATGGGACATGTTTCCACCTCTGAAATATCTGCCAGGTGGGAATCTGCAGCTGAGGCGGTTAAACTCTCCTCAGATCCAGTTCTTGTGGCTTTGGAGAGACTTTCCTGAGCTGGTTTAGATGTCACCTTAAAATAAAATGAATTTTGCCCGAGAAATCTCTTTTTTTGTGCCCTCTTGAAAGAAGCCTGATGTTGACTATGGAAACCAGGAGAGCTGAATGCTGCCCCAGCTCTCTAGAGATGAGCTCAGTGACAGAAGTCAAAGAGCACCTTTTGATATTGGGATGTTTAGATATGATAGTGATAGGCAGAAAACAAAAAAGGAAGATGAACAACTAAAGGACAGGCAGGCAGATAAAAGGAAAGATGGAGTTAAAAACAGCAAAGATGCAAAACAAATATAACCTCCATTTTAGCCAAAATGTTTTGAATTCAAATGATTTCATATTGCTCTTTAACTTTTTCTCAGGAAGAATTATCAGAATTTTAAAATTAGCATTATAATAAGGAAATGTACATTCTAAGAAAGAAATGTGCATTAATATAAAGAAACAAGCATTATAATAATGAAGCCAAGGTTCTTAATTCACAAAGACTGTTCCCATACTGGGAGACACTGAGAGCTGAAGAGCTTGTGAACTGTGCTTCTAGCACAGTTCCTGGTATTGGAAAAAAGTAGAAAATGAAAGTGCAGAAAGCTGGTTTTTTCCAGGCCAACTTTTGAATTGAAAATACAAAATGCAGAAGAAATAATATCCCCAAAAAAGGGATGTAAATCAATACGTCTGGACTGAAAATAGAATATAAAAAATAAATACCCCCAAAAAAGGGATTCAAGTCAACACACACGAACTGAAAATAGAAAATACAAAATAAGCAACACCTCAAAAAAGGGATGCAAGTGGAGCAGAGAAAAGAATGAATACAGGGAATATTAACTCACATGTGGCTACCCTGGCGCTGACTGGAATACTCTTCTTGTTTTTAAGGATTGCAAAGACACGGATAAAGTACTCCACCCCTGGCTCCAGCTCATGGATGGTGGCAGCTGTGTGGTTCCCTGGCACGGTGAACTGCATGTCCAAGCCCCCAGAGCCGGTGGGGACGTAGGTGACGAGGTACTCGCTGACGAGGTTCTCGTGCTTCCACTCCAGGTTGACGGTTTTATCCGTCACGTTGGTCACAGTCAGCTCGGTCGGGGGAGACACTGGGAATGAGGGAGGGGGAAAAAAAGCCAAGCCAAAGTTAGAAGAAGTTCTCAAGGTTCAGGAAATAATGACTTGCCCAGTTTTCCGTTTTCCCAGGAGCGGTGCCTAAGGCTCATCCCGCACGCAGGGAATGGGGAAGGCATGTTCCACAGATTAGCTGCTGAGGAAAGGAATGCTCAGCTGATGGAGACTACAGACATTTCCAGAAGCCACGGGCCAATTTCTGCTCTCACACTTGCACACAACCTCTGGCTGACTGTGTTCCAGCTGCTCCTCTCATGGCTGCAGCACAAGACTGCTATAGCTGTGTCCTGAGGGATTCAGATGTTTAATTCAACTGCCAGCAACACGTGATTGTAGAGCTAGAAGTCCTGGGATTTGCACAGATTTTCCAAAGTGAAATAAAACATTATGATTTGAGTAAATACTTACAATAGATCTGCCTGTGCAAGATCGCAAAGTGGGGCTTAGGCATCTTCCAGAAGGGGGAGATGAAAGATGGGAATTTCTTTTAAAGGGTATTCATTGTCTTTTATAGTGTTCCCAACCCCAAAGTACTCTTTGATTACTCTAGCAAAATTCAGTTTCACAATTTCTCTCCCGGGATCTACCAAAGAAAACTACCTCATTTATGGTGTATTGCCTTTCATTATCAGGCTGCCAGAATTCTCTATCAATTTCCATAGAGTCACTGGTCCTGGGAAACCAAGCATGTGACTTTATAGCTAAGTTTCCACTCCAGCTGATCCCACAATTTTCCTCTAAGCTTCTGTGAGATCCAATATAGACACCTCCATATATATATGTGTGTGTATACATATATATATATATATGTATGTATATGTCACACACACGTGTAGTAAGAAGACTCTGGAGCTTTTCCCTTTTCCCCTGAGCTAGATCAGCTTTTTTCAGCTTTTTTTTTTTCCAGCATCAAGAGGTGCTATGAGAAACTGAAAGGTCATGGTGACAAATCCCAACCTGTGCTGGCTACAGAAGCAGCGACACTGTGGTGGGAGCAGAAATGGACGTGACAAAGGGACTGCAACACCATCATCTGCCTGTTGTCTTGGTGACCACCAAAAGTCACGAGAAACTGCAACACTACTTAGCCCTGATATTTCAGGATGCCAAAAGCTACTGGTGTTGTTGCCTCTCTGATCCTGCTGTTCAGACCATGTTGGAAAAGCAGCGACAGGGCCCAGCTCTCTGGAACAGCTTCACGGAGCCTCCAAGGCGGCTGGATGGCCCAAGGGGAAGGAGTTTGGCGGGACATTGCACCTACCATCGGAGCAGTCGTCGCCGATGTACCCGACCTCGCAGACACAGCGCCCGTCCACGCAGCGCCCCGCGTTGTGGCAGTCGCTGGGGCAGGAGCGCTCCCGGCAGTCCTCGCCCACGAAGCCCTCGTGGCACACGCAGCGCCCGTTCTCGCAGCGCCCGCGCCCGTGGCAGTCGTTGGGGCAGGCCAGCTCCCCGCAGTCCTCCCCGGTGAAGCCGTTGTCACACTCGCAGCGTCCCTCCACGCAGCGCCCGCGGTTGTGGCAGTCGTTGGGGCAGCGCAGCTCCGCGCAGTCCTCGCCCGTGTACCCCTCGTGGCACATGCACTGCCCGTTGACGCACAGCCCGTGGCTGTTGCAGTCGTGGGGGCACCGCAGCTCCCCGCAGTCGTCCCCAGTGAAGCCCTCGTGGCACACGCACTGCCCGTTCTCGCAGCGCCCGCGGTTGTGGCAGTCGTTGGGGCAGCGCAGCTCCCCGCAGTCGTCGCCAATGAAGCCCTCGTGGCACACACACTGCCCGCTCTCGCAGCGCCCGCGGCTGTTGCAGTCGTTGGGGCAGCGCAGCTCAGCGCAGTCCTCGCCCAGGAACCCCTCGTGGCACACGCACTGCCCGCCCACACAGCGCCCGCGGTTGTGGCAGTCGCTGGGGCACCTCCTCTCGCCGCAGTCGTCGCCCACGAAGCCCTCGTGGCACACGCACTGCCCGTTCTCGCAGCGCCCCTGCCCGTGGCAGTCGCTGGGGCAGGCGAGCTCCCCGCAGTCCTCGCCGGTGAAGCCCTCCTCGCAGAAGCAGGTGCCGTTCACGCAGCGCCCGCGGTCGAAGCAGTCGTTGGGGCAGATGAGCTCGCTGCAGTCCTCGCCGGTGTAGCCCTCGTCGCACACGCACTCGCTGTCCACGCAGCGCCCGCGGCCGTGGCAGTTGTGGGGGCACAGGGGCACGCTGCAGTCGTCGCCCACGAAGCCCTCGTGGCACACGCACAGCCCGCCCACGCAGCGCCCGTGGGCGCCGCAGCCCCGCGCGCAGAGCTCCTGGCCGCAGTCCGGGCCCGTGTAGCCCTCGAAGCACACGCACAGCCCGCCCACGCAGCGCCCGTGGGCGCCGCAGCCCCGCGCGCAGAGCTCCTGGCCGCAGTCCGGGCCCGTGTAGCCCTCGAAGCACACGCACAGCCCGCCCACGCACTTGCCCTGGTCGTTGCAGTCGGACGGACACGAGGCCTGGCTGCAGTTGGGGCCCTTCCAGCCGGGCTCGCAGACGCAGCCGCAGATGTCGATGCTGTAGTTGCCGTGCCCGCTGCAGTAGGGAGTGGTGTCCAGGCGACCTGCACCAACGACCCAAAAACTCATCACTCCCGTGGCACTAGGATGCCTTAGGCCAATGTGACACATACGACCTGAACGGTCTCTGATTTTCACAGTTCCCTACAGGACATCAGTTTTTAAAGTTTTTAAATGAGAATATCTCTTTCTTTCTCCAGATAGATTTACTTTACCAGGAAAGCTTTAATTCACTCTAGAGCCTCTGACAATGACTTGGTAATTGAGCATGCTGGATTCCTCCTCCCTTCTCAAAATCCTCTTCCACTGACTGAGCAGCTTTCCTGACTGCTTCATTAGGGCATGCACCATGAAACATCATTCATCCATTCGCCCCAGAACACAAAAAGTCAGGCAGCACATTGTGTCATCCGCTGTATCAGCAACACGGAGGCTGCTCTGAGCTCAGAGGGACACATCGCCCTGAAGAAGACTTGTGTTTCCTCTCTTGTGTGACCAACCCCTTCCCTCAATTTAAAAATCAACCAGACAGACACATTTTTCCCTCCTCCATAACTATTTGTGCTTGTCTATTGCCTTATGTCCTGCTGTATTTTTATTGGTCTCCACTAAAGAAAACTTGGAAGCGAGAATGGTTACATTGGCAGCTTCCTCAAGGGGACAGAAAGTGGAGCCAAGAGCTTGGACTGTGTGAGTTTTAATCTTAACTCCGACACAGATTGTCACCATGCCCAAGTGCCGTCCCTGCTCAATGCCACAGCTACAAAGGGTCCCAGGCCGACTCCTGACCCGCGGATCCACAAAGCCGTGGCACTGTGAATGAGTGCACCTTGCACGCTGGCCAAGCACATTCCCAGTTTTGATTGAGTTTCAAATGTAACAGGTTGACTTGTGCTCATTCTTGAAACAGATTGAGGTATCACTCTAAACAACATCTACAGCTGGCACAAGAATGTCCCCCCAGAGCAGCTCCCCAGCCTGCCTTACCTTCTGCTGCCTGGGAATTAGGACAGCATCCAGCCCCGCTGGCACACTGCTCCCGCAGGGAGGAGACCAGCCCCTCCAGCTCCTCGAGTCTGCTCAGCAGATCCTTAATGTCTGGGGCAGCTGCACAGCCACAGGCCCGGCGGGGAATGTTAATCCTGTGAGTGAAGACAATCTGGTTCCCCTCATTCACTGTGTGCTCCTCGTAGTTCTTGACGGGCTCAATTTCCGCCTTCAGGTCGGCGTCGCCGCTCGCCGTGTCCAGGTCCACGGAGCAGAGGGAGCCCACAGGCAGCTTGATGTTGTAGACATGGTTAAAAACCACGGGCTGGTTATCCTCTGGCAGGGTCACGTTCAGCCCAGCCTCCCTCTTCTGCCGGATAATTCTCTTGATGAGTCCCCCGGTGACGTGCTGGGACAGCAAAGAGAGGATGGCACAGGCCAAGACCTGGCTGGGGAGCCCCATTGTGGCACCTGGTTCCCTTTTGAGGCTGAGAGAGGCTTATGTCTGCTTGGCCTTTGTAATCTGGAGCAGGACTTGGAGGGCCAGGTCAAAGCAAGCTGGATGATACCCTTTTCTTTCCTGGTGTGTTTGTTCCCTAAAAGAAGAAGGAGCAGTGTAAGGGATGGACTGCAGCTACACCACCCAATGAAGGTGTGGCACTGCTCAAGTGCTGCCTCCTCAGAGAACAGGACCATCACACTCCACCCAAGCTGCTGATCTAGCTTGCTCTCTATATAATATAGATATGTAATAGCAGTGGTTTTCCAGGATCTGAGGGTGGTTCTGAAGGAAATGTTACCAGATGTGAAGAAAGCTGCTGTTATTTCCAGGTCAGAGCTAATACAGTGGGTTGTAGAATGTTTAACTCCCTCAAGAAGGAGACTGGGGCAAAGGCACCTGCTGAGTCTCAGCTCAACTGAAAACAGAGGGAGATAAAATAAATATATGTTCTGTTATTATTTAACTATTGTTAAATATTTTATTTCCTTCAGCCCTCCGCTGCTTGAAGGCTTCTCAAAGTTGGACCACACGAGAAACTTGAGACATTGTCAAAAGGTGCATCAACACCACCAAGCTCATTCCGTCCCTTTGCTACACATTTAATATTGCTCCAATTGCTTTGGAATCTGAACTCCAGGGCTTGTAGCTCCATAGTAAGTTCCACTATATGGTGATTTATCAAGAGCATGAAGATAAATGGAGCTCTCTGCAGGTGGAAGGTTCTGGTGTCAGTGCTTGTATCACAGGGATATTTTAGTATAAAAGGTGTGAGACACAAGAGAAGCTGAGAGTCCAACAACAGAGACAGCAGTAAAGCTACACATGTAAAAATGCCTTTTTAGCAGCCAGTCTCCCTTTCCACCAGGCAGCATTTCCCACTGTCTGATCTTTCCTCAGCTATAACACAATAACTCGTGTACAGTTACAGGCACCTGGCTGGGCTCTGCAGCTCCTCCTGAAACTCATTCCTTTCAATTAGCCCCAATATTTCCTCTTCCTCCTCAGTCTGTGCATGTTCCTTTTTCAGTGTAGTGAGCCAGGGGAGTGGAAAGACATCCATTGACTTCCATGCAGGATCAGCCCCTCAGCACGTAGAGTGAGGAGCCAGAGCAGTAATGGACTGCCTGAACAAGCACACCTAATAAATGTCATCTCAGCATTTATTTTCCTTCCTGCTCCCAGAAGAGTTTGGTTTAATGGTTAGATCAGTGACTGTGCTTTCAGTGGTTGCAAGCCATGAAATGCCAGTAATGGAGGAAACAGCAATTTATTCTCTAAACATCATAGTTTTGATGCTAATTTATTTGTCAGGTGAGACACCAGCCTCTTGCACCCTTCTGCTTCCTCCAAAGTGGAGGGATTGTTTTTCCCATGCTGTTCCAGCTGCTTTTGTGAGACAATGACAATAATACATCAGACACTTCACTGAAGTTTTGTGGCTTTTGTAGGCAACACAAAGGGCAAACTTCACCCCTCTTTACTGGGGAATAAATCAGAAGTAAACAAGCAGCAGGAAAGACTTTTTCCTTGTTACAGAAAACCATTCAGCTTTAAGGCATTTCTAACACTTACCCCATTTGCTCAAACATTTCTGCAAGCCCTGCCTGCACCAGAAGAGATCACAAGGTTGGTAATGAAAAATAACAGAGGCAGACATGGTCCAGGTCTCACTTCTGACTCAATCCCTAAACTTGTTGGTTGTTGGTTCAAGAAACGTGTTCAGGGCTCTATTTGAAGTGGGATTTTAGTCTTGAGCACTCCCACCTGGGCTTTGCAAACTGCTTCCCATGCAATTCCATGTGCTCCTATGCACTTTTTGCCTCGGGGCAAGGTCATACAGCTAAAATTGATGCTTAACCCTCAAGTAGTCATTAAGGGGACAGGCTGCTTGACAGATGGATCACCAATGGAAAATGGAACAAACTAGAGGCTGTTCTGCATCTAATTCTCACTGAATTTTAGTGAAAGTTGAGCATCCATTTCCTTATGGCTTCTGTAAACCCCAACCTACAGGAATATGGGCCTTGCCCAAACTGAGGAAATTGCACTTTTTTCTGCTGACCAGCGTGAGTTGACAAATCACTTAATGATGGTACAAACTGTGACTCTTTTAATATGCCTGGAAAATGAAAACCCTGCTCTGTCCAGAGCCACTGTCACTGTCACTGCTGATGAAAGCCCCATGAACACCAGGACTCTGAGTGGCATTAGAGGCAGCCAAACCTGTCAGCTCATGGATGATACTGGAAGAATTAATGTGTCTTGGCTGAGATCCTTTTGAAGTTTCTGGAGAAGCATCGTGGTGGTCCAGGAGCAGCATTCCGTGCCTGCCCTGTGATCTCTGTGCTCTGACACCTCGTGTGATGTCTGAGCTGATTCACCTATCAGGTGTTTCCCATCCCATCTGCCAGGGGCCCAGCACAGTTAGCTGAGCTCCACTCCTGGAGCTGACATCTACAGAACAAGACACCTTCCTGCAGTTATTTATCCATTAGCCATGGGCTTGGCTGGGAGAACAAAGAGGACATCCTTCCCTCCAACCCCAACTCCTCAAACATCCAAACAACAGCTCAGACCACAGTCGACCACCCAAGAGAGAAATGAAGCCACAGTGACTGCCAGGCCCTGGTGTCCTTTCATTTCCCCTCATTTCCCTTCAGAACAGCTCGTGCTGCTTGTATTTCAAACCTGCCTCTTGGAGAAATCCTCTTGGTATTTTCTTTGCAGACATTAGATGCTGAATTATTTAGGGGCACCAAAAGTCTTGCAGCAAGGGTTGGTAGGAGCTGACCCTTCCCAGCTGAGTTTGGCCTTGTGGCCTCTGAGATGAGCTGGGTGATGTCTGATACCTCTCAGGTACATTGGGAGGTTGGTGTGACCCACACTGGGTCGATTTTTACAAATATTTTGTCTAATAGGCAACACTACCCATTCCATGAACTTCCTGCCCCCCTGACTACACAAATCCTGGCAGTGATGGGGTGGATGATCTGTAGAATGTTCTGCTTGTCATGCAGGACAATAAATCTGGAGCTCATGTTCTCCTTGTCTGGTCATTGGCACCTTCCCACCCTCTCCTGCTCTCCTGCTTCCCAAGGCACAACTTGATATAAATAAGAAGAAAAAGTGTTGTGGCCTCTCACACATCTTAAATTTCTGATTAAAAAATAGAGATTATGCATTGATAAGCACATCATGGCATCTCTGCAGTACCAGCCGGGGCAAAAGGAGATTTGGGTAGGAAAAAAATTTCTTATATGAACATTAACTTTAAAAGTTAGATTTTAACCAAAGAGCAGAAAAAGGCTATTTCTAGAAAACTCTCCTTAAAAGCCTGATCACTGCCTGGTGACACACTTAATAGTAGGTGGTGGAAGTAAGTTGGACTGTCAATAGCACAAAGGGAAGGAATAATTTTCATTTCCACTGCAGCCCTTTCATCTGAAGATCTGAAAGCATGTCACAGTCTGGCTGTCAAAAGCTGAAAAAATGTTATTAAAAAGGGTTATTTCTTTGTTTAGACATCCCCCCTTCCCCTCGCCCACCTCCTGCCATCAGAACTTTTTCAGAACCTTTTCATTCAATTAAAAATTTGTTTTTTAATAGGAAATTTTCAATCAATCTTGAAAAAAACCCCAGGAATCCCGAGTCCTGGGGAATACTAAGCAAAGGTAATATATGAATATTTCCCTTCCCCAAAGCCATATTTGCTGGAAAGCAGCAGGTGTGAGAAACTAAATTAATGTCTGCATACTTTAAAGTCCTGGTGTAGCACTCCAGTGTCTCCTGAACGTTCAGGAGTGGCAGAGTTGAGAGATGATTTGTGGGTATGTGGAATGATAAATATGCAGATGAGAGCCCTGTGCAATTTTAATCAAAACAGATTGCAGCAAGGAAGGAATGGAGGTGTTAAAAACTATCTCAGCTGTCCTTCCTAACGAAGGCAGAAGGCTGATTAGATTTGCTCAGACACCCTCTACATGTCATGACTTGGAAATTAGACATAAAAATGGCAGGGAAAACGAGGGGGGAAGAAGGAAACAATTCCTGTCTAAGCAAATACTTCCAACATTACAGCAGGAGGGGATCAAATATTGTCAGCACTTATTGGATTCAAGCACATCTTGTTAAAATCTGGGTAAAATAGCAGCGGGCTGGATTCTGACAGGGAGGAAGACTGGGCTGGAGAAGAGCCAGAGCCCTCTCCAGGGAACACAACAAGGAGCATTTTGAGGTTTGTAAATTGCTAACCCCAAAATAGTTTTCTGTGATCTGTTAACTGCAGGAAATTCACGTTCCCAGAGTTTCCACCCAGCCGTGATCCCTGTGCTCCCTGCAGGGACACCACGTTATCACTGCCCTCCTCCTTATCTGCTGCCAGGGAGCCCCAGCAGGGAGGCCAGGCCTCAGAAGATGCACC
This sequence comes from Notiomystis cincta, assembly GCA_013398075.1. NCBI lineage: Eukaryota > Metazoa > Chordata > Aves > Passeriformes > Notiomystidae > Notiomystis > Notiomystis cincta. Next base: position 29,013 of record VZRX01004856.1, read on the forward strand.
TTTCAAAGCCAAAGTGCTCATGAGGTTTTGCCAAGGGCATGTGGCTCTGGGAAGCTTCTCCAGCAGAAATGAATTAATTCTGAATTCAACTGAAACATTCTCAAAGCAAGGGACAGGGAGACCCTGGAAGTTCTGATGTGTCAGGCCAAAACATGAACAGCTCTGACTTCATCATCTTCCACTGCTGCTTCCACACATTCATAACTGCAGAAAATCATTTTCTTTCCATTCCCAATTCCAACAGGGCAAAGGAATCAGCAGGGATACTCAGTAGGTCAAACTGCATTAAATCACAGTGGAGAGCAGAAATTCATAACAGTCCTAAGCCATCAGCCCTGAATCTTTTCAGCAGAAATGATCAAAGCCAAATTGTCACCTTTTTTTTTCCCACTTCTTTATTTACATTGCATCCATTCTAAGGAGAGGAATTTTAAGGCAGCTGAATTTAGAGTAATTCTGAAAATCCACTGTGTTCCCCAAGGCTCCTGGAGAACTTGTGTGTGAAGTGTGGCAATTGTTTCAACCCCAGTTAGACCCCACAGATATGAACAGGCCCTGAGGGTGTGAAACTCCAAAGGGAAATTTTCATAATTCAGGAATTTTCTTCAAAGTCTTAAACCAACTGCACCAAGAGGTGAAAAGAGGGTCATAACTTTCAGAGGGGACAGAAAGAAGCTGCTTATCTTTTTCTCCATGGTTCTAGCAGATAAAATGCAGAGTGATAAGCAGGAATCCATCCAGGTCCCAGGTTGAGGACTTACCTTTAGTTTAAACTCAAACAACTTCACTTCTACCTCCATGGCCAGATCATAAAGAATAAACATCCTGCAAATGCTCTACAGTTTTCTAGATAAGAAATCCCACATCTGGAAAACCCCCACAGAATCCAGGCTTTAGTAAACAGCAAAATGTGAAGGCACTGAAGATAAAACCTTTGAGACCCCACCTATGCCAGATTTTGAGACTAAAGCTGTTCCTGGAAATTACAAAGGGAGATAAGCATTAACCAAAATGATCTGGCTCTCTGTGGGAGTGTGATGAGAGGGAAAAAGAGGGGAAAACAAGAAAGCATCCTCTGGAAAAACTCCATGGAGAAAGAGGCAGAGAGGAAACAACTGGGGAGGAAGTTTTAAACCTTGTGTAACTGGAGGAGTTGAAGTCTAGGGATACAAGTGACACAAATCCACATTTTCTGTCACAGAAGGGGCTCAGTGGTGTCCACAGCCCCACATCAGGAGCCTCATGGCATCCACCTGTGCTGCAGGGAGGCAAAGAGCCTCTTCTCCAAAAGCTTTTGTGGCTATAAGGGATAAACAAAGCACACTCCTCCACTTTAAATAGGGAAAACTGGGACATGGAGAGGCTGACACAGAGACTCCCAAGCTCCCCAGGAGCCTCTGCCTTTCTGCTGAGGGATTTTACCCACTGCAAGACAGAGGAAGCTGATCCAGCTTTGCTGAGTCCCACCATGGTGGTTCAAACACCTCCCAGAAGGCATTTATAGCACTTCAAGCACATAAAAGCACATTTTCCTCTGGGTGTGCCTGCCTTTGTGACTTAAATCCTTTCCATTTCAGGGCAAAGCAGCAGTTTGTGTTTGATGTGGGTGAGCAGCCACAACTCAGGGCTCTGCACGCCCCCTGAAGCCACCTGTGTCCCACCTGGTGCTGGCACTGCCCCTTTCAGAGCAGAGAAACTTGGTGGCACTGAGGCAACCAAAACCACTCTGAGTGCAGAGATGGGAACTGCTTTGCACAGTTAATTCAGGATTGATTTCTGAGCTGTCCCAGATTTCAAGCCCAAAATGCACCCACCTTCCATTCCAAGGGCCTTGCCCATGCCACTGGAATTAGTCATAAAAACAAAAGGAATTTTAGATTATTTTAAATCCTACAGGAGGTCCTGGTGATCACTAGAACTGGGATCGCATTTGTACCTCAGACTCTTTCAAAGAACTGCAATTAAAACAATCCATGGATACTTTTTGCCTGTGCAGCCCCTGAGGTTGTGCATTAAATATCTCTCAGCTAAGCCTGAGCTCTTCATCCCAGCTGAGTTTTCACCTTTGCCTACAGCTCTTAGGTGATGCTCCTGCCCTGGGGAAGCTGTGGGGTTTGTGGTTCACAGATCCCTCTGTACATCATCCTGAAATAAAACCACTTGGATGCATTTCAGCCTCCACCCATCCCACCTTGGCTGTCGAGCAGCACTGACAGGGCTTTGCCAGGGCTGTTTTGGAAGGAATTTTAATTAATTGCTTTGTGTACAGTTTAGAATTTAGCAAAGGCTCATATTTCAAAGCCATCAGCGTGACAGTGCCACAAAGAGGAAGGAGAAATAACCCACTGAAGCCAACATCCATAAAAATGTGAAAGAGCTCTGGTAAATTCTGAATGATAAGCATAAAAGGAGACCCATGAGAGACTGAACCTTCTGTTGTACAGTGACTATTTTGAGGTAAATTAGCATGATTATTCCATTATAAACTACTTTTGTTTCAGAAGTTTTGTCCTCTTAGCCATGGAAAATCTCTCCAGGTCTATCCTTGTTCACAATCTCAGACAGAGAACAGAACTTTCCAAACTAAACAATGAGTTTGGCTGATTTTCAAAGCAGGGTAAAAGTTCAGGGAGTGGAGGTGGTCTTCTTCCAGTACCAGTGACAACTTTGATCAATGAAATATTAAATATATTGAGCCAATCTCATGAATTAAATGAAAAATTAAAGCAGCTGGCAGAGATACAGCTGGGAGAAAATGACTGCTGAAAACATGCAATAATTAGCAGAAGTGAAAAACAGATTATGTGATGAGGTGCCTGCAATAACAGGATATGGAACTCAGCATCCAAGAGGTGCCTTCCAGTTTCTGGGTCCTACAGACTCTTCTGATTTATGTTTCTTAGGAATTACCTGATGAGAAAAGCCAAGAAATCCTGCCTGAACATACCACTGCTATTGCTGTTTGTCAGGAACAAAGGGGCAGAAGCTCAGGAGGGAGCCAGGAATGTGGGAATGGCCTGAGCTGGGACCTGGGAGAGCTGAGATCATCCCTCAGTTCTCACCCTGATTTCTAATAGGTCTAAACAAACTACAAACAACTAAACTTCCTAATTCTGTGTTCCTCACTGCTCCTCTAGGAAGATTCTTCAGTTTACCCCCATGAAAAGGCTTCCTCTCCTCCAAATTAGTCTGCCTAAATCCTGTGATCTTCATGCTAGAATCTCTTAATTCTTTTCATATATCACCTGGATTAGAGGAAGCCCCAAGTGTGTTGAATAAGAGGAGCCAAGTGGTTACAGCTCCTAACAAGGTTTAATCACAGTCACCCTCAAAGGTCACAGGTGGGGCTGAGAAGGGTGAGAAGGGCGAGAAGGGCAGAGGAGGTGCCTTTGGACTTTGCAGCCTGGCTGGAGCAGAGCTGCTCTCACACCACCCTGGTGTTCAGGGCTGCTGGCAGAACTTACCCTCAGGCCACTTGTTTGTAGAATAAACTCAAACCTCGAGGCTTTGCAATGTCTGTCTCCAACAGGCATCCCAGGCACGATGAGAATTGCCATTTCCAGGAGCAGAGCCCGAGGAAGTGGCATCTGCTGAGCCCTGAGATAGCCCAGCTTCCCCTGGCTCGTGCCAGAGCCTCACAGCTATCTCAGCAGCTGTTTAAATGAGAAGCATCCAACCTGGCATGATGTAATAATTCTGTATAACCAGCCAGCCTCGGGAAGAGACCACACTAAAACCAGGAAGCCAAAGCGCTAAACTCAGGTTTAATAAAATTATCCACATTGAGAGTGACTGAAGGTAATTGCTGAGAGACTTAGAAGCATGGTGCAGAATTAATCAGACCACACTCCTAACATGGTGTTTAATCTTTCATGTAATTTGGTGCTAAATGTGCATAATTAGAAACAAATAAATGATACATCTCAGTGTGGGCTGCAGATGTGCTGCCTTCCAGCACTGTTATGAGCTCCTGACTGGGGATAATGGGGCTTGAACCAGCTCCCCAGTCTGGGACTCGACAGGATATTGACTTTTAGCTCATTTTTCTTCAAGAGTTCTCCTGCCTTCCCTCCCTTGTCCAGAGAAGTGTGCCATGGTGGGGAGCTGCTCCCCACGTCCTCCTGTTCATCACAGGGGCAACAGGAGCTGAGTCTTGGCTCCCAGACTGAGATGCCAAAGCACCTGGCAGCCTCTGGAACAGGGGTGGTACCCTCAGGACACTGCTGCTGTCAGGGAGCAGCCAGACAGCACAATGGTGTCACTTCTCACACAGCAGGAGGGATTTGTGCCACCTTTGGGCAGAGGGGGAGCGTGGGGAGCGCTCCGTGTGACCCCTCGGAGCCGCTCCGGCTGCCAAGGCTCCGAGCGTCCAACAAAACCGAGCACACAAAGGAGCTGGGCTGGAAACCAGCCCTGCTCCACCACTGCGTCCCTGTGCCAGGCTGGCTGCTCGCAGGGCAGCGGCCCAAAGGCAGCTCCAGCCAGCGGGCAGGCTGCTCAGGAGCAGGAAAATCTGAATTTCCAGACGTGTTTGTGAGCAGGACCTTGGCAAAGCGTATGCCCGGCCCAGGGGATAAAGCAGTGCCCTGCAAAGGTTTGTTCTGGGTGTGCTCTGAGGGCTGAATTCCTGTGCTGGAGTAATCCTGGGGATGAGGTCATGTGCTCCCTGAAGGGGCTTCTTTGTGGCCCTCGTTAGTTAGCAACGCTTTTTCTCTTATCAAGCATCTGATTAAACTCACAAAAGAAGGGGCTTTAAAATAAAACAGGCTCAGGCAGAATTGAGAGGTGAATACATAAATTGAATTTGGCTTTTTCTCCTTTTTTTTTCATTTTAGGCAACAGGAAAAGGGGAGAGGAATAAGATGGGAAAGGGGCACGAGGAACGGATTCATTGTTCTGAGATGACAGAACCAAGGTGTTCATCTGTTTTCAGGATTTCCACAGAGCCAGCAAGAGGCAGACACCAGTTCCACCCACCCACGTGGCAAATGTCACCTGGGAGGGTCATGGTGCAGTGACCCCAAACTGCACAAAGCACAGCACCCCTCTCCCTGCTGCAGTGACCCAGCAGCTCCTTCTGCCACACTGAAACCCTTCACCAAAACTGGCCTTTGGTTCCATTATGGAGGCAGTAAACTGACATTGACTCCAATTTTTATTTGCCTTGAGGAAAGGCTTTGCTGGTTTGCACTGATCTCTCTGTAAGCATCAAAGCTGTTTATAAATGACATCTGCTGTACTTATGAGAATTACAGTATTTCAGATCAGTTATTTGGTGGCATCACTGGTCCCCTATATTAGAAGAAAATATTTATCTTTGTTCCTCTCATTCTGTATATTTTCATTCAGAAAATATACATTCCCTGTCCTCTCTGTTGGATACCTCCAAAAACTAAAAATATAAAAATTGCCCCTGTAGAAGAACTGGAGCCAAGTGATGATAAAGTAACAGGTAGAACTGATTGAAAGTTTTTCACAACACATATTTGGTCATTGCAAGATGCCATTTTTCATTTGATTCTGAAGACTCAGCAAGAAGAAAACTCAGAGAGAGCCAGCAGCGTTTCAGGAGTTTCTATTCTTGAGAAAGAATTCCCTGACAAATCTATTTTGTAAATCTTTGAAACCAGTAATGGTTTGCTTTGAACTTGTTTGAAAGAATAACCACCTCAATCATTTCTTCAAAGGATTCCTGCTCCTTTTTCTCATAAAAGCCGGAGCAGCCTGGCCTTCCATTACTAAGTGAAAATTTATGAAAGTGAACCCACAGTGCTCGTGCTCTCCTGCACCCCAGGACACAAAAAAGAGAATTAATCTCATGTTCACTCCCACCTCTACAGCTCAGAGTTGTGCCCATTGGGGAGTAAAACATGTCAGTGCATTTTCAAACACCAAACTGAATTTTCAGGCAGCAAAATACTTCAAAAATACTGGTCCAGGAGCCAGAGGGCTCCTTATTGCTGCTGCTCTGCCCAGTTACCTTCAGCTTGTTATCTTCGAGGACAGGGGTTCTCCTGCTCCCAAGGCAAATTCTGCTTGTTATCCAAAGGCAAATTCTGCTTGTTATCCACCAAAGTATTGCAGCTATGGATAAAAACACTCCCCTGCCCCTCAGGGTGTTTGGCTGGGAGTCAGCTTGGCTGGAGATGGAAAACAAACAGCTTGGAAAGTGGGGAGAGAGAGGAGAGCAGAGCTGGGGAGGGGCAGCAGAGGAGACAGACACTGAGATTTCTCAGGGTTGGGATCCAATGGTGCTGCTCTGGTGTCTTAGACAACTCCAACTCCTCTTTGCCCCCAAAACATGTTAGACCAGCTGGTGGGTTTGACCTGTGGCACTGCAGGGATTCACAGCAGCTAAAAATATGGCTGTGTGTTATGTTTTTAAAAATATTGGTTTTGTTGGAGGCAAAAAAGGGATAAAACCATGCAAAAAGGATGCTCTGAATGAGTTCAAGGGAATAATGCAGCCTGGAGTAGTTTGGCTGAAGTAATGTCTCACTCGTGGCTTTTGTTGCTCTTTCTTAGAGGTGCAAAGCCCAGGAAATGAAAAAGCTGCTTCTATAAAATGCAAAGGGTTTTTCTTACAAATTAGGTTTATTCCCTTTAGGATGTGAGGAGCTGAAACTCTCACATTCTAAAAAAGCCAAACAAATGCTCATTTGGAGTAATCTTATTTTTTTGGATATATTTCAGCCAACATTTCCAACAGTGGCACGTGTGTGGGTGTGATTTTGATCCTGGAACTCAGGCAGCATAAGGAAAGGAGCAAATTCCTTCTGGGTTTGTCCTGCAGGGACATGTGGAAGGTGATGGACAGGAAAGGGAGCACAGAGCTCATCTCTACCACAGAGCCTTGGTTTGTGGTGCTGTGAGGGTGGACTTTTCTGGAGAGGACAAGTTCTCCTTTATGAAATCTGGGAACACAAAGTGCCAGATGGGCTCACCAGGGAGTGTGCTGAATGAAGGGGGAATTTAAACTGGAATAAAGTTTGAGGTGAACCAATAGGGCAGCCAAGGAATGTGTTCACCTTGGAGTTAGAGCTCAGTGGAATGGTGAGGTACAGAATTAAGGTGTCATTGCAAAGTGGGAATGAACAGGTCTCCCAATGAATGTATTCCCTAAGCTTGGAAAAACGACATCTCAGCGAGAGAGGTTGAGATAAAACCTTCCTGGCCAAGGGGCTGCCATCCCCAGGTCTTCTTTTCCCTAACAAGAGGAATGGAGCTAAGTAGAGCTGGACCCATGGAATTCCCACAAACCTTCCTTGTGCTCTTGGCAGAGGTCCCAGAAAGTGCCCAAACCCTTGGGGTTAATGGTGTAGGGCTGAGGACTGAAACTCAGGCATCCTGCTCTGAAATGGTTTCATAAATCATCTGCTGTGCCCCTGTTTCACCTCTGGTAAAACCTCACAAGGGCAACATGTGTCCCTGTGAGTTGAGGGCTCCAAGGACCTGACAGGAAAGGTGCTGTCAAATCCTCATTTCCATAATTAAATTTCTTCCTAAGGAGTGCTGTTAAATCGTCAAAAAATACATAATTAAAAAGCAAAGAGCTGGAGTGTTATCCCTGCAATGTAGGAGAGAAAGGGAGACCTGCAGAGCTGCCCCAGCCCTGGGCCCAGCACAGCCAGGACCTGGAGCTGCTGCAGAGAGTCCAGAGGAGGCTCCAGGGGCATCAGAGGGATGGAGCAGCTCTGCTGGGAGCAAAGGCTGGGACAGCTGGGATTGTTCACCTGGACAGGAGAAGCTTTGGGTAATTACAGCTTCCCAAAACCTGAAGGAACCAACAAAAAACATGGAGAGAGGCTTTTCCAAGGGTCTGGAGTGCCAGGACACAGGGAATGGCTTCCCAGTGCCAGAGGGCAGGGATGGATGGGACATTGGGAAGGAATTGTTCCCTGTGAGGGTGGGGAGGCCCTGGCACAGGGTGCCCAGAGAAGCTGTGGCTGCCTCTGGATCCCTGGCAGTGTCCAAGGCCAGGCTGGATGGGGCTGGGAGCACCCTGGGATGGTGGAAGGTGTCCCTGACCATGTAGAGGTGGTAGAATAGGATGAGTTTTAAGCCATTCTGTGATTCTTTGATTCTCTGAAATCTTTTGCTCTGGAGAAGAAAGTCTGACCAGATGTGCAGCACGAATGCACAGAGCTACAGGACTGCTGAAATTCTGGGGTAACAACAGAAAACTGCAGCCTGTTTTGAATCCAAGAGGATGTGCCAGGACAGTTACCAGAATGAGAAGATGAATCCATGGAAATAAATTACAAGGTTACCAAAACCCACAGAGAAAGACACCAGAGAACCTGAGAAAAATCTGCCACTGACCCAAAATGCAGCTAATTTTCTTATGTCTGTCGAAGGCCCTTTCATCTGTAGATGTTTTATGGGATCAGAGGGATCATTCCCACACACATGTGGGATCCTCCTGCACCTTGGTGTGCCAGTGCTTGCTGCTGTTACACAACCCAAGTGATTCACCCCTGAGGCCGGGAAGTGCAGGAGAATCCTTCATCCAGCTCCACCACAGAAGGAATTTTACAGCAGCCACAAGAAACAGCCTGCTTGTTTTCCAGAGCAGACTATTCAAATGTGTCATGTCTAAAGTAAAACAAGAGCAAGGGCCTTACAAGAGGCAGCCATGGGAGAGCTCACTCCAAACCCATCTGGTCTAACTCACAGGGGCTGGGATGAGGCACAAGGGAACTGGGAACTCCGTCTGCCCTTGGAGCTTGGTTTTTGTTAAGGGCTCGGACACTCCAGCATCAATTTCTGGAAATGGGAGCTCAGGGAAGAGGAACAAAACAAGCAGGTCAGTGGGGTGCTGGGGAGCTGCATTCAGGCTCCTGGCAGGGGGCACAGCAATCAGCCAAGTGCAGCAATTTGCTATGAGCTCAGGAGGAGGGGAGGGGAAAAAGCCATCTGCTAAATACTTTTTTGTCACATCTGCAAAGCAACCTCTGTTCTTGCTGTAGCTGTCAGAGGGGGAAGGAAAAGCCCATCTCAGATCCAGCCTAGACAAAAACTGTGGATTAGAAACAGCAGGACACACCAGAGATGGGAACAGCAAAGACAACAATGGATGAGGAAAACTGGCGCCCTTCTAAAAACAGAGGCAGAGCTGTGGAAATGGGTCAGATCCCAGGGACTGTGGAAAACAGAATGGATGGGTCCCACCTTCCTTTTGCCTGCTTTCTGCCTGAACCCCTGTTTGCATTTCCAGCACTGGAGTGACTTTCACCCATCTGAAGACACAAGCAGAACTCCAGGCTGCTGAACAGGGGATTGAATGCGAGCCATGGCAGGGCTGCCACAGACACAGAAGCCTCAATTAGTGCCTTTTCCAATATAAAAAACCCCCTTTCACAGCAAAAGCAGCTCCTGTGCATAATCTCCCAGCAGAAACCACTGCTGCCTCTCAAGTACGTCCTGTACCTTTTAATAAAGCCTTTGCTAATAGCAAAAGCATTCGCTCGGGCTCTTGGCTTTTTCCTGCTCGCAGCAAAGACGGAGCTGGAAAAGATCTACGGTTTTCTAAACTTGTCTTTGGAAAGTTTCTCTGCCAAGTTACACTTTGTCAGGAGCTCATTATTTTCTGGGTAGACGCTGGAGACTTTGCTTTGAAATATTTTGAGGGCTTTGCAGTTTCAGACCCCGAGGTCCGTGCGCTCTCTCGCATGAATCACGGCGACTCGTGTTCCTTCCACACACAAAGCTCTGCTTCATTTCCAGGCCCTTCTCCACCCTGCTCCTTCCAAAACCACCTATAAGTTTTCCAGAGCCCATTTCACAAAGTTCTAGGTGGTTTTGGGATGAGATGGGAAGAGCAGAAATTCAAGACTTCTGTATTTTCTTCCCTCTCCCTTCGTGCCAAGCAGGAGTTGCTGAGAACAAAGCAGCAGCCAGGCCTGGAGGTGGGAGCTTGACCAGTATAATTTGTCTCAAAAATGCATGATTTGGGTATCAAATATCACCTTTTTTACTGACAATGAGAGGCAGGAAATAAGCCATCAATACTCCTGGTAAATATAATAACCATAGGTGAAGGAATAACTGATCTGCTATAAAAAACCAGGCACCAAATTAATACATTTACCAAAAACAATGATGAAATCTGTGTGGAAGAAATAAAGATCTTTTATAAGAACCACAAACTACTGACATATTAAACAAATACACAATGAATAGGCACTGAGACAGCACTGCTTTGTACAGCACCTCTGAGGAAGCTGTTTTTCAAATTTCTCCTGGAGGTCAGGAGCAAGAGATTAGCCAAAATTCTGCTCCACACACCCAGCCCCACACTTTTCCATATTTAAAATCATTTTAGCTGAAGGAATGTCACGTACAGAGGCAGGAGAGGTGGAATTCTCTTTTAATGGCTTTGCTGCAGCTAAGAGCATGAACAATTTACATTTATATTGGTCTGGAATAACGGAAAGTATTTAATTGTATGGATTGCTGCAGAGGATGTTGGTCAGCAGGCAGCAGGATACTTTCAGAATTCATTATGAATATTTGCATGTGGTTTGTAATTTTACTTTGATTTAACCATATACTTATTCAGGCTCTAAAAATTACTCAGGACTCAGCCATAAAAGCCTGCACTATTCCTGAGGACCAGAATTATAATTCCTTGCCTCCTGTCATTAGCAGACTTCAGGCATGGTTTTAAAAGAAGCTGAGGAAACAGATGGGTAACCCTTCACCAGGCAGCTTCTTGCTTTTAAACCAGTTATGAGTTTCCCTGGGCAGCTTTTCCTCCCTGCTGGAGCTCCTCTGTCCTTGGTACTAGCACCTCAAACACGCAGGAATGTGCACATTTTTCTAACTCACAGGACCACAGAAGGAGTTCCTTGAAATCTGACTTCCAGTAATCGCCCCCAGGCTGCAGATCTGCCTGGCCTAGTTCTGTCACATGTGGTAGCATCAAGAATTTGCATCTTTGGCAAGCCAGGGAAGGGTAGCAAACTCAGAGGAGAGCAAAATACATCATGAAGAGAAGATGGAATGAAATCAGCCATGGCTTGGCAAGGCAAAATGAAATATAAATGAGATGCACAAGATATGAAACAAATTGAGTGCAAGGCGTTTGGAAAGAGAGAGGAGGCTGCTCCTGAGAAGTCCGGTCTGGGGATGTTTTGCAGTGCTCTGATGTAAAGCAGAGGCACTTATGTAATGGAATGGAAATTACAGCCATAAACACAGCCCTGAGCAGTGATTAGTGACTGAACTCGGACAAAAATCTGCACTGCTGCCTCAAATGTCAACAAATTGAGCACTGCCACATTAATGGGAGGCTTGAGAGACTGCACTACACTGCTCTGACCCCGTTCCTTTAACCCACAGTGACTTGAGCCCTGCCCGAGCTGGAGCCTTGGCTGGCAGCAATTTGAGCCGTGGGTGATGAAAGGAGGGACGTGGAGCTCAATTATCCAGCACCAGATCCCCAGTGAAATCAATGCCATTGTGTCACAGGAGAACTTGGCTGGCAGCCCCTGAAGTCTGCCCAGGAGAAACCCATCCCCTGAGCAGGGCAGGCTGGGGGGGACAGGGGACAGTGCAGACAATGAAGGGCCGCTCTGGGCATGGAAAACACTCCGTGGGTTCCAGCTGCCCTCTGGCAGCCTGGGTCTGTCCCTGCTCTGCTCCATGAGCAGCACTCCTGACCTATATGAGCACAGAGCAAACTGGAGCAGCCCAAGGCAGGCTCTGCAAAAAGGTATCATCAGGGCAATGCCAAGGGGGTGTATTACACTCCACACCAAAGGGAATCCCATATTGCTCCTGTCAGCAGGAAAAGCTCTCTCCCACGTGGAGCTGGACATTACAGACTCAATCATTAGCTAAATTAATAATTTAATTTTTCCTTAGATTAGGCCCTCCACCCCTTTTTTCAGTTTATTACTATTGTTAGGATACAGGATTACAGGATATATAGGGCATACATAACCCAGAGAGGCTGTGGATTCCCCAGCCCTGGAATTGTTCAAGGTCAGGCATCAGAACAACTAAAAAATGTCCCTGCCACATGGCAGGTGGTAATAAACTGAATTTCCTTGTTTCTGCCAGCAATCCTGGCAAATCCCAATGTGCTATTGCTAAGATAAATAAACAATATATGAAATAACAGCCTGAGAGTGAGAAATAAAGCAAGGAATAATGCTGATGTCTTTGAGAATGGCACTCTCTGGGTGCTGCAGGTTTTCCATCAAGCCTGGAGCTGCAGCACTTGGAGCACTGGCTCCCTGTGATTGACTTGCTAACCTGTAAAGTGGCTAAGTCGACATCATAATTAACACTTGGCAGTGGAAATATAAATTCCCTGGCTTGTAGGTGGTATATCCTCCTCTAAACACTCCTCTTGGCCACCAAACTGGAAAAATAGATAGGACATTCATAAGGAGCACTCACCATGGGAAATGCCAGCAGGTTTTTTTTCCTGGAAACTGTTTACATGGCCAAAATCCTTCAATAAGAAAAATGATCTGAGAGCTTTCCCTCCGTGGTTATCCTGCTCTCCTGTGCCTTGTGGCCCACAGTGTGCAGCATTCATCAGGAGGCAGCCCTGAATTACTGTGGTACAAGCAGTGCAGGAGGGAAGAACAAGCCACAAGCAAAGGGAAAATATGCATTACACTGGCTCTGGCCAAGAGGAATGGGCTGCCTGCGGATCACAAGCTACCTTTATATCTTTCTTGGCATAGACCTTTGTCCTCCAGCACAGAGAAGCTATTTAGGAGGATTCAGCAATCCAAAAGAGGCTGGCTTTCCAAGGAGCCAGGAGAAACAAAGAGCCAGTGCAAAGTGGCCACTGAGCTCCTTTTGAAAGGCCAAGAACGGCTCCTGACAAGATGGGATCCTGAGGAGGGAGGTAACCACCAAGGGCTGGTGCTGAAGTGCTCAGCACACACCAAGAGTGACCCTTTCCTGTTCAAATAAAGGCTTTTCTTCACAGCAAAGAGGCACAAACCCACAGCCCCAGAGTGCTCAGCCCACAGCCTCCTCACCTGCTGGCCCTGCATCCTGTGCCTGAGATAATCCCCAAACTGACATCCAATATCTGCCTGTTTCCAGATATTTTGATTTATTGGCAATGGAAAGTGAACTTTTTTCTTAGAAATAAAGCTTTTTTTAGTCCTTTCCCAGCCTTTCCTTAATGGTGGAAATAACTTTTAGCCAGTTCTGCTAGGCACACAGGGAAAGGACCTCATGGTTTAATTTTCATGTATAAGCAGAAGAAGAAATTCATGTTCCCTTTTGGGTTTGTGCTGCCAGAATGGTGGAAAAGAAGATAAATTTAAAGAAGAATCAAGACTGCTTAGATTAATATTCTGGTAAATACCCTAATCCTGTAACAAAATTAGCATTTGCAATTTTAGGCTTACGAGCTTATCAAGTTCTGGTGCTTGTTGGGCAGAGTTAAAGCCAAAATCATTAGAGTGGAATTTCCCCAGGCTCTCAGTTTCAGCCTCCTGGCCAATATCTCTCCACACACAGCCAGTGCCCCAGCCTGCCATGGGAAGAGGCAGCCACTACAACAGACCTTTGTTGAGCCCAGGATCCAAGCAAGCACTTCTGGAGAAATCTGTATTTAAGATTTCTGTCCTACCACCCTGCACTTTCTCCTCCATTGCTGGGGAGAATATGTTTTCTGAGCATGAAACAATATCATTTTTGTGGGCAGCTTGGAAAGCGAGCGCCTGCATGAATCGAAGAAAGCTTCCTTTCTCTGGCCTGTGCAGGGCTGGGGTTGGGGAAAGGGATTTTTGTGTGAGTAATCTTTCAAAGTAGGAAGCAGAGCTCCCCCATTGCTCAGGAAGAATGGACCTCCAGTGGGCTAATATGTGATGGATGACTGAATGCAAACTTGGCAACGTTGCCCTCCGCTCCCCAAAGAATACAAAATGCCACTGCCTATTCGGGCACCCCGACCCTCCCCTTGGAAGTGCTGAAAACTTGGCACCATCCCACCTTAGTTTAATTGAAACTGCAGACAATTACGGATGGGAGCTTGGGGAAATTTGTGGCAACGAGATCAGCTCAGGATGGATTTGTCTTGGGTGATTGGCTCATGCAGAAGCCAAATAAAAACATAAATGGGGAGTTATTTCCCATTGACTCCCCAGCCTGAGCAGCAAAATCTCACATTGATTCAGGAGGGGTGTGATGGGAGGTATAGTTTGTATTAATAAGTATTATTCAAATTCTGCTCTCTGAAGCTATAAGTGGAGGGTTTTTGAGGTTTTTTTTGGTCAGCAGCAGGACAGGCAGCACATTGGAGAGAGAGAGAAAGGATGCATATAGAAATCCAGGAAAATCTTACTTTAAGGACAATTCTAGTTATAAGGGCACATCTGTCACTCATTCAATGCTAAAAAGTGGCACTAAATTATTCAAACTTTGCCCTTTTAGCAGGAGGATCCCCATCTATGCCTTCTTTCAATGCCCAGACACTTCCTGCAGGCTCCAGAGCCACCTCTTGTCAGGCAGGATCCCACTGACTCCTCCTCCCAGTCTGCCCATTCCACACCGTGGGGTTACATCATGCATTGAGGGATTTCAGGAGCTGGAAGAATGCCCAGCCTCTAACTTTTCCCACATGTGGAAGGCTTTTAACTGCAGCTCTGAGTGGCCAGAGGGTCAGACACACGGGTGGACAGTGAGCACCGAGGGAGGGGAGGTTTCATCCCTCAGGGTGTTCATTTCTCTGCTTGCCAGCAGCCCCCTGCCTCAAAAAACTGCCTTCTTACTTCCTTCTCTTCACTACACAAAGAATTTTTTTGGGAATACCTAATAATAGGAATTGCAGCTTCTTTTTGGCAGAGAGCATCATTTATTAAACTTCTTCACTCCTTGGCCCTAAAAAAGCTGGAGCAATAATTACAGCATCAACCAAGCAAAGCCATGGATGACAAGTTGTCTTCAATATCGAGCACTTTAATGAACTAAACTGCATCTTAAAAACTCATAAGCAATCTGTACACATCCCTTATTCGCCAGCTCTTGACCTCAGGTTATGGTGTTTCCTGTCCAGAACTCATTAGTTACTAATCCTAAAATTGTTTGCAGTTTTGAAGATTTCTGAGCCTGGTAGGTGATAAAATATAAACTTATTTCACTTTGATTGTCATCTTCCTCGGTTTCCCACTTCAGCAACAATGATTTTTTTTCTGCAATATGACATCAGCAGCTTCCTTAAAACCACTAAGGGCAGCTATTACATTTTACAGTAGTTTCAGACTGCTGCAGTTTGTAACCACAGGGTTAGATCAGAGATCAGTCTCGGAGCAGAGTGTGCTAAACTCACACCAGAAATTGTCTGAGACCTTGGTAAATCAGAGCCCACTTTCACAGCCCTGTATCTCAAACTGCTGCCATTCAAATCCAATTCCTTTTATTATTGGAAAGCTGAGAGTTTGAACTTTCCAGGGACGTAAATCATCCACCCCTAAAGCCTGGAGTTTTATGAGCCACTGGACCTTAAAACTGTCAGTGGCCCTTCAGCTTAGCAGACTGTGATGGCACAAGGCCAGGGAGGAATCTGTCCAGGCACAGGCTTCAAATGAGGGTAATTACTGAGCCACTCTGGATTTCTCAGGGCACAGAGGAAGGACAGGTAAAGGTGGAGCTGATAATGGAGCAGACAACACCCTCTCTGCATTTAATCTTGCTTCCAAATGTACTGTTCCTCCAGGGCTCTCTAAGGGAGGCAGGACTGCATGGACACTGTTCCTCCCTTAAATCCATTTCCACCAGACACCCATTGTCCAGCCCAGGACAATTAAATGCCATCAGCATCACTCAGACCTCTGGCCACAGCCTACAAAGCTGGGTGGACAGAGGCACTGTGGTGTTGAACCAGGAAAATGGCACAGAGCTGGCCAAGCTGGGTTTCCAAATGGTTTTGCCAGGAGGGATGAAAGGGTTAAAGCTCTGGCTCCAAAGCAGCATCACTGTTTCACAGGCACTTCTGCTTTTTAGTTCTGCCTCACTCTTGAAAAGGATGAGAAAGTCCCAAAAAGCACAGACCCTGCCATTTAATCTCATTTTCTTATCAAAAAGTGAGACAATGCTCAAGAACAAACTTTGACAGTCTCTTTATAGCACATCAGAACATCTTCACCCGTGATCAGTCTTTGGCTTTTTTTAGATATTTTATAAAAAGCACTAATATGAAAAATAAGCTGAACGTCAAACAGCTTTAGAAACGATGTTATAGCAACACAGTAGTTAATTTTGAGTGAATACTGATGAGAAATGATCCATTTTTAAAGAGCTGGGATAATAAAAGGATGAATTTCAAAAAGTCTCCAGCTAACAGTTACTCAGAATTTGTGGAACACGTTTTAGGCTGTGTTTAGGGATGTTCCCAGTGAGTCCTAACACCATTAAGCATCACTATTTCAACAGGAGATTTGGGTCTGGCTGGTTTTCTTTCCCATGTGCCTGTGACCACCGTGTACCTGCAGGGGATTTCTTCAGCAGAATTTCTGCTTTCTCTCTGAATGAGACCTGACATTCTCATCTGCAGGCTGGGGGCTTTGCAGCAGAGCCTTTGGCTCTTCCACGGCTCTGGAAACACTGATAAAGTAACTCTAGCGAGAGGATTAAGGGCTGGAACTTGCAAAGAAATTTCCCTGGGCTGAAAGGACACAGAGGGTAAAATTAATGAGCAAAAAACACAGGAAGTGAATGCCAAATTGGGATTGGGAGAGTGGCTGTGCCAGGGTCAGGAGCACAGCCCTTGTCACTCGTTCCCACCGCTCTGCTCGGTTCGGGTCCTTCCCTGAGCTCAGGGCAGCACCTGCACCCCTGCAGCTCTGGGAGCACCCTGCCAGCCCTTCCAGCTGCTCCCAGCTCCCTGCCAGGGAAGCTGGGCTGCAGTCACACCTCTTCTCTTCTTTGACTAAACACCTCCATTCGGTCCAACTTCCTTGGAATCAATTTGCCCCTGTGTTCATTGTATCAGTGAGACACAACCCAAAAGACATCACATTTCTGCAAGATTTCCTAGGATTCAAAGGATGGCCCCTAATTCCCATTGTCCACATCAATTTTGGACTACAGCACCCCTAAACTCTGCAGCCTGGTCTAGTGGAAGGTGTCCCTGCCCATGGCTGGAGCTGGATGATCTCTAAGGTCCCATCCAACCCAAACCATTCCATGATTTCACAGCTTTAAAAGGCACATCCACAAACCCAGCACAATAAAACAAGCCCCACATGTAATATTAATCAGGAAGTGTGTGAAATGAATTCCCAATATTTAATATGATTTAAAAAAATTAAACCAGGAGAGAAACCCAAACCCAACAGCGGGACAGAAAGGCTTTTACCCAGACCATCACATCCACCTCGTTGTTTTCTATTTTTTCATGAAGAAAAATTTTATACACATTTTTATTGTGCTTTTTAATTACGTCTCCACTGTACAACACAACACATCACCATCATTTCAATCTGAACATATCATTCTTTTCTGTAGTATGAGACAGACTTTTCAGAAGTTTAGATTAACTGCCACAAACTCTCTGTCCCGGTAGCCAGACAGAAAATCAGGCAGGGAAAACTCTGCAAAGGTGATGTAACACAAAGTCTTGAGTGAGTGGGTTTAACTCCTAAACGAATCTAAATTTGTTCACCTTCTCCCAGCCAGCTTCTCTTTTTTAAGCCAATTTGAGCCTCGCTGGTAAGTGCAGACACAGTCATGCAGAAAATCTCAGTGCACCAGGGAGCAAGGACTGAGCCACGGAGCAAGTGCCTCTATTTTTCCATGAGGATGGAGAATTTCACCCTCCCGCTCCCAGAACCCACCCAGAGCAGCGCTGGTAATAAAATACCAGTTGAATCTCGCTTTGTGCTTTGCTCCCCACTGCAGACTAATGTTACCGGACTTGTCAAAGAAACTGGAGCCCAGTGGGGACGGGGGGAAGGTGACAAAGGCTTCGGTGAGGAAAAAAGGTGTGGGGACAGCAAATGACCGGCGGGAAGGGCCCGGCTCTCCTCAGGTCACACACAAGAACAAGAGTGCTTGGGAGGGTTAAAACCTGCGAGTGGATTTAGTCTGGTTGGCGAGGTGAGGATGGGGGGACATTTACTGTACTCCAGGAGCCAAGAGGAAACCCCAAACCTCCTCTCCTGCCCTTGCTGTCGCTCCGGCCGCTGCCTGTGCTCCTGCGGATGTCCAGCACCCAACAGCTCCTGCTCCATTCATTCATTGGGTCAGATGGAGCCACTGAGACATTTCTTACACCGCTACACCGGACACCGCCGGCACACTCGAGATCCCGAAATATTCCCTGCCAGCATCCCCGACCGTTCACCTGACAGCCGCAGGCGATGCCCGAGCGAACTTGGGTGCGAGAGGAGCTCCTGACTTTCGATTGAGGGAGGAAGCAGACTTACCTCAGAGACTCTGACAGAGCTTAGATCCCGCTGGGAGCAGCCTCCATGAAATAAATACGGTGTTCAAAGCCAGCTCGGGGCTCCTGACTTTGTTGCCGTCCTGTCAAAACTCGGCGAAGTTGCGTTGTCTGGTGCCGGGTGTGAGCGACAGGCAGAGAGCTTTGACAGCAAGGCAAACTGGTCAGATCAGCCAGATTCTGCGGCGTTTATATAGCTGAGCTGCAAATCCTGATCCTTGGCTCGTTCCACTGTAATAGGACGCCTGAAGGCATTTTTTTCAGTTTTGCTTTAAAGGAACAGCCTCTCTCTCTCTCTCTCTCTCTGTGTCTCTCTCTCCCTGGCGGGGCTTCTGAAAGGCGCACACTCACACACTCACACAGGCTGTCATCCACACACACACACAAAGAATTGGCATGCGATTCATGGCTAAAGAAGGAAACCCCCTGAACCATTCAGAAAGAAAGTCAGCTCAGGGCAAATGACTCAGAAAGCAGAATATTTTCCCCACAGCATCAGCAGAGCGCATTATGAGGAGTTTTAATCCCCTCACCCTCATTATTTTAACGTTGTGAAATAGTAGTGAATGAAACCAGGGGAATCACAAGCAGGGTTTGAATTCTAGGAAGTCCTACAGAAATTAATGGGTTTAATGTCGGTGTAAATCAACTGGAATCAACTGCAAAATTCGGATTTACACAGACAGAGGACCTGGCATATTCCCATCTTTTCAAGCCTGCGATCTCTTTTGCATCCTTTTGCCCTCCTGCTCTGAAAAGCCGCGGGCAGAAGAGTGGAGAATTCAAGAGAAAAGTGAGCAGAGTCGTAGCCTGAGTCTCTGTAAAAAAAAACAAAACTAAAATGGGAGAGATAAAAGCCCAAAGAGCGCAACACAGGAGGGATTCCCTTTCTTCTCAGATCAGATAAAAAGAGATTACCTGGCTGGCTGTGTGTAAAGATAACCCAAGCACTTTTGAGAGGCTCAAGGCTTCCCTGCTTCCACTCCCGGAGCTATCAGTGACACTCAGAGCGCTCAGCTGGGACCTTTCCAGGGCTCTTTGTTGTCTGAGCACCCTTGAACCTGAGGCTTGTGGCAAAAACAGGACGCTCACGGTTAAAGGATTCTCATTAGCACCGATTTCCCTCCTACCTGACACTGAGAACGCGGCTCCCCCTGCCCACACCCCAAACCTCTGGGTTTCTGTTTCCTTTGGGTTCTGTTGTTCAGGGGTGGAGGCAGAGGAGGAAAAAGGAAGATTAATCCTGAACTTTCAGGTCTGTCTTCCAGGATAAAAGATAAAATCACTCCTCTGTTGGATGATTTCTAAAGCAAAACTTACCCAAGCATCTCTGAGGACCATGACAACACAAACCTCTGCTCCTACTCAGGAGCAAAGATGCTCATAAAGGATAAAAATGGATTGCCTGGGCATTCCAGATCATATTCCCCTCTGAACACGTCTCCTCCCAGCTGCCCTTTCCCTGGGCACATCACTGCATGAGGGAATGGCATGGATCCGTGTCAGACAGGCTCAGGCTGGATTTTGGGAAAGGTTCTTCCCCCAGAGGGTGCTGGCACTGCCCAGGCTCCCCAGGGAATGGGCACGGCCCCGAGGCTGCCAGAGCTCCAGGAGAGCTTGGACAGCGCTGCCAGGGATGGATGGGGTGGGGTTGTTGGGGGGTCTGGGCAGGGACAGGAGCTGGGCTGGATGGTCCTGTGGGTCCCTTCCAGCTCAGGAGATTCTGGGATTCTGTGGTTCAGGATTTTTTCCTTTTTGCTCCTTCACAGTACTACCAATCCTACACATTTAGAAAAGGATGGGGGGGAATCCCTGACCCTGAAATTCTGACTATTTTAGAAGACCCTACAATGCAGAGTTCATCGGCTCTCTGATCTTCTGCTATCTGAACTACTTAAATTTTCCTTGCTGTGTCTTCCATGAATGACACTGCCCCTCTGTGTGCCTTCTCTGATGTCTGATTATATCCCTGAGCTCACCCCAAGCTCTCTTCCCCAGCACACGGCACCAATTTGAGTCTTTTCCAAATATGAGCACCCATTTCCAATTTCTGCCTTAATTTTGTGACATGCTGTGTTTCATAACAGCCATGCCCTCAGAGAAGAAATGAGCCTGTGCTGGAAAGAGGGTCAGAAATGTTACTTAATTCCAGCTAAAGGCATTGGACCCTCCTCCAGTGCTGATTTCTTAGAAGTACAGCTTGTTCTGGGCATCTCCACCAAGCTCAGAGGCAGGGGTTTGTTGAATGCAGTGGTGAGGAGGGCTCCAATTTTGGTGTGTAGTTCTCAGGATCCTCTCCAGCTGGTCCTGCAGCCAGCCTGTGGCAGCTCTGCCCCAGCTCTGGGCTGTTCCATCTCCACACTTCACTTTGCAGTTGGACTCAACCCCTTTGCATCTCCTCCAGCTCAGAATATTGTGTGATTTAAGGATGGTTTATAATTCAGTGAAGTGTGAACTGGAGACCAAAGCCTGCATGGGAGATGTAACACAATTTTTCCAATAAAATCAGAATGAGACTCAAGAAAAGACAGTTCCCCATACAATGAATCATCCCCTGTCCCTTATCTCAGCACTTCTTTCACAAACATTTACAAATCACTTTATTTCCCTGTCCATACACACAAGTCTACACAGGGTAAAGCCAAAACTGGTGGGATTTATTTTGGGAGCATTTACTAATGCCATTTTTTCCATCACCAGCTGCTGAATCAAAAGCTAAAGTCATTTTTTCTCCAATAATTCACCACCCACTTACCTGGCTTTAAAAAAAAATGCCACAGGAGATAAGTTCCAGGTAAGAGTTCAGGCTTGTTCTTGTTTTATCTTTTTGGGATCACCCATCCTTAATCACAGTCTGTGGCAAACATGGACCCATCCACTGAGTCAGAAACAAATGATAACATGAAA
Organism: Notiomystis cincta; assembly: GCA_013398075.1. Taxonomy (NCBI): domain Eukaryota; kingdom Metazoa; phylum Chordata; class Aves; order Passeriformes; family Notiomystidae; genus Notiomystis; species Notiomystis cincta. The sequence continues at coordinate 50,338 of VZRX01004856.1, forward strand.
GAACAGGGAAAATGTATTTGAATCAGAAAGTTAGCTCCAGGTTCTGATCTCTAACGAGCAGGACCAGCACTGGATTCTGTGCCCTGAGGTGCCCTCTTTCATTAGATGGATGTGGATAGAAATTGATTTTTTTTTAAATCAAAGGAACAGGGAGAAATTAAATGAACACTGAGCTGGAGTTTGTTGCTGTGGTTTTTTGTGCTTGCAAGTCAGTGTTAGGGATGAAATTCAGAGATCTGTGGAAAGGTATAAGTGATAAACCTAGGAATATACTGATATTTATAAAAGCCTAAAAGAGACCAATTAATTGGGCAAATATTAGTGAAATGCAAAATCCCTCCTTGTTATTACCTTGTGACAAAATTGTTACAACACAGGTAATTAGATTTAGCTCCAATTTAATACCTGTGCTGGTTCACCCAGCCCTAGGAATAATCTGCTTTGTAGCAGCATATTTGAGAGTGAAAGCTGCCCTGAATGTGAATTAACACCACCCTTAGTGGAGCCTGAGAATCTCTTGCCGTGGGCAGAGTGCAGCCAATTTGAGGAACACAGAGATGGGAGAGCAGTGAGGCACTGGAACACAACAGCTGAGACAAAAATGACAAGAGGGGAGCAGTTTGGGGAGCATTTGGGGAGAAGTTTGGGGCTTGTGGCTGGCAGGAAATGTATTTCTCAGAGAAAACTGATGTTAGGATAGAACCACAAAACACAGAATATCCTGAGTGGGAAGGGACCCACAAAGATGATCCAAGCCCAGCCCCTGTCCCTGCCCAGCCCCTCCAACAACCCCACCCCGTCCATCCCTGGCAGTGCTGCCCAAACCCTCCTGGAGCCCTGGCAGCCTCGGGGCTGTGAGCTCAGAGCAGGACAGAGCACAGGAGCCTGAGAAGAGCCCCAGCTGAGCCCCAAGGAAATCATCCTGCTGGGAACAACTCGTTTAACTGCAAGGGGAAAGTGAAAAATCAGGATTTAAAGAGAGACTCTGGTGTCACAGGGCTGATGCTTAAGGAGACTTTAAGATCCTTTCCATGCTCCATTNAAGGGACCCACAAAGATGATCCAAGCCCAGCCCCTGTCCCTGCCCAGCCCCTCCAACAACCCCACCCCGTCCATCCCTGGCAGTGCTGCCCAAACCCTCCTGGAGCCCTGGCAGCCTCGGGGCTGTGAGCTCAGAGCAGGACAGAGCACAGGAGCCTGAGAAGAGCCCCAGCTGAGCCCCAAGGAAATCATCCTGCTGGGAACAACTCGTTTAACTGCAAGGGGAAAGTGAAAAATCAGGATTTAAAGAGAGACTCTGGTGTCACAGGGCTGATGCTTAAGGAGACTTTAAGATCCTTTCCATGCTCCATTCTTAAGACTGATGATTTTAGGTCAGTTTTTGGAGCCATTCTGATCCTTTCCCACTGAGAGTCCTTTCCCTACATTTTCTGTCTTTCCAGGCCATGTTCACAAGGTTTCCCTGGCACAGGATCAAGATCAAAATGCTTTTGTCTTTCCACCTGCATTGCCTTCATTCCTCTTCAGCTGCAGCCAAATACAGCTCAGTTAATTGTGCTTCATACTGAGCAATATTCTGGCAATCCTGCTAAAACTCTGCCCCTTGGATTGCCCCCTTATCTGCTCCTTTTCTGTTGATTTCCCAGGAATGTGCAGAAAACAATTTGCTGCTTCTTATTTGGCAATTATTTGCAAACAAACTGATTTTTATGAGAGCATTTCCTTACAACCACTCAACACTATTAAACAAGTCACTTCAGGTTACTTCCCCAGAAAACATCTCAATTATTGCTTAAATATCTATTTGCAATAATCAGTGTTGTTTCTACTCTAATATTCCCCCTTCCCTGATGTGATGGCTCAAAGAGAATAAAGGCTTCCAAGCACTGCAGACTTGTGGCCACTTTTCTAGTGAAAATGCTCATTTATATATTTATATAATTATAATTTATATAATTATATATTAATACTTTCCCAAATATTATCAGCACTGGCCAGACCATATTTAACCATGCTGAAGAAAA
>VZRX01004857.1:6221-28798 GCA_013398075.1 Notiomystis cincta
AAAAATATTAACAATAGTGCCAGAGGGACAAAATTTTGCAAATTAAGTTTGCATATGGAGGCTCTTCCCAGGTACACATGAGATTTAGAGGAAGGTTCAGAGTTTGAGTTGAGAGCAAAGATGAGCTACTTCATGTGGGATTTTGGGTGAGGCTAGGAAAAGGCTCATGGCCCTGCATAGGAAAGCTTCAGACTCAACACTCTGCTTTTCATTAATTTTCTTCTCAGTAGAAGGTTTGAAGCTTAAAAAAGACTTTAATATTTTTTCAACCTACAAGTAGAGGGCTGCTGCTGGAGCTGGAAGTCTCTGCAGCACCTTTTAGTCCACGCAGGACTAGGCAGCCTCAGGCCAGAGGGCACCGAGCCCTGCCCCAAGGTGCCCACGCCTGCTGAGGTGGTGCAGCTCTGGCAGGGCACTGCTGCCAGCTCCTGCCTGCCCACAGGCTTCCCCTTGCTGCCCTCGTGTCCCTGCCTCCAGGCAGGTCTCCTCTGGGCTGCCTTGGCCATGATGGCACCAAACCTGATGTGCACCCAGAGCCACCACGGCCTCCCGTGTGAGCGAGGTCTCACTGGCCGCAGCGCATCCCAGCCAGGTGGAGAAACCACTGCCTCTCGCCATCCCTGCCTGACCCCAGGAGGAGGGCTGTTCACCACCCAGGCTCCCCTGGAGCCTGTCCCATGCCCTCCTCCCCAGCTGGATCCTGCAGGTAAGAAAACACAATAAACTTGTCGTGGATAACCCACAATGTTACTTTATTCCACACCTATCTGTGCCTGAAATTTTTACTGTCTCTCTAAGACCTGGCAGTGCAGTGGGAAACAGCATCATGGGGCCAGCAGCTGCTGGGTCTTTTTAAAGCCAGGGTGACCCAAGCAGAACTCTCATGCCTCCAAGCTCTGGCTCAAGGCAGAGGCTCCCCTTCCTGGGTTTTTTGTTTCTCTCTTGCCTTCAGAGGATGTTGTTTTGGGGAGGGTTGCGGACTTACAATAATAGCAACCCAAGAAGCTGCATTTCAAAATCAAAACCTGTTTCAGAGCAAATTCTGCAGTGTGGGGCTAGAGCCATAGGGGCTGGAGGGTGCTGTTTTCAGTATCTGGGGAGATCCTTTCTTCCCCCCCAGCACACCCACAGCTCGGGAATGGCAGCACCAACACCGGTGGAGCTCAGGAGGAGGCAGCAAGGCCACAGCACCAACACCCAAAGTGAACCAGAGGCTGACACCACAGGGCCAAGTGTCCCAGCAACACCAGCAATTCTGCCACCAGAACTGCTTTGTAAGGGGCTGCCCTCCCGGTTTTTTGATGCAGAGAGAAGGTTGCACTGAACAGGGTTTTTTCTGCCATCTTCCTTGTGTCTCCCAGATCATGCAATCACCTGAGGAAGGCACCGTCCTGGGGGGGTCACTCTCCCATTTTGAGTTTCCCCTTGCTCCCCAGGAGATTTCAGCACCTTTGTAACAAGTGACTATTAGGGTCACTTTTTGCCTGTTGCTGTTTCATTTTTTTAATAAACTGTTATTTTCTTCGCATGTATCTACCCATAGTTATTTCTCCTCACTGGTGGAAAGGGATTGATTAAAACTGTAACGGGAGGTAACTCATTTTAGAGTGTCCACTTATTAAATTGCCTTAAAAGAAGATAAACAGTGATCCGCTTTTGCCAGAGCTGGCGTTTAATCCCTTCCCTTGGCCCTTGGGAGACTTGCAGCAGCAGCTTCTCCCCTGCACAGATGGATGCACTCACAACACACACACAGCTGAGTGGAAAAGCCTGGCCCACATTAATGAATGTAGAGACTCAGCCCCAAAACATTCAGGGTGGTGCCACGATTAAAGCTACTTGATGCTGCAGGGTATAACTGGTGTTTTCATTCCCATCAAGCCACAGATTATTTTATTTCTGGTAAACTGTTAGATTCACACCAGACGACCTACATGGTATACCCTGGGATTTATCAGTGTTGTCATCACTGAAAAAACATTCTGTTCTTTAAGCCTCCTTGTCTCCTCCATGGTTTCTTAAATTAGCTCTGTGAAAATAGCCGAGGGATGGAGAAGCAAGAGGTGGGTGGTTTGTGTTTGTTGTCTGCAGGGACTGACATGCATTGCTCTTGTCAAGGTTTTCCTTCTCTTGTATGTCTACAGGGGCAGCAACAGGTTCAAGCCTAAAGCTGTCACTTCTTTGCAGAAAAAGCCTGTGGTCCCACCTGGCCACTGCTGGCTGCCCTTCCAGGCAGGGAGGGAACCTGAATACGCCACCAGATCTTCCCCTGTGCTAGTCATCTTCTTCAGGAAGTCAACAGGGTTTCCAGGTAACTCCTATAAAGCTGAGTAGTATTTATTAAAGACAAAAGAATTTTTTAGAGAAGCACAGCCTGGAGTGATGAACACACAGGCAGTTCACCCAGGTAGTCACCCACCTTCCTCTGGCCAAATGGACAAACCTGACAACAGGAGTTCCTTCAGCACCTTTCTCTCCAGCTCACCTTACTTTACAAACTGAGTCTCCCTACAGGGACTGAGATTAATGATTTGACCTTTTTCTTGCCACATTCACCGGACCAGGCCAGAGAACTCCTGTTTGCCAGCCCTGCAGCATAAATCTTCCAAGGCTCCTTTCCCAAAGGATGGGTTTATGAATTAACAAGCAGCTCCAGCTCCTGCCCTGGCCTTTGCTCCCCCAGGAAGTTCAGAAATACAGCTGTTAGCAAGCCTGTCAAAACTGATACAATTAGCCCTGAAATACTCTGTGACTGCGGCATCTGCTTGCAGCTACTACCACTCTGGAAAAGTCTTCCATCCTCCATCCATCAGCTTGTCTGTGAAGGTCTGGCAAGGGTCCAGCCTGAGCTGCTGTTTTCTGCTTCTGATTTAGAGGAGCTGTTCCACTGTACTGGGGATGCTTCCTCTCCTTGTTCTCCTTCAAGTCCCAAGGTCCTTACATCATGCACCAGATCTCCTGTTTGTTCCGAGCCACAAGCACGTGGGGTTTTTTCCTTTCACAATGACCTCAACAATTTTTATACACTTTCAAATTTTGTTTCTGTTTTTCCAACCAGCCCACCAGTCCCAGTAATCCGCTGTTCACACCACTCAGTTCTCATTTTCATGCTATTCATTACATAACTTCAACAACTTTTCATCTGCTGACACAAAGGCTGCCAAGTTTTTGTTTGGTATCTCTGATTTTCCTTGAAACAACTCTTTCCAAAAGACATCTCCATGACTTCTGTTAGCTGGTATACATCAACAGAATGTAGGTAATATTTGGAGACACAAGATTCTCTTCTGTGAATTTCTGGATGGGAAATCATTGAAAAAAGTTTTTTTCTTTATTCTTTGGCATCCTAAATGAGTTTTCATTGTCCCCAGTGAACACGGAATATTAAAGATAAAAAGCATATGCAGTAGAAATCACCAGGCATCTATTTGTTCACAGTTCTCATCTCTTTCAGTATTAGCTCTATCTCTTTGCTAAATCCTGTTTCCACCAGGATCAAGCACGCAGGGGAATGCACTGTGACATCTCTTCCAGCACAGCTGCTTGCCCTGGTGGAGTGCATGCCTCCTTCAGCAGAAAAACATAAAATTTCACTCATACAGTATTCCTTTGCACCATGTTGTTGATTTACTTTGCTTACCATTCCTTTTATTTGCTAGCACATGGTATGATGTGGTGGAGTATGTGGGTAACATGCTATGAGCTCTGCTCTGCATTATGTGCACATATGTGCTCTGTGATATGAGCACAGCTCAGCCCGGCCAAGGCAAACCTGCCCACTGTAGAACACAGTTTTGGTGGCACATCTGTAGAGAAAAATCTATCAAACCTGCAATCCACATCAAACTGTAGGCCAGCACTCAAGAGGGAGCCAATGTAAAGAATTTGGTGAGCCAGATCTTGAAACAAGGGACTTCTTGCTGTGTTTTAAAAGGGGGCACTTATGGGGCCACACTTCTCCTTGGATCAGAGTGACAAGAGCAGCCATGGGGAGTAAGAGTTTAAGAAAGAGAAGAAAGAGATACTGTAACCCATCAACCGTATTTCAGTTTCTCCATTATCTGGAAGATCAGGCTTTTGTACACCAAAAGCAAAGACTTTTTGGTTGAGTAAAGTCCTTGGTGTACTCCAAAGGGGTTAAACTAAAAGCCTGTGGTGCTCACCATCTAAGCCAAGCTCTGAAGCAATCCTGGACTTAGTGAAGCAGGAAGACTCTGGTCACAGGAAGCAGTGGCCCTGAGAGGGAGAGGGCAAGTAAGCTTTGGAGTTGGCATGAGCAGGGAACAGAAGCCTGCCCATCATGACTTGGCTTTGGTGCATGAGTGAGTAGGGTCACAGTACACGTGGGAGGTCCTGGACCAGGTTTCCCCTTGGGGAAATAAAAAACATCAAATGGTGGCCTTCTCAAGTGCATCTGCAAACCATGTGGATGCACTAAATGCAAGATTATAAAAGCTAAACTTTTCTACTGCCTGGATCTGCTCTCTCAGCATCTGCCAAATCACTTGGCCTACTGCATTACCCTGAAAAACAGCTCATCTGCCTGAACCCTTGTCTGCCTCTCCCAGCTACACCAGATCAGCTAAAATGTAACCTTTGTCCACCAGCCTTATCTCTCCAAGGGAAACTACAAATCTGCTTGGGTTGTAGAAATTATATTTATTCGGATACTCAGCTGGGCGCCAGGTCCTACACAGATTGGAAAAAAAAATACTTGAAATACATATTTGGTTTCACTGGCATCAGAAATTGAATTCCCATGAGTTCAGTTTCCTGCTCTACATAAGCTTAGTGGTTTCATATTCTTTTTTATAGTAGAATCATTGGGATAACTGGCAGGTTCATGGTGGGCTGATCAACAATCTCACATCATAAAATGCAAACAGCACTGCAGACAGGTAAGGCACATATTTATACACAGGAGCTGAAACAGCTGTCTACAGAAAGAGCTTACAGGAGAGCTAATCAGATCCTGATGAGTGCTGGCAGTAACCTGGTCACAGGTGATCTGAGGGAAACTGGCCTAGCCACACCATCAGTTTCCAAAAACTGCTGGAGATCACTGTCTTGTAAGGAGTTTATCACTGGCTGTTGAGCAGCCACTTAGCTCCTGCTCTGCTCACTCAATGGCCACTCTTGAGTAACCAACCCTAAGCAAGAAAGCAGCCGCAGTGACTCATCCTCTGCCCCAGCAAGCTCCATCCTGGACCAGGAACAGGCAGTGGTGAGGATTCAATATGCACAATCACAAAACTTTCAGTCAAGGAGCACATCTATTGATGTTGAATATCACAGCCACCAGGCCCATCACTAACATTTGCTGGAGTTCTGCACAATTGCATCCATCAATTAACCATTTCAAAGATTGGCTTCAGCTTATTAGGAATGCTTCTAGGCTTGCAGTCCTGTACATTATTCCTGCTTGGCAGGGGCTGGCTGGTAGCAACTGAGGGTGTATATGAGGTGCCCAGATGGACTGAGCCAAAATCCACAAAACTGGAGAAGGGTTTATCAAAATAGTCCAAAGATAAATAACTGCAATCTCTAGAACATCTCATACACAGAGTGGTGAATTTGCTGATGGTCTTCATATCCATAAAATTCACAAAGTATTTTACAGGATGCTCTGGGCCTCTGTGGGGAGGGGCTGATGCCCTAGGATTCTCTCCCCTGTCCCTGAGTAGCTGCAGTCCCTAGCACCACTTGGAAGGAGGTTCAGCCATGGAGCTTCTGCTCCAAGCAGGATAACTGAACTATCCAAAATTAGTGAGGATTAGCAAAAGACAACTCCTTGCGTATACTCTGATGTAAGGAACAGAAAGAGATAGATGCCAGTTCGTGGTATGAATGTTTAGTTGATGCCTTAGGCATCAAGGCATCGTAGTCATTTAGAAGATTTAGGAAGCAGTATTTGGCTTTCTACAGCATATCTAACTGCTGATTGTAAGCAACTGAGTTTTGACATATTTTAGCTTCCCTGGGTTTTATTTTTATTAAAATAGCCAGTCAAATTCTTCTTTGTCCAACTCAATGAACCACCTAACCCATCTGAATCCGCCTCAGGCCATTGGGTGTCACCAGGCACAGGGCTCTGCCATCTGTCTGTCCCAGTCCAGACCTCACATGTCTGTCACATCATCGTGGCCTCTCTGCTTCCCCTCACTAGGCAACAGTCAACAAATTAATTCCTTCAGGCATCCCCTTCAAATGCTCCCCAGCTGCCCGGGGACACTTGTCATCACAGATGCTAAGACTTTATTTGTAACACAAGCCTCAAATATTTCTATTTTTTCTACATTACTTTTGAAGTGAAAAGCTCATGAGAATGTTGGTGAATTTTAGCACTTTCTGCAACGTCATTGCAGTGAATATCCAGTATTATCCTCGGGCAATTGCTCACAAAGGAATTTAGCATACCCCACTTGAGCTATAAGACACATTTATCAAGACTGAAGTACAGCTGAGATATGAGTCATTGAAAAAAATCTATCAATCTGACCCTGCCAGTTCAAGACACTGTTTTCTTCAAGATGTCCTCACTGACTCCTTTTTCACAGTCAAAGTAAAAGCTTGACAAAACTTTCCAAAGTAATAGATATTTTTTATTATTATAGTATTATTATTCCCCCTAAGGGATCACTAAGGCTACCAGGCCTTATTCTACCTACTTTATATCCTAAGCAGCCTAGAGAGGAGGAGACTGAGGGGAGGCCTTATTGTGCTCTTCAACATCCTCACAGGGGGAGGCAGAAGGGCAGACACTGATCTCTGTACTCTTGAGACCACTAAGAGGAGTCCAGAAAACATCATGAAGCTGAGTCAGAGGAGGTTTGGGTTGGACATCAGCAAAAGGTTCTTCCCGCAGAGGGTGGCTGGGCACTGAGCAGGCTCCCCAGGGAAGTGGTCACAGCACCAAGCCTGACAGAGCTAAAGAAGAGTTTGGACAATGCTCTCAGGCTCATGGTGTGACTCTTGGGGTGTCCTCAGCAGAAGTTGGACCCCATGATCCTGATGGGACCCCTCCAACTCAGCACATTCTGTGATCCTAGGGTGATCAAACAGCCATCAATGAAGTTTAGGTAAATCCATAAAACACTATTTAAATTAACTTACACTCAGTGGGCTAAATCTCACTGGGCACTTAACACTACCCCAAGGGAGTGGTTCCCTTGCAAATGTGCACCCCACATTTGAGTACTGCTCACAAAGCAATCAGAGAACCCCAAAATGTGCCAGCAGATCTGACCTCGCCTCCTCCCAGTTGGCTGTTAGTACCCAAGAGTGGTCACAGATGGATGCTCAGGTATGAATAAAGAGTAGAATAAGCAAACTGGGACACTACCCTCCTTTTTCCTCTGAGTTCCTGGTGCTATTTTTCAGTGTGGAGGCCTGCCTGTGCTGGTTGTGGTATCGACTGTATGAACACACAAGCCTAACTAAGCAGCATGTGCCTCACATTTATTCTGAATAAAAACAAACTATGCAGAAAATAAACCTTGCAGAAATAACTTTGCTCTATCTGCCAAGCTTTGTGTGGTCTTTCTAAAAACAGTCCTTAGTCCATGTTTTCTGAGAACGCCTTTTAGTGTCCTATTTGCCATACAGTATAACTCAGAAGTTGAGACAAGGCAAATGCTGGAATGCTTGAAGACGTTAACCAAAGTTCATACAGCATCAACAAACACATTCAGTGCCCATCCCAACACATTTTCTCTGTGTTTGCAGCTTCCCCAGGAAGGGTGAACTCTCTGCTGGAAAAGTATTTTCTGCAAACACGCATCCCTTGAGGGGAAATGGGAGGCAGGAGCTCGCGCCGGGCGCATGTGAGTGCTGCCATACGCTGCTCACAGCGCCGACAGGAGTGCTGGCATGCCTGGCTGGCCACTGGCAGTGACTCACTGCTCTGCTTCTAGTGAAACAATCCAAGAAACAGATCTTCAAGCCTGCCCCTAACAGCTGATCCCACCAGTTTTGCCTGTTACCCTGTGGAGTCAGAAACTTCTGCTGCTTGCAGAGAAAGCTCACTGTTTACTGAAGAAATCTGCAGTGTGCTCATCCAAGAAGTATCAGTGGACATCTCTGGGAATACAGAGACAATTAATTCCTTATTAAACGTTAACAAGCGATTAGATGAGCTGCACAGCCGCTATTTTGGGTTCAAATTTCATACACAGGCTGCTCGACCCTTAAGAGTGAAGGTGTAGGAGTGTCTTTTCCAGCCTCTGCTCCAAGCTGCAGACTCAAATAGCATCAACAGCTGCTTCACAACACACACAGACACAAGAGACATTTGCCATGAATCCTGGTATCAGTGCAACCTTCTGACACGGGCCCCAGCCTCTCCCTCTACTGTGAAGCAGAAGAAAGATCCTCTTACAGAGCACACAGAGGGGGAAACTCACAGAGCTGTTACTCCTCCACACCTCGGAAGCTAAGAGTAAACTAGGCCACAACAGTAGATGCCTGCCAAGTTTTATCTTGGAAAACAAGGGGAATATTTATAACCATTGGGAACTTGGAAAAAACAAAAAGACAACTTTTCAATGCATGATACTGAAATAACCTGAAGTACTGAGCCAGCCAGGATAGCTGCAGTGCTCTGAGGAAGGAAAGAAAGCACAAGGGCTCATACCAGTCTTCAAAAGCCTGGTCTCTAATGCTACCAGGAAGCTGATACAAGCTGACCTAGTATGAAACAATCATCTGAGGCAAAAAATCTTCACATTCTGAATTTAGGAAAATGTAATGACAGAAGAATGCTGCAAAGAACTTTGCTATATATATTTTACTTTTTCCATTAAAAAAGAAATTAATGGGGGGGATCAATAAAATATATCATGCAATTAGGTAACAAAATTTTCTGAAAAATTTTAAGAAGCAAAGAAGCACACAAGGCTTTAGTAAGCAAGGGATGCAACATGCATTACAAAAAAAGCAACAAAGGACAGACACCCACCTGCATCATATACATGGTTATCTCCTTGTCTTTAAAGCTGCTCTATTTTATTTTATTTTTCACAGAAGGTGTTTGGTTTCTTTTTAAATTAGGGTTCCTTTTTTTTCATGCTGGCTTTTAAAAAAGTCTGCTTTAAAAAAAAATCAAAGTCTTCTATAACTTTTATCTTTTGCAAATAAAGGAATTGCTTCTTTGTTATACTTCCAACTCTTGAGGCAAAGTACAGGAGTATTAGCAGTCAGCAAACTGGCCTCAAGAAATGCCCATGGTTGTCCTCGCAATCCTCTGTGAAGGAAAATGTCTCTGCCTCCCAGTAGTTCTCAGACCTGTGAACCAAGCTGCTTCAGGAGAATATAGACCAACTTCAGCAGGGGAGGTGTACAACATATTATAAACCTGCTTTCCTCCTCTACATCTTCATGCCACATGAAGCCCAGTCAGGAGAAAATTAAACCCACAGAGTTTTACTGAAAATGGATCTAACCGGATAGCTCAATCTCTGAGCAGAAAATATAGCTCTAGTTATTTCTTTGTAACTCCTTCTGTGAGTGTGGCATCCCACCCTTCAGGAGAAGGGAGCACCTACGATGCTCCTGGTCAAAAGGAATGACAGAAGTCAGAGGGTCTGCAAAAGCTGTCCAAGTTTTCTTAGTAAATTACACCCTGGCAAGGAAACTGGCATGTTAAATCTCCTACATAAGCACACAGCAATGGGTTTTGGATAAAGAGGTAGGGTAAAAGGGAAGAGGGAGAAAGAGGGATTAAAGAGGAGGAGAGAGAGAGAGAAAAGAAGACAGAAAAGGTATCGCCGGTCCTGGCTGTAGCATCCATACAGCTGGGGTGCCCACAGTCCTGAGCTGCCCATGCACTCAGGCTTTGGGCAGTTACCTTTCTACAGGTCAGTCCTCCCTGCCCTGGAGATAAGTTTCTTGCCTTCTATGCAAATCAGTTACTACACATGGTACATTCTTTTAGACCTTTATGGAAATGGTTCAGGAGGGCTTCAGTAATTTCTGGTGGTCTTGATTTCCCCCTACAGTCCATACCCATTTCTTGGCCTCAGTTCTGTGCCTGCACTGTGCTGTGCTGTGCTTCTCCCCACATTATTATAATTATTATTATTATTATTATCAATTACTGCAATCGTGCTATAAGCTAGTGAGATAGAAGAATAAAGCAGTAAGTATAGAGTAGTTCATCACAGTTGGTGTTTTAAAAGCAATTAATTTAATTAATGTTAGTCAAAAATTAAAAATGTCTCATAACTGGAGAAAAGAGCAAAATCAATTATCTGGAGTATTACCTTAATGATCAGTTTGATTTTAGTTTGACCAGGGAATAATTTAATGTCGAATAGAAGTGTGGAACTGAACAATCCATTTCACACCCATTTCTGGTGCTCACTGAAGTTGTCACAGTACTGGTCCATTCTCCCTCACAGCTTATGGCTCTTTGGATGCTTGCAGACATGTTGCTGACTAAGACTACTGGTATGAGCTAGAGATGATGGGCAGCAGAAGTGGTTGATAGAGGCCTGATAGTGAGCTCAATATTTCATAATTTTAATAATTCTCTCAGCTTTCTGGAAAAAAGTTCATTTATTGTTTGGCAATATACTGCTATAAAAAAATTGAAAGAGATAAAGTGACTGGAAAGCAGAGCCATGACTCCTGGTTAAATTTTAAAATTCCATGCTGCATATCAATTCCTCTGTGACCTGGACTCCTTCAGTACCCTTTTCAACAGATTTACTGTGGTCTAATTATCTGATGCATTCATGGCTTTGGACAATCTGCTGCTCCTAAACTCTCATCCATGCCTCAGCAGGGCTGTTTCCTGTCACCTTCAGGTACCTCAGGGACAACAGTGACCACAGGAGCACCAATGGAAGCCCTGCAGCAGATTCCCTGGGCACATCATGCAGCCTCCTCAGTGACACGTGTAAAATGCCCAGACCCCCTGGCCAGGTACAGCCTGCAAGCAGCTCTCCCAAAAGACCTTACAGGCTGCCTTCTCCTCTCAGGCTAGAGCAGCACTTTCCTGTGAGTCCCCTTCCACCTCCCACCCTTCCCTGCCAGGGGTACACTGCAGTACAAAACACCTCATACACACACCATACAAAATCAGGTGGCACAACCACTGAATTAGAAAAGATCTTATGAGGATGATTCAGTTAGTGCAGATGTCCAGCAGGTCACAATTCCATTTTCCAGCAAGTTTCAAAGATAAATCAGGTTTTTTTTATCTTTTCACAGAATAGTTTAGATATTTTCAGCCTGTGGACTTCTGTTGAAAACTCCTTACTGCTCTGGGCTTCAACTTTCTCTCTTAGTGGATTAACCTTCAGGTCAACTATAGGCATAGCACTGAAACCCTCTTCCAGATGCATAACTTACAGAAAACACAAAATGGTCTCGCTCAAAAAAAATTCAAAAAAAGGTACAAAATCTAAGCAACTATGAAAAGAGAACTTTTAAGTAACAGAAAAATATCTAGCTGACCCAGGACAGGAAAAGATTCTCATTCCTATGTTAGTAAGGGATGATTGATCATGTAGCCCTGTTTTTGGCTTCAACACCCATCAGCTGTGAAGTCTACTCCAAATTTATATAAAAACAAACACTGATTACAGCTCTCTGGTTTCTACCTACATGTGGTAGTCCAAACTACACATACCACTCATCTTATTTCCATAAAAGACAAGTTCACTGTGCAAAGTTCCCTCTACTTTTTCAAACAAACTACAGTTACTGCCCTAATAACTCTCCAGTTTGACACTCAGTTTAAAATAACCACTAGAAGTGGCTATATTTAGAGAACAATCTGGTATTGGTATAAAGCTTCTCATGTTTCCACTCAAGCACACAAGAATATCCTTGGCCAGGAAAGAAATCCCTCTGCAAAAGGTCTTGTAAGAATTAAAATGCAAAGCAATGACTGTATAGGAGCTAGAAAAGATTCATTCATTTGAATTCCTCCTGCCTGTCAGTGAACTTCAACTAAGCTTCCATAAAGCACATCTTAGATTAGCACTGTCAAGCTTTATGGATGCATATTTAAAATGTTCAAGGTCACCCTACTCAAAATGCTACAAACAACATCTTAAAATCAAGCATTCCTATAGCTACATGCAAGTTTTTGAGGCTGTCTGTGAAGATGTTCATACTTGACAGTAAGTACTGTGAAGCCAAATATTAAGCTGCAGATGTAGACATTGAGCAAACCCATATAGTGGCACAGACTAGAAAACACACTTTATTTTCTACAGTGTCAGATTTTATCATTGCTTGTGCCCAGAATATTACCATGTCTCTAAGACCTGCCTCCAAGGGAAGAAAAAAATCTAGTATACTCAGTTTTCTTAAAAAAAATTATTGCTGCTATATTTGTTACACTTTTAAAATCCAGGTACTAGGATAGCTGCATTTGCAGTTTGCTTTTGGGTACATCTGTGTACTCTAGCACTGAAGGCAGACTTTACTTTCCTTAAGAACTCAGGAATTTACATAATCAAAAAGTAATTTACACTATGGAAAACCATGTTCAAATTTGTTCATAACTCTGGGAGTAAACTAAGCTGTAGCTTAAAGCAAGAGCAGTACTAAAAGTTCCTCATTTTCCTGCACTCTGCATTGAGTAAATTTTCTGAACTGAACTGTTAAAGATGGAACCAAAGTGTCAGGCTTTATAATGGAAAATTATTTACTATAGAATAGAGGCAAAATATAACAACAATGGCATGACTCCAGTTCTGCTACAGATTCTCACTGTTGCTCTCCTGTAACCATACAGGATAAAATTCACTACCACCTGACACAAATACGATTCTTCTGGGATAACAAGTATCTCAGGAAGACTGTGAAGCAGGAGAAATGTGTCACCAGGTATCTGGTCTGCTGGTCCCAGCTCCTACCTAGAGCTTGTAAATGGCTGTGATTGTTTGCCACAAGTGTTTACATGTCTGAGGCAGGGAATACACTTTGCTGCATGCCAGGCATCCGGCACTCAGGGGAAGGAGAGAAGAAGGGATTTGCTGGGAGCAGACAACAGCAATAAATACTGATAATAAACAGCAGGTCAGCTTGAGGATACATGACTTGGGAGAATTAAGGACTCCATCTCCCAAACAGATGCAAGGGAGACAGCACAGACATCTACATCTGTTTCATCACTTGCCTGAACCTAGCCTGATGAGCTGAGAGCAGCTCAGAGTCAATATCCATTCATTCATCTGCCTCCCTGCTGGCTCCAGTAAACAGTGATGCCAATTACCATCAACTCTCTCAAATGGCCTAAAATGAACTCAATTCACTTTGGCCAAACAGCTGCAAAACTGTGGTCTCACTCAGGAGGTTCATGTGCAGAATGGTTTGCCAAGAGTGATTAGATGGAGCACAACTATTTTGCCAAAACTTCCTCAGGATAACAACCATGTCTAAAACAGAACACACCAAAGATGAGCTTTCAAACAGAAATTACTAAAAAAGTAGGAAATTATAAAGAACAGATCCTGTCACAAAATGCATCAGAGGGCTCTACACCTATCTGATTCCCCTGAAATTCTGCAGCCATGAGCATTAGAAACATTAGCTACATGACAATCAAGCCCCAAAGATACCAATAAGTACAAGTTCTCCATAGCCTGCTTACAATTAAAGACATCATTCATCTAACAGGATCTACAACAAACTCATTTCTTCTCTTGCATGAGGATGCAGAGATTTCATATATACACATAACGTGTGACTATTCTGTTTCTCTTTAAAAGGAACCAGAAATTCTTATGTTCTGTGCATGAAGATATCTCTGAAAGACCCCTGCATGAGAGCTTTTTAAACTTTCAGTCAAAAATATGAAGATACCACAGTTTCAAGAAATTGCTGAGGTTGGAAGACACCCCTGGAAATCATCTGTTCTGACCCTCCTGCTCAAGCAGGGCCACCTACAGCCAGCTGCCAAGGACCATGTCCAGACAACTTTTTAATGTCTGCAGGGATAGAAACTCCACAGCCTCCCAGCCACCCTCGCAGTGAAAAAGTGGTTCCTGATGTTGAGAGGGAACATTCTGTGTGCAGTGTGTCCCCATTGCCTCTGGTCACTGAGTACCACTGCAAAGAGCCTGGCTCTGTCCCCTTTGCACCCTCCCTTCAGGTACTATTTATTTATAATACAAACTTCCCCCTCAAGCCTTCTTCAAGGGCCTTCTCAAGTCATGTTTGTGGTAATTTGTGAAAAGCAAGAAAGCATGTTCCAGGCTGGAATAAACACTGTTTAGAAAATGTGAAAGGGTCCCATGAAGGGAGGCACATTTTCATTGCCAGATGTACAAATGAATTAGTAAGTACATTGCACAATTAAGGTTCCCCATCTATGTGTCAGCTGAGGATTTCTACTGCAAGTGGAAAGTGCTTTATGGAACACTTAGAATTTTAATGAAGAGAAGTGCTTACAGAGTAAATCTAAATTTTGTTTAGTGCTTTAGAACATGATCTTTAATGTTATTATTAGGAAATCTTCTGCTTATTCACAGATCAGGTATGATTGCCTGGCTTCCTTGCCCTCCAGGCATAACATTTTGCCATAAGTGCTTTAGCATTTCCCTAGACACCCCTGTCATGCAGAAGCCTGCTCCAACATTTTTGAACCATGAGGGATAGATAAGGCAACAGTCTAACAGTATTGATCAACTGTTAGTGATGTAACATCCAAAAAATAAGAGTCTCAAAGATGGAGAATTACTTCCTTCAATAGCTTTGTATCTCACTATAGTTTTGTATACAACAGCTGTACCCTGCCCTTCCATTTCTCTAGCTCTTTATGCATTTTTAATATCAAACACAGTTTGTGGGCCAGGAAATATGAAGAAATTTTTCACATCACAATGGTGCCTCTTTAAACATTTTAACAGTTTGGTAATCGAAAACTGTGAAGACTCTGTTTCCTGAAAGACTTTGGCTAATGTTTCAAACAGAGATCTAATTACCATGATTCATGGCTATTTTCATACCAGACTCACAAGGTTTTCAGAACAGAGTGAAGTGCTACTAACATGTAGCTCATACATTATCAAAGAATATAACTATTTAAAACGGCATTCAAAGTACACCAACACAATCACATTTGTAGAGTAATTTCAAATACTGATCTTGAGCCACATTTGGCAGAGGAAAATGTGTTGGAGGAACAACCATATGGCATGGAAGACACTCTGGTAATCAAAGACCACTATATTGTTATATAAAATTGTAGGAATCTTTGGCTTGATTATCATGTGAAGAAGGACCACAGTAGTCACACATCTAGAGACACAGTGAAGGATGGAGCAAAAGAGACTTACTCTTTTCAGTGGGAGCAACAAAATCCCTCAAATCATATTGCTTAGAATGCAATCAAAGCATTATATAAAATTACATGGATGACTGTGGCCCTTTATCTGACCTTCTGTGGCGTAACTGCTAAAAAGTATTATTGAGACAGTAAAAACTCAGACATTAAAGGAAAATCTCTCTAATTTTTTTAAGTGTATTTTCTTGAATTGTAACCATAGAAGATTTGACCTTATTTGGTAAGTTTAATCAGTCAAATAATTATAGCATTGCTTATACTGCTCTTGCACACAGCAGCTGGGGACCAAATGTCTCAGAAGGTTATGGGAGAACTCCAAAACCAGTGAACAAAACCAACCAGTTGTAACTGGTTTGGACTTAGGTTTTCCATAAGCTTCCAAAGGTTTCTACTTGATAGCATCCTGTATAATAAGAATATTAGGGCATTTTCAAGCTGATTTTATTACAGTTTTGAAGTCTGTACCATGTGCAAGGTGAACAAGTCTCCTTTACTACTTACCACTTCTGGAGTGCCTGTGACCAAGCTTTCAGCACAAGTGCAAGCTTGATTTTCCTCACTACAGATCCTGACCCACGTTGGATCTTGACCAAAATTTATAGCGAAAATTTCTTCCCTTCCCTCCAAAAACTGAACTGGCAAATGATTGGCTTTCCTCTTCATTTTCAAGATGATTACACATGTAGTGTAATAGGTGCAACCACCACAAAGCACTGATCACCACCTGATCATGCTTTTACTGATAAAAAAACCCTCATGCCATACCTGCATCTTGAAATTCATGAAAGAAACTTAACTTCAGTTCATTTGCATCTTTCATTTTTTTCAGAAAGCTGAAAATATTTCTAGAAGTCTTCGGCAAGTGATTTGCATGTCTGTACTTGAATTTTAGCAAACTTCAGGATCTGCAAGGCCAAGGGTTACATGCAAGTGATTTTTTTTGACTGAGCTGATTTCACCTCCATCACAACTCCCAAATACTCTTTTGCCCTCCTACAGTTTTTTCTGTTTTTTTAGTCCAAGTGGCAAATTATCTATTTTTCCACATTATATAGGTTTTTTTTCATGCAGAACAAAGCCCAGCCTATTGTCAGAAGTGCAAGGCATGTTCAGTAAGCATGAATTTTCTACGAGTCATCCTCCCTCTCTTGTGGCCAGATTCCATGGCTCAGTGTAAAACTCACTACTGAGCTGTTGACTCTATAAGCACTGGATCAGTAACAGCTGTATGTGAAAATGCACTTAGGAGAACATTGCTATTCTGTGGAGAAGAGGAATGCTTTGAAACTCATCTCTCATGCAGTGACTCACTGATAACAATGTAGGCTTTGTGTGCTCCCCTGCTACAAATGGAAAGGCCAGACTTATCACAAGTGTCATCATGCATAGGCAACTGCTGCTGAAGCCCTTGATGGACACAAAGTGCTCTTGGCCATCTTTTTTTTGCACCAGACCGGCGTCTGAAGATGGGGAAAAAATGCGCTAATAACTGAAATGTGGGCACAGTTCAATAAAAATGCTATTACACACAAGCCTAGGATGGAAGTTATACCTGGGCAGGCAAAATGTAAGATTTCATATGGGGATCAGCACAGCAAGAGGCAGGC
Source organism: Notiomystis cincta (assembly GCA_013398075.1). Taxonomy (NCBI): domain Eukaryota; kingdom Metazoa; phylum Chordata; class Aves; order Passeriformes; family Notiomystidae; genus Notiomystis; species Notiomystis cincta. The sequence goes on from VZRX01004857.1 coordinate 23,130, forward strand.
TGGAGCAAGATAGAATGCTACTCACGCATGGTACTGCTATTAAGCTGCCAGTGACAGCCTGAGCAGGAAAACAGCACAAAGAAACTTAGAGATGCTAACACAAGAGTGGTGGTGGCTGAGTAGTCAAATTCAATTACTTTGGCCAGGAACACCACCATTTTAATTATCAGGTCAAGGCAAAACAAGCCATGTGCCAATCTATGGGCTTCTACCCTCCATCAGACAGCACTCGCTGCAGAGATGCCCCAGCTACAGGTTTGGAAGCCCCAAACCAATAATCTCTCCTGGCAGGGTGAATTTATCAGCTGAGAACTTGCCAGCAAACAAGCACTGTGGTATGCCAGCCTGGTTCTGCTGCAGCTAGGTACAAGCTGGTGCAAGTCTCCCTGACTCTCACAACAAGCACGTGAGACCACTTGTCGCATCTCAAGAATTGTACAAACCCAGCAATGTTACATCTTCCTTTACATTTTCAAATTATGTACTTCCCAATGTACAGAAAAGTACTCTAGATAGATGGAAAGAGAAGTAAGACTTCAAATGTTAAATTTATTTGCCAGTAGGCTTGTAACAGAGCATGACAGAGCACACATCAGACATGAACTGTGTTTGCTGTGCCACAAAATCTGAGGTTATCACCAGTTATCACCTGCTTCATTACTCTGCATATTACAACCACATGATGTGACATTCAAGATCAGAGAGCCCAGATCAAAGAGGTCAGTTTTAAGTCATATGGCACAGCTGTAAATACAAGCTATTTAAATGGTATGCAGGCAATGTTTAGATTTGAGATTCCTTATGCTGCTGCTCTCACGCCTGACTTATCTGATGGCCTGCATTAGCTGTCCTGTCTCTTGAAATTATTTTTGCATATATTTTTAAGTGTAGCTATGTGATAAATATATTCCAAAAGACAAACCTCTGTTTCCTGAAACTGCTGTTAGCGATGCTGCTTGCTCACCAGCTTTCCATAAATTGTTACCTGATGGATGCCCATTTGGAGTGTATCACAGGAACAGCATCCTGGAATAATGTGGCAAAAATAGGCATATGCTTTAAGAATAAGAAAACAAGGCTATATTTGTATGCAATGTAATCTATTACATGACTCTTCTGAGTGAAATCGATCTCTTTTCCTTCAAAATACTGCAAAAAGAGAAAACATTATTAAAACCCCTGAAATATGTGGTATTAAAATAAATCCTTGGCTATATAAGATATGAAGTAATACACACTTCCAGAATTTTTAAAGGAAAGCAACACTCACAAAAATATGCATTTGAAGCTGTCAATTATCCTAGCAGAACCAGGTGCACACAGCTGTATCAACTACCAGTGGTTTAGTGGTTCAGTGCCACAAAACTCATTAGGCAATGCATGGGCACATCAAACAATGATCTCTTGCTTTTTGGAGCACATTGCTAATATCAACAATCTCTCTTCCTTATAGGTTACCATGGTAATAGACAAGTTTCTTATCCAATGCTTAAATCCAGATAAGCAGATGCAGCAAAGCAAACTCCATTAGGGCAGATTTAAGCTGACAGCCAAAATGCACATTATTTTTAGCACTATTAAACTGGTCTCTGATAGAATGAAAGCCAATGGAAAACAAAACATAACCACAGTTCACACGAAGTGCTGTGAAGATATTCTAAGCAAAAATGTAAACATTGCCCAGAGTCACAGAAAAGACATGCCATAGTTGTAGTGTCTAATGAAATTTATTTGTAATAATGGTGTGAGCAGGATATTCTTACAATCAGGTTATGGCCAGCTCTGTGCTGGACGTGGCTAAGAGGAATTCAAAAAATGCCCAAACCTAACACTTTAAAATGGCTACAATTGACCCAAGGCTGTGTTTCCTACTGCTGTTCTTAAATGGGTCTGCATGGTTTTATCTATTACTCTACTCAAGATTACTGCCTATTACACACAGCACCACCCTTTGTATCAAAAAACATTTTGTATTTACAAAGCATGTCTGTCCTTCAAAATAATTGTGCAGTTTTGTTTCAGAAGATCTCAAGATTATTTGATAAATCACACCCTACACAGTAGGTATTAGAATTAGCTGCTATTTTCCTTGCCACAAAGAAGTGGCTGACAAAGCCCCTTCCCTTGCTGACAAAGAAGTGAACTCCTGTGCATCTGCAAAGCTTTATGCCACAAAATAACTGGACATGAATTCATGCTCTGTACCCCTGCAAGTGTTAGTAGAAATAACATGGTATTCAAACTTCCCAACTATCTCTAATTACTATAGTAGTGATGAAGAAAGATGTGATTTCTAAATTCCCTATCCATTGGTTGAGTCCAAGAGTGTGATCTTTGTCTTATATTCTGAATTTAAAGATAAATTATCTGTTCAGAGGCATCATGAATGGAAGAACATTACTGGGGGTGTGCCTATACCTCTGAAATGAAAATGCACCATTGTTCCCTTTGTTTATGTTCAGGAGCAGCTCACATAAAGCTTTCAGATCTCACCACTGGTAACATACAAATTCATCTGTTGCTCGTTTCAGAACCAAGATTACATTATGATGACCTTTTCCTGAGCAACACCACTGTGTTTCTTGTGTAGATGGTATCCTACACACACATGCAGCACAACATGTTGCAAGGAACTTCCCATGTCACACTGGAACAGACCCAGCTCGTTAGGGAACATCCTGCTCAAGCCTGATGCGGTACTTACCCAGCCTGGGCCACGACCTCAGCTGGGTGTGCTTCTCAGACACAACTAGGCTCACTAAAAATTTATAGCCACAGCCTTTTCTGCATTTTACATTTTCCCCTGCATGGTGTTTGCCTGCTAAAATCATTACAGTTCTAAAAGGCAAACACCAAGCTAGCCAGTGACTGAGAAAGCTGACAGTTAAAAAAGCACCTTGATATGCTTGAAGGTCCTATTCCTGAATTCAGACTCGTGTGAGAGGGCTTGAGGCTTACAGAGGGTTTCACTGAAGCAGAGGTTTTATGAGAGCACTATGGGGTCTACTGGACAGACGCCTGAATTGTTTCTTGTGTAGCTGTTCCCAGGAACAGTGATTTCACTTAGGCCTGATTTACCAGTCTTGAGTAAAGCACTTAGGAGTGAAACAGCTATCCTTTGCAGCACTGAGTGTCTTCTTTTGATTTGCACTTCTTTTTGATAGTAAATGGGCCCTAAAATGCCAGTTACAGGTATCAAAACTTTAGCTAAAAAAAAAAAAGTTTTCAATTATGAAAATTCAAAAATTAAACAAAAAATATCTTGTATACTGGAACTACCAGAGCACTAAAGAGAAGCCAGAAGCATTTAAAACAGCAGCTGAACCTTAGAAACATATTCATTTAAGTGGGACTGCATAGCTGTAAACAAAAGCAAAACTTATTCTCACACTTCCTTTCTGTGTGCCTGGCCCATCAGAAGATACTGGCTTCCTTGGCAACTGGGCAAAATACTTTCAAGTATGGAGTGGAAATTTCTGGGCACGGTTTTAGTTATATTTACATCACCTTGACAGTTTGGCACAAGACTACACTACTGAGAGATTTATAAGATGCAAGAACTTGCACTGCAAGTCAGATAATCCCTGTAAAAGACCTGCTGAATGTAATTCTATACCACAAATAACATTTTAAAATAACAGAGCAACTTTGAAGCAATTCAAGGAGAAGTGGAACAATTCAAAGCTAGGCTGTCCCTCCCGTTTTTAACTTCCTCTGCTGTCCCAGTAAATTACCACATGTGCATACACTGACCAGCACATACCAGGACACGGGGCTGCCAAAAGGAGCTTGGTTTTATGAGACAAAAGAATGAAAGAGCGTCTAAGGAAGACTAGTTTTGCACACCTGCTGTGCAGATCTGAATGAATTATTTTCAGCTAGATTTAGCTGTGATTCTACGAATTTATTTCTGAAGAGACTAATGTAATACCTCGTGTGCCAAATGTTTGCACAGAATGTCTTGCTATGATCAAATTACAGACTGCAGAAAAACTGTTTATAATGGAAATGCTGACAGCACCATGCCTATTACGAGAGCTGGTATACCACATCTCCTCCCAGAGTGTAACAGTGCAGTAATGTATCTCTGAAAATAAGATGTGCAATAACAGCAGCAGTGCAGCCACTGGTATGTTTATGTTTGTAAGGAAAGATCAAACTACAGTAACAAAAATTGTGTTCTGTGCACCAAAAAAAGCAGACTGCTGCTGATCCAAACCTCTGGTCAAATGTCTTTATATCTTGAAGCACTGCAGTGTAGATGTGGACAAGATACACACCCATTTCTGCAGGTATTGCTCCCAGCATCTCACAGTCCCCTGGAGCTGAATCAATACCATTACCATGTGGCTCCCTGTAAATCACAAGGAGGAAGTAAGCGCTGCTTTGCAGGCAGATAGACTAAGAAGGCATGGTGTTAGGAGGCATGGCTGGGACAGCAAAGATGATTACTACACCTTCATCCACTAGTATCTTCAAAAATACAGGAAAATCTATGCATATTAAAAAAAAAAAAAAAACTAAGAAAGATACATCAAATAACTAAGAGAAAAAGCAAGTATTTCAATTATGACATCTTTGCAGGCTTTTCTGAGTTAGTGTTTTTTATACATTCTCAAAGCTTACTGACTAATCTAAAAATCAACAGTAACAAGACTTATTTTGCATAGGTGAGAATTGGATGCGAATCAGGGAGGAAAAGTCTTTTTTCTCAACAGAGTGACAAGTGGAGTACAAAACAGGACCAGCCAGTTTTGAGTGGAGCACTGATGGGAGGTGTCTATCTCTTTGTATCTGTACTCACCTCTTCATTATTCTTGGCACTTGTTTTAGGGATTTGAAACTTTAAAAACCCATGGTCTCTTTTTATGTGTGAGTGCAGCTTTCCCTTCATGAATGACAATTTGGTGAACACATAATCAAAATTATATTATTACCCAGTTACAACCATGCTGTGTATATTTTTGTTTGGTCTTTTGTCCATGTAGATTCTGTCAAAGATTGGAGCCCACACTGAAAACTTACCAAGAAGTAGTTACAGTTGCATGGAAACTCTGCAATGAAAGGATTTTGTTCTCTTTCCAATAGCATTAAGTCTTGTAAAGCCTAATACAACTTACTGAAAGACTTGACTTTTTCTGTTGAACTGGAGGTACCATAAAATGGAGAAAAATCTTAATTGAACACGTTGTAAAGATAGTCTAGTCAAAGATTCTCTCTTGTCCTGGAAATGCATCCCCTTTTGGAGTAGAACCAGAAATATATTTAGAAGAAAAATAATGCAGCTTAACAGGAATGTGACAGATGTGCTGAGTGTTTTAGAAAGAGGAATTGATAAAAGACACCAAAAAGTTAAAGAGAAAGAAAGGAGATTTCTGGGGCATCCTGCAGAAACCAGAGGAGATACCTGTGCCGGAGGTGCGCAGACGCCTCCCGGCCGGGCCTGCCCATCCCCGGTTCACAGGGGGACCGACCCTCACGGGAGGAACTCGACGGCGGCTGCTCCCCGGGGAAAACCCCTGGAGCAGCGGCCCCCCGAGCTGCCGCCGCCGCGCCGCGGGGTCCGGCAGGGCGGGCGGAGAGGAGAGCGCGGGGGGAGCTGCGCCCGGGAGCGGCAGCGCTCTCACCTTCCCCGTGCAGCGTCCAGGGCAGATGCGCGTAGTCCCACT
>VZRX01004857.1:28969-47003 GCA_013398075.1 Notiomystis cincta
AGACCGCGGGTAGGCGGCCCGTCCCACTCCCGTCGCGGAGCGGGGTCGGCCCCGGACGGTGGTGGCTTAAGGCGCGAGTGGCTGAGGCTGCAGTGCCCTCCAGAGTGGGGGGTGCCGCCTCCTCGGCGGGCAACCTGCGCAGGAGTATCGCCTCCCGCACAGCGAAAATGTGCTTTCTTCTGTTTAAGTGGATTTCCCCGTGTTTCAGCTCGTACACGTGCTTTGCTCCCCTCGTTGGCTACCATCGCTGGGTATCACCACCCGAAGAGCTTGGCTCTGTCTGATGTACTCCCTGACAGATGTTTGTACACAATATAAGAGGTCCACTCAAACCCATCTGCCGAGCTCAAAGGAGCTTCCACCCCACCACAGCTCCTGTGTTACCACAACTTGCCCTTCCATCCTTCCCTTCCACCAAACCTGCCCCTCCAGAGGCAGGGTTACCCTGGTACTTTTAGCTAAGAATGGTCCAGCAGCTGCTGAGATGCTCCAGGAGCTGTAGTTCATGGGGTTAGAGAATAACTCAGTTAGGACTGGACCACAAAAGATGGTCCAAACCCTGCCCCAAGCAGAGCCAGCTTTGATCTTAGGCCATGTTTCTCAGCTGGGGTTTGATAACCTCCAAGGCTGCCTCGGCTCCAGCTCCAGTCCTGGGCGGTCTTTGTGGGAAAATACTTCTTCCTTGTGATTGCTCTGAATTTCCACTGTTCCAGCTGTGCTACTCCCTCTCACTCTCCAACTGTGCTCCATTGTGATGAGTCCCAACACTGCATCTCCTCTGTCCCTCTCCTGTCCATACCAGGACTGCTGTTGGGTCTTGCCAAAGTCATCTCTCTTCTCAGCTGAACCAAAGCTGGTCCTGAAGCCTCTCCTTTCAGGACAGGGTCTCCAGGCCCACTGCCTCAGTGGCCTTGCCTCACCTCACATCTAAAAGAGATTAAGATCACTTAATTTGTTGCATTGCAAATACTGAAATTCTGATTTATTTCTCTGCCAGGGCTCCAGGCATAGCATGCTTGTCAGATGTGACTGGTGGCACACAGCAGTGTTTAAAATACAGACTTTCATTTTAATACCATGCTTTAATATCAAATGAAATATCATTCAGCAAATACAATCACCAGAGACCCCTTTTGTTGTTCTTCAGGACCACAAAAGAACTTCCAGCAGGAGGTGGATGTATACAAATTATTTCTAGGGAACTGATGTTTATGTATTAGATGAGAAACACATTCTAATTAATATGTATTATTATGATGGATAAAACCTCTCTTGTAAAGTCTCACCTCACACACACAATGAGGAGAGATTGATCCTCTGTGTCCTGTGCAGATGAAGAATGCCTGCTTTCTAATGCTTCAAACTGTGTTAGAAAGTTTATTCTGGCCGATTTCAGCATCTCCATGAATTAATTTTAGTACTAAGGCAGTTGATTAGCTAAATTTCTCCAGCAGGTTTGACAAATGCCAATTTTTACGCAGGATTGAGTATCATGCATTGTCCAGAAAACACCACTTCTGAAGAGCTGATGGCCCAAATAGCCAGCTGGTACTGATGACTCACCAATATAAGCACTCACCAAGAACAGCTGAAGTGGCTGATGCCCTCAGTTTTTTCCTTGCTGATATCCAAGATATTCCACCTCTTAGCAGAGATGGCTTAGCTGCACATCTCAGCCACCAAAGTTTACAGCACCATGGTACCTCCAGCTTGCTGCAACCTCTCAGAAGCCAAGGAAGTAACAGATGTGTATGAAAAAGATGACATTGAAATTCTTGAAACTAATGTAAGACCTCAGAGTGGTCCACTATGCACTTTTCCAAGAAATGTATAGGAGACATTTTCCTTAATAATGAATTTGTAAAAGCATTTGCAGCTTATTAACTCATGTTTCCTGAAATCTTACCCTGTCCTTTCCTGCTGCTGATTTTATTAGGTTGTCCTCTTCATATCAGGGAGAAACATCATCAAGGTCATGCTAAACAGGCAATCTCACAAGGGAAAACAAATGCCAGAAGCTTCATTAATCATTATATAGGAGTATTTGAGAGGTACAAGAGGCTTCTACAGATGGCAGAGTTTAATTCCATAAACACTTGCCCAGTTTGTTCCTGACCAGACAGGAAATGTCCTTACAGCCTTTTGAGTCAGGGAATGCAGAGATGTAGGATAAGGCAGAAGGCCAGTTACACCTCCTATTCCTACTCCTATTGCTGAGTGAGCTTGCTTTAAATACAAAGTTAATCCACAGGCTGCCATTTGACTTTTATTAATTTGACTCCTTTCATTTTTGCAGATTAACTGCAACAGTGGACAAGCAGACGAGCAATAATTAAAGTCTGAGCTTTTCCAATATTCTCTGCATAGCTACAGATACTGTCCTCTCCAGTGTTTGCTTTAAAATCCTGGAAAATACACTTCATAAAAAGACATCTTTGCATGCCCAAGCACATCCAAACTTTCCACTTGTTCTCAAACATTGGACACCACTACTGTTCTCAGTTGGAAAAGGGCATCAGGACTGGAAAAGGAAATGAGGTCTTGTAGTACCTCTCGATGTTCAAACTTCAGCTTTCTCATATACATGTGTTAATATTATTATTTTATGCTTTATATGGTCTAATGGTACAATAATCATGCATGACACTTCACAAGTCTACTTATGCAGAAGTCCCGGCATCTTTTTCTTTTTATATTTGTCTTCAATAAGAAAAGTATAAATAATTCGAGTCAAGGTCATCTAATCTAACTTTGCTTTGGTATATCCATACTTCTTATGTCCTTTGCCCATTATCTCATGTGCTTCATGATTCCAGCCAATTCTGATCTTGCCTATGAGCCAGTTTCTGCAGCTGCTGTCTTCTCCATTCTCTGGAAGCATGTAATGCTGTAGGAATACTTCCACTGGTAAGGCAGAAGGTACCAGCAGGCAGTGGCTGGACATTCCTGCTCCCATATGGTTTACCATTTGAGGGTGGGGTAAGAGAAGAAATGCAACCATGGGATGAGCAGGAAAAACTCCTGGCAGTATTATTTAATTTTTCTGGTTGCTATCACACTGAACTCTTTGCAGCAAACTGCAGCTGCCAGCTGAGGCACTGGGGAAAGCTCTTGTGCTGCTGTCTGTGGCATGAGCTACTTGTGTGCATCAGCAGAGCAGATACGTCTGTGTGCTTTTGGGGATGGCTCAGAGAGGAGATTTGATCACATTCTGTTGAACAGATTCTGTATAATGCCTTGGAATGCCCTGCTGTGCACAGCCCAGCGTGGTTTAACCCTAACAAAGTGTTTGTCAGGTTGTCCTCACATGTTGTGCCTTGATTCAGTGTATTTACTCTTCTGTGCACCAAAGTTGCATCTACGAACTGTGCTCTGAAAACTACCTGTGGAGACCCATGGAGCTCTCCATCACTTCTGGTGTGCTGAGGGTTGGTGACTGATCTTAAGGGGCACCCAGGACAACAGACAGGAGGGGGTGGGTCTGTTTTATATGTCAGGCCAGCATTTGCTGTGTATATGAGATACATGTATATCTGTAAGTACAGCTATACTTCCAGATAGGAATTCAGTTAGTGGCTGAACTGAGCAATCCTTAAAAAAAATGTAACCATTCTGCAATTTGCAGGCTACTCATAGAAGGGAAGAGACCAGGAGGCCAATCTCAGAAAAGCAAAAGCTGGGCATGGAGGCACCTCTCAGTAAAGCTGACTCTTTGTGAAGGGTAACAAAAAGACTACAGGAACACTCTCTTACATCAAAGTTACTTTCTTACATTAAAAGAATCAGGCTGCTTTTTATACTTATTGCATTATTTTACTGTGATTATACTTTTCAGACCTTGTTTAGTTCCCCATAAAGGAAAGGCAGCTGCTTGAACGAAGAGGGTGCTTGCTGTACATCATCATGGCTTCATGAAGAGTAAAAGGAACAGTCAGAAATGACATCTGCATGTGAAATTACTAAACAAGTTAAACCCCAGGGATCTGTCACTTTGTTTGTAAAAACTCTGCTGGCACCAGCAAACTGCAACTTCCTCTTTTAAAAAAAAAGGAAAAAAAGACACCATTCAGGTGCCAGAGAAATAGCTAGATAGCTAGCCACAAAATGCTCAGTTTAATAGCTAATATAGCTAATGAATGTTTTAAAACTGCTCTCACTCTTCAGTTGTATGATTTTTTATTTTTTAAAGCAGACATCTAGCAGATTATTGGAAAGGGTTGATTCACCATCCCTGGAGGGGTTTAAGAGACATACAGATGTTGCTGTTAGGGACATGGTTTAGTCAAGGACCTGGCAGTGTTAGGTTAATGGTTGGATGATCTTAAAGGTGCTTTACAACCCCAAACATTCTATTATTCTGTGATCCTCTGATTGGACTGTAGCTATCTAAGCATTGGCTACAAGGCTGAGTGTGAGCCTGCTGGCCAGGTGATGGCCCCTGAAGGCCACTGGATATTGCTTTTAGCTGCAAATTTTGTCCTTTTCTGTCAATGGAGGGTGTGCAAATCACCGTGATTTTGCAGCTGGTTTAAATTATTTGAGGTGTCAAGAAAATACCCATGCTTGATCCATCCTAGGGAGTGCAGTTCTGCAAGAGTCCCTTCCACATCCTCACACCAGAGGCTGGTCAGCCCTGCAGAGAAAAGCACACCAGAAGGTCAGAGCTGGAGTAGCACCATCCTTGGCGAAAGCAGGGGAGCCACAGTGAGATGGGCAATCTCATAATCACGAAATCTGCAGGTGAAAAAGTAGCAGTAAAAAGTAGCCTTTCCACATGCATGCCTGTAAGGGAGTTTCTTGGCATAAATCCAAGCTACAGCACCTCACTTCACTAGGAGGAGACTGGAACAGCCACAAGAGAAGACCTTTTGTGGGACACAAGGCAAAGCTGAGCCCTTCTGTGCTGGAATTCCCCAGATGCTCTGCTAGAGGTCAGCAATTAGGAAATGAACTCAGGGGGAAGAAGAAAGAAATATTAATATTCCATTTTTGGGGGATCAATATTCAAGGAGGGTTTAGTTCCTGGACAAACCCACAGAATTACAATAAGATTCAGGCATTTTACTGAACATTTCAGCTACTCAGGTGAGAAGAAAAATAAATACTTCAATTAAAGCTGTACTGTGAGTGTCCAGTTATTGAAGGTTAGTTATATCCAGGTGAACAAACAGCCTTTTGTACTGTACATGTAAAGATGAGTTTAAACAAGTACAGGCACCTGTTATGACTCTTGGGGTGTCCTGTGCAAGGTCAGGACCTGGACTCCACAATCCTTGTGGGTCCCTTCCGACTCAGCATGTTCTGTGATTCTGTGAAATACAGAATAGGGGCTACTTGCAAAAATATAGTCTAAATATCAATTCCAACAGAAGTATATTTTTCATTTAAAAAGGGATTCACAGTAATCTGAAACAAGATGTACTAGAGCAGGCAGTTATAAAATGATTGCCAGTGTAACCCTAGCTTGTAAATTGCAAAGTTTTCCCTTGAAGACAAAATTCCAGGAAAACCCAGATGGGCACAGGATTGAGTAGAAGGACATCATATATTTTGAACTGGAGAGGTTTATCATCTACTCTGTAGAAAGCTACAGTTAATATTTGGTTTAGGGCCAGGGAAATCAAAGACCTCAGAGTTGAAATGCCAGCAACATCTTGCTGAGCCCAGAGACCTGGGGTGACAGCTGGGCTCAGGACAAAGCTGTAACTCAGAGCATATCTGGAATCATGAGCAGGTCTTATCCCCTGCAAGGATAGCAAGTTGTAAAGTCAGGGTTTGGGTTAGTTTTCTGAGGACCACATTGGAACTGTGTTCAACTGACCAAAGTAACCTGTTCTTTCCAGTATAGACCACTTGTATTCTGCTACAAGTTTTAGCTCTGAAAACAAAAAAAAGGGTTTTTTGCTCAAAAAACATTCAAGTGCCTCTTTGGACATTGCAGAATGAATCAGGTAAGAGAAAGAACTGTAAATAAAAATTTGTAATCCAGAAATAACAAAACACCATGGACAGTAATTTGTACCAGATGCTACAGTATAGATGTAAAAGTAAATATAATTAGGCCTATTAAGATCAAAATAACCTCACTTATTGTTTTAAAATAAGTAACTCTTAATCATTGTCATGAACAAAAGCCACTGACAATTGCAGAAAACCTTTTCTATGGATGGTGTCCCTTTTCTTTATGGGTTCTGTGCCTGTAACAATCTATTTTTAAGGTTTCTTTGAGATATCAGCTGCAGAAGAAGTAGGGGAATGCCCAGCTGTTCAAAAGCTATTTCATGATCCAGAGGACTGCACAATGAAAAAAATTAGGGTTGCCATGGTAAAATATTATTTGTGTACAAATAAATGCCCTGCAGACAGTTTCTCCCTCAGATGACATTACTTTTGCAGAACTTTGTAGAAAACAGAGGACAAAGCCAAATATGACGATATGTGCAGAGATGGAAAACGGGGGGGAAAAAAGGAAGTGAGACAAGAAAAGGAAGATTTATTCAGTTCTGTTAAAAATCGTTAGTGCCTATTTTTTAGAATTGAGTGAAGTGGACCTGCATGTGCCTTATCTTGCTGTAAAGCAGCTTTCCAGGGGCTTCTTGAGACTGAAAATAGGATAATGAACTCCCCTGTCAGGGGCAAAATGTCTGCCCAAGAAAGTAGCAAAATCGTGCAAAAAAGGGAGTCTCTCTTTAAGAGAAACCTCCTGTCACAGGACTAGTTCAGCTGTGTCAGGGCCTTTTCTGTTTCCTGAGTCAGCAAAGAACCAGCAGACACCATGTCAGCATCATATCCTTGGGGTTTGGAGTCCTACAGCTGGAAGTTACAGCACTCACCTGGCTGCTGGGCTGGAATTTTGTGTGGCTGTCATGCAGTACTGCACCTCTCACTGGGTATCTCCTCCTGCCTCTACCAGACCTTTCACTTTGCCATCACTGGAACCATCTCTTCTGTTGAAACATGCTGGATAGAGCAAGGATATGCACATAGGTACATAAATGAAAGATGGGCTCACATCAATAGCAGTCCCACTTACAACATCAAATAGGAAGTGTATGAGATTTAAAAAAAAAAAAAAACCAAAAAAAAATCAACCAAAAAACAACCAACCCACCACCACAGAAACAAGAGAGCTGACATACATATGGCATTTTTGCCTGGAGGAACTATGGCTGCAGTTTTACAAATTCATAACAAAGCAAAGAATACTTTTTACATTACGGCAACTGCAAAAGAAATTGGGACGCTCACTCAACGCCAGAGGTTGCTGATTATCACAAAAAGTATAGCTTCACTTTTCACTTGCCTCCAAAGAGGCAGCTCCAACTGCTCATTGTTTTTCAATTTGATATATAGCATAAATATATGGGCCATGAGATAAATATATATTTAAAGCTGTATGGGCAGGTATTGCCACAGGGTTCACCCAAGCCCACTGATGTTAAATGCCAGCATTTCAACAGATTACATGCAACAAAGAAAAATCTCTGTAATGTATTGCTTACTTTGATTGCAGGTCATAACTTGTTAGCTACCTGGTGAAAAACCAGAATGGCAGCTCCACAGTGTTCCTGCATAGCCAATTGATCTGACTTTCACCTTGTTTCATGGGCAAAACTGGCCTTTTGTTTCCCTGCTACACCGATTTGTTCTTCTCTGTAAATGTTGTGAGACTCAAGCAGCTGTTGAAAATCTTAAGTGCAGCATTTATTTCAATGGTAGGAGAAAGGAAATCGTTGGAAGAAGAAAGAAGAGAGGTGGTTGTTTATTGTTTGGAATCATCCATTTCATTCCTCAGGAAGAAGGCAGCATGCTAATAAGCTCAGATGTTTATATATTTAGTGTTGTTTAAGCAGTTAAGGCCCGGTTGGCATTTCATATCCCAGTTTTATACTTCAGTCCACTTCTTCCTGGCTTTCCCTGCGATGGGTGTGAGAAGAGTGAGGCTTCTCAAACTGAAACATTATGTAGCCCAAGTTAAGGGAGTGTAGGACCCCAGTAATGGACACAAAGAATGTCAAGCCTGGGAGGTACAGAAAAATCCCTGTATATTCTGTTCTTTAGAAGCCAATTTGCATGAAAGAGACAGCCTCCCTTTGTCATTCCTGATTTACTTTCCAACCAAAAAGCCTTGCCAGTTTGAAAATCTGCAAGGACAAAAATGTCTTCCCCAGGTTAAAATATTTGTTCCCTAGGAAGTATTAGAGACTGTTGGACATTACAAATGCCTCCATCTTGGCAGAAGGAATGACTGACTCACACTGATCATCTCTAAACAAAAAAATTAAGTCTAGAAACTTCAGAAGTTCTTCTTCCTGTTTTTAAAGCTAACAAACAGATGGGCCTATTTCTTCTAAAGTTTTTTATTTAGACAAAAAAAGAAAAGCCAAAATTACACCCCTTCTTGTGGCTGTGGTTTTGCCCTGTCAGCTGATCTGATCAATGTCTCCAACAATCTGTATGTGCACCCTGGCCACCTCACACCAGGGCAAAATTGTCAGATGAGCAAGTAATGGTCTTTGCACCAAAAGCTGCACATCATGGTAAACAAGCAAATTTCATTTGTCAACAAAGCTACAGTTTTGTGGCTTTCTTGCAACCACGTAGAGACAAAAGATTACAGTATATGGCAAGGTCCAAGGGGAGAAATGACTAATAATTAATGACACTGGATATGAGGTTTTCACAACAATGTGCTGTCATGGACTGGGTCCTATGACTGACTTACACAATACATGTATATATCCTTGAGTCATGTTCTCTTCTGTTGAGGAGTATTCCATTTTTAGTTCTAGCATCATGACAAGATGGGTTCAATAACCAGCAAGCTGCCAGATTCCCTATTTCTATCCATTTCTAGACATCAACTGTTACTTGTTCTGAGATGTGCAGGAGTGCCTAAACTGCTTTTTTCTAACGTGAAATCTCAGAGAGATGTTTATGATTATATTGTACCAATATCTATAGCCACCCATGGAACAAACCAGAATAAGGGTTGAGGCATTCAGTTACAGGTGGGCCAACAATAATTGGCCTGCTGCAGAGCTCCAGAGCAGGGCTCCCACACAGATCTTACAATGGTCACCATGGCATAGCAACAACTTCATCAGCTCCCTCAGACTGGCTGAGCCCCTGCTCATCACTGTTCCACCTCTCCTAAGTACTGGGGTACTCACTTCTTAGTCTAGACCTAGCATTATGAAAAGGGAGAGCTGGGCATTGTCAACACATCATCTCCTAATCAACTTTCTGTTGTTCTCCTTTATACTTGGCCGACTGTCTGGAAATCATCACCCCAACTGACAGCTTGTGGATAACAGTATTAATTGATGGTGCACATTATTCCCAGTTACATGACAGCTGACTGTGACTCTTAGATCACCTTCTGCACAGCACTGAAGCCCTGGGCTGAAAGGGCCATACAAATGTATGGGGGGATAAATAAGGGCTTGTTCTGCTGCTATTTCTGTGGCATTGCACGTAAAAGGCTAAAGAAAGCTGATGCTCCTGTATGTTTATAATAAGAACACTTCCGAATTGCTTTGTCAGCTGGGATTCCTCCCTGTAATTTCTTCATGAATAAGCTTTTCTAAAATTTACCATGAAATGTGCTTTGGAATATATTTTTATCTCAGACTGACGTCACAGAACCTGAGAGGCTGGCAGGTATCTCTGGAGGTCACTTAGTCCAAGCCCCTGCTCAAGCAGTATCAGTTACAGCAAGTTTACCAGGACTGTTGTTCAACTGGGTTTCTAATATCTCTAAGAATGGAGACTCCACCACCTGCCTAAGACACTTGATGCACTGTTTAATTGTCCAAACACTAAAAATTTTTTCTTCTTTTTAAGTAGAATTTCCCCTATTTCTCTTTGTCTCTCATCCTGTCACTGGGCACCATTGGAAAAGTCTGGTTTATCTTCTTTATTCCCCCCACCAGGTATTTGTACACATTGAACTACACTGTCTTGTGGTAACTGCAGTCGGGGCTCCTCCCAACATTCACATTCCCAAATAACTTTTCTGTGAAATTAACAGGAACAACAGAATTTCTTTGGCTTTTCAGTCAGGAAATCATCATCAGTGGAGTCCAGAAAATTCCCGAATTACTTGTGCTCTACTGCATTAACTGTGCAGCAGATGCCAGGATGGCTGAAGAGCTCCCTGAGGGCCAGGGCAGGTGAAAGTGAAGTTGCTTCCAGCTGTCTGAAGATCTTACCTGAAGATTTTCAACTCTTTTCTGGAGTAGATCTCCTTTTTCCTAAGCATGTCTTCTGTAGAAGAGCTTTCTCAGCACCACTCGTGTGCGCCTGCCATCGCCAGGCTGCTTCGTGCACTCCTGCTGCTCCCTTGTACAAAGGGCAGCTCCATCTCCTCCCCCTGCCAGCCTGTCCTTCCTAAAGAATCTGTTTCCATCCTTCACAGCACTCCAGCCATGTGAGGCATCCCAGCACAACAAGATGATTGCAGTGAGACTGTAACCCTGCAAATGCACACAGGTCTCTAATTCCTTGCAACTTAAATTACGAATTCCAAAAGACAGGGTGAAAAAAATAATCTCTTTAACCTCTATTTCACCCTCTGGTTTACAGCCCTTTAGGAATAAAAATACTGTAACCAAGAAAAAAGCAGCTGTGATCTTTTCTCCAGCTTGATC
Organism: Notiomystis cincta; assembly: GCA_013398075.1. Taxonomy (NCBI): domain Eukaryota; kingdom Metazoa; phylum Chordata; class Aves; order Passeriformes; family Notiomystidae; genus Notiomystis; species Notiomystis cincta. The sequence continues at coordinate 39,622 of VZRX01004857.1, forward strand.
CAAAGACCTGTGGAAGTACTAGGCTTTAGATGGAAACAGCAAAGAATGGAAGGGAATAACTGAGCACTGTAGCCAATTACTTCTCTAGTTTTCCCTAGTAACTCCTTTTGTGGAAATCACTTTGTTTCAGTTTTAAGTAACCCTGAAAGAACATATTATGTCTGACTTCTGTTTCAGGAAAAGGTAGGGAGAAAGGAAACTCCACAATTGCTTGTAAGCCAAGGAGGAATTTCAGGAGCTTGAGAACCTCCCCCAGTACTGCAAGCTGAGGTGCCCCAAAGGGATGGTGACATAGACACAAAGACTCTGGAGCATGTCTCCGACCCTTTCCCACATTGACTAGAGAGTTTGCCACCCAAGGCAAAGGGGTGAGGTGTGTTGCTTTTGGGAGGTGGAAGAAACCGTGCGCATCTTTGTTCACCAGGCATTTTGTGGTGTTACCAAATATTGGTCAGTGATCTCATATGATTGCAAGGAACAGGCAGAGTGAAGGAAAACTGTTAGGAAAAGGGAGGAACACAAAGCAGTAGGATGGGCAGGGAGGTCTAACTCTACAGGACAGCAGAGCCAGAAGAAGAGACTGGCTGCAAGAACAAAGAAGTCCAAGCATGTGCTGCAGCTATTTTTCATGAGTTATAATCACAGGTATATATAATCCCTTGTTATATCAACTGGCAAATTGTGATGTTTGCAAAAAAACCCAGACTGGCTTTTGAACAAATATGAAAATTAAGATATTGCTGTTGTAATGGAAAATTTGAAGCTTGCAAGAGAAACTTGTGCCACAACAGTAGCAACTGTGAGCAAAAGCAGATGGAGAATAGTGCTGAATGGCAAGTTTCTTTCATACAACCATCAGAAGTTAAACTATCCTAGAGACCATAGGGACCATTTAACAATGTTTTAAAACAGTTTTAAAAATCAATAGACCCTGGTTATTTTTGTCATTCAAAGTAACTTCTTGTTTACAGCTGCTTATTCCATACAAGATCTGCAATCAACTCACCTGACAATTCTATTTATTTACTATTGTTTCCTTTGCTGCTTCTGTCAATTGTAAATTTGATATCTCTATGCTTTTCACTTGAAAACTTCTCTTATATATTTCATAATATATTATGATACCACATCAAATTTTTAAATGGCAGTTATGGAAACCTCTATAATGTAAAAACATGAGTGGTCTGAGCTCTCTTTAACTGAAGAATCTAGGAAAGGCATACACAGAATGACAAAAGCATAGATTGACTGAGGTTGAAAGGGACCTCTCTAGGCCATCTGGTCCAATCCCCTGTTCAGTCAGGGCCACCCACACTCAGGTGCCCAGGATCATGTCTGGATGACTCTGAATATCGTCAGGGATGGAGTCTCCAGAGCCTCCCTGGGCAAGCTGTGGCAATGCTGAGTCACCCTGGCAGTGAAAAGGTGTTTCCTGCTGTTTGTAGGGACCTGTCTGTGTTTCAGTGTGTGCCCATCACCTCTGGCCCTGTCTCTGGGCATGTCTGGAAGAGTCTGGCTCCCTCCTCTGTGTGCTCTCCTTCAGGTACTGGCACACCTTAATAAGATCCCCCCGAGCCTTCTTGGAGCTCCAGGCTGAACAGCCCCAGCTCTCAGACTCTCCTCAAAGGAAGCACACAACAGACAGTGATTGAAAACATGATACATGGCCTGTTTTTATATGGAGCTCAGAAATCACTACATTTTCCATCTCTAAAATGAGATGTTCTATTCATGGCCTGACTGTGCATTGTGATTTCCTATTACACTGTGGATAAGTCTGCTAGAGAAAAGAGAGCAGTACTTGCTCACCAAGCAGTAGGCACTGCAAACACCAGCAGATTTTGATTGTAGTAAGTATAAAATCTGTAGAAATAGAGATAAAATACCAGTATCTGAAATCATGGAGTGTGTTAAAATAAAAAGGACCCATGTTTAAAGGTATAATGCCATGCAATGATGCTGACAAGTCCAAGGTCAGATTAGGGCCACCTTAGCACTTGGCACAGATGTGGTAGCAACAATGTAAAATGGTAATTAAAATCCACAGTGTGTATGCAAAGTGAGTGTATTTCTATTGAGATGAGCTGTCCCAATTTGAAGAAGCCAGCAATTTCATGGAAAAGAGATGTGAAAATCTGTGCCAAAAAGGTATGCCATGATCAACAAAGTCTTGCTGTTTGGAATCCCTGATTCAGTCCTGCCAGGAGTTTTTCATAATTGCTGCAGACAGCTTCACACAAAACATGAGTGTGAAAGCAGCAGCTGTTCCTTTCTGCAGACCTGTGAGGAAATGTGGTACCTATCAGAAAATTATGAAATTTGTGTGTGAAAGACATTATTCAGAAAAAAATACAAAATTCTTCATTGAAATCGTTTCTGCTGAAGAACTACCTGTGCTGGTTTTCTTCAAATAAAGAAATCCCCAAACACCACCAGAAGTGGAGACTTCTGTGAGCAGAACTGAAAACATCTGGTTTTAAAGACAGACGTATAGTAAATGATTCTTCAGACATTTGTGTAATTATACAGATCATAATTCTAATCTCCAGTATGCTCACAAAAACCAAGAGAAAGGCTCCCCAGTCCAGTGGAACTACATTACATGAGGACATCCAATTTAAGATGGAAATACAAGTTTGATGCTGTAAAACAGCTGGTGACCATCAGGCCTGTAGAATTCAGACCACAAACTCATTAGAGCAGGAACTGTTTCTTTGTTCATGGCTGGTGTCTTATTTCTTAATTGGCAGTGTTATTACAAAATGAGAATAGAAAGAAAAGCTCTGATTTTTGCTAATTCAAACCAGAACTAGAATGACATCAGTTTGTTAGTATTGGAAGCTAAATTTTGACATGCATAAATAACAGGAAACCTATTACATTATGTCAAGCAATAGAGCATCCAATGGTGTTTGACTTTACTATGGTCTCACATTCTATTCAATACCAATATTTTACACAATCTCCTGCTTTTAAAAATAGAATTAACCCTTCACGTTTCCCTTGTAGATTTCAATGAAGATTCAGAATCTCTCGATGAAAATAGAAGTGAAAACACCAATGTTGAAAAAAAACATGCTTCTGAAATGCTGGCTTTCTTTCCACTGACAATTCTTGTGTGCTGAGACAACACACTGAATTTTGAAAACAGAAAAAGAGTGTAGTAAAAGGCTAGAGAATAATAAAATATTACTATTTATTAATTTCTATAAAAGACATGAGGAGGAAAAAGTAAAAAGGGAAAGAAAACAAGATCAGATATTGCTTTCAAGAAACTGTATGTGATGACTCAGTTGTGGTCCCACTGAAGGAAAAAAAAAGACTTTCACTTGATATTAATGGAAATAGGAAAAGGTTTTCAGTCACTTAGAGATGCTGCAAACTGAAAAGATGTGTATCTATCCTTGAATACCATGCTGGAGACAAAGAAAACATTACATTTTATTTTACTTTGTTCAATGTTATATGGCCCTAGAAACAGAAAGATAGTCTCAACAGCAGCAAAAATTTAGACACCCAAAAATAGTATTAAAGGTATTTATTAATTCTTTTCTCTGGTTATGAAAGGTTATGAAAGGCATCTTACCTCAGCTTATCCAGCACATCACAGTAGAGGGCCAAGATTTCTACTTTCAGAACAGAAATACACCAGTACTTTTTAAAATTAATTAAAGTGTATCAATAGGTTATTTTCCTTGTCTCTGTGTGCATATTTTTCTAAATATGTTTAGATGCAAATTTTATAATATACAGTGGAACTCCCCAAAACACTAGATTAAATATTCTCCTCCTTTCTCTTGACACAGTATTTAGATTCATGTTCAAATACCAGTTCAGCTGTAGGCAAAACAGCTGCTAGTTCATTGGAGGCAAACTTGCACCCATTTCTTGCTCCTTTACACCCCTCTCAGTTTTCTCCACGACTGAAAGTTGCACATGAGAGGCCAGGGGTCAAATCCTTGTCTCATCCAATCAGCCACAAAAGTCAGCACACACCCATGCAATCAAGGCAGGAGGAATAACATGCAAAAGAAGCCAAGTCTTTTAGGCAGGAGCACTAACCCTTGCACACTTTTTCCTTTTCAACCAGCTCGTACACAGCTGTGACAGTTATTTACCATTTCCGTCCCTGTTTGCCTTCAGGGCAAAGATTTGTTGGTACAAAGAACCTCTGCCCTCCTCCACCTTCATCAGCTGGGATTGTGGACCTCCAGCCACCCCACTGTCTTCAACTGGTTCCTTGGCAAACTCTCCTTCCCCTTTGGAGTGGTGTCCCAAAGACCAAGCTCTGATTTGCACTTGTCAAGCTTATCTGTGTTAGAAGAATTTGTAGCATGTTCACAACTGAGGGCGACTTGCATTTGAAGCCAATGACTACATACACAGCTCCAGACATATCTTGGGTTTTAAAAGCCTTTAATGCTAACCCCAGAACAATTGTCAGCATTTATAATGGTGATTTCTGACACGCCACTGGGGATTGTTTCATAATCAGAAAGAGAAGAAAAAGAACCACAAAAGTAAAAGTTCTGCCAGAAAAGTAGACCAAACCAGACAGACGGTTCATATTAACTGAAAGGGCATCCAGATTTGTGATTTTCTTTTTCCTTAACAGCAATATCAACAAAGTTCAGAAAGCTCATAATATTTCTTTAATTAACTGTTCAAATACTTGGTCTCTTAGTATTCCTTAGGTGACCATCAGCACCATCAGCTCCATCTCCCATATGGACTGGGTAACTGGGGATAGGTGGAGATCTCTCCTTGTTCTGAAGACCTTTTAGTGGGCAATTGTGCACAAAACCAAAAGTGAAAACCCTGCCACACAGTACTACTGAAACATCATGCTACTGATATATTTTGCCTGTCCTAGCACAGGGCATGCAGAATGCAGTGACCTGCTGGGACTGCAGGTGGTGACAGCAGCCACAGTGGTGCAAGGTGTGTTTGTGTGCCCATTTGTAAACATCTGTGCATTGAAACACCCAGACAGATCTGCCCCAGTTTCCCTTGCCCCACCTCAGAGCACACCAACACAAGTACATCCTGAGTCATGAACCATAGGAAAAGGTCCTTCAGCAAAGCAGTCACTACAATAAATTTTCTACTTACTCCCATATACTCTCCAGTGGCAAAGAAAATTATGCTTTTGTTTCTCCTGTAGTAGTCACTCTGTAACTAGGTTCCCAAGAGGCTTTTTTCTTCTTGATGCTCAAGTTTCCACTCAAAACCTAGAATTTGTGGCCACTAGCCTATTATCTCCAAGCTTGGGAGCCATCTGTTTTTCTTCTTGGGTGGCTTCTACAGTTATATACTATAATCAGGATTTATTTCTGACAAAGAACAGCCACTTCTCATGGTTTACTCCACCTCTCCAGACAGTGATTGAGACAATTCTGATTCCTGTGTCCCAAGCGGAAGAGGAATTCTTATGAAATAAACAGAAGATTTAGTATTCAGGATTTATTGGAAATAGTTCTTCCACATGACAAGTGTGGAACAGCTCCATGTGACCATCAAGTGTGGCCTGAGAGCATGGAGCTGACAGTGCTCCTGCATCAGCTGGGCACAGCAATGCTGTGGGCCCAGGACCCACCAGAGGGAGAAGTTCCTGCTGCTGAGTTTCCTCAACAAACCCTGAGTTATCAACACGCACAAGAAACCCAGGTCCATGTTGAACAGCTCTTGGCTGTACGAACACCTCAGCCCTGTAAACAATGGCTCCAGCCAAACAAAGGCAGCCAGGCTACACCTCCCTCTCCTTTTTGTCCCAGGCAGGAGCAGATCTCAGTTGCTCTGCTCTGGTTTGCATGCCACCCAGGGTACAGTGCCAGTGTAACTGCAGCGTGCCTCCTGCAGCCTCAGCCTGTGCCCACGCAGGAGCCTGCGGAGCTCTCTGCGCGCAGCAGCAGGAAAAGGAGTCTCCCAGGCCAGCGTCTCAGGAAAGCCAGCAGGACTCAGCTGGGCCACCCATGGTGGTCACCAGGAGAGAGATTACAGCCCTATTGTACTGACTGGCACAGCTGTTCGTAGTATCAGGTATTTTGAAAGTTTTATTTGTCATTATTGCCAGATGTCGAAGGAATTGTTAACCTAGATACTAGTGGTATCTGAGATGCCTGCAGCAAGGTTATGGTGACCCATATAAAAGTCTCAGTTCACATTCCTGTGGTCTGGGATTTCAGATGAGTCCTACTAGCAGATAATTCATACATTTAGTAAGTGTTTATTTGCGTCTAATTGTACTTGAAGCTCGAGCTAACAGACCATAACTACAAGACCTTTAAAAGCTCAGGCATGACCCAGTAAACCATCAGAACAATGAAAAGGCCTTTTACTGACATACCACACTTTAAACAGAAAAAAATAAGGTTTAAGGCTTACTACTTTGTCTTAGTTTCCCCAGCAACTAAAAACCTATTCTTCAGTTGTTCTAAAAAGAGGTTACTGAAGTAACAACCACTTTCCTCCAACACCTCTTGAATTAGGGAGAAGAGAAATGAGGAAACAAAAGAGGTGGGGAGTAAATCTTTCACTATTAATGTGACTTGGTCTGTGCTTTTCATAGTGTGTAACAGTAATGTGGCTTAATAACTCTAGTGTATCTCTTTGAGAGAAAAGCTTTTATTTTCAAACTTTACAGAGTAAAAATAACAGTAGGGTGGGGATTTGCTATCCCCAAGATTCCCAGGTTGCAAAAACTCAGTCTATATGGAAAACATGTTTTGCTACCTACTCACCTCCTAACCTGCACGGGTGCTTTTTTTCATGTACTATTGCCATAAATACTTTAGTTGCGGTTATTGATGAAATGTGAAACAGGAAGGGCACAGTGAAACAGAACAGAATGGGGAGAATGGACACAGAGATGGCTTTGAGACCTCCCTTCTGCCTACAACTCTTCTGGAAGAGCTGTTCCTCCATGGGCTGTCACCGTCACCAGGACTCAGGGATGGCCAGGAATAAAAATCCTTCTCTGCTGGTTGCAAAATATAAGGAACAGAGAAACAAAAATAGTTGTAGCTTGAAGCATGTTTTGTGTCATCTTACCTGTGTTTAGATTGGCTAAAATGCAATTACTACTTCCTAGTTTAGTAGAAATTGTTCCAACTGCTCACAAAAATTAGCACAATAGAGAAAAATAAATTTCAAGACAGATTATGAGCACTTGTTTCTACAGCAGATTTTCTTCAGTGAGAACTACAGCTAGGATGTTGTGGATAATGCTGTCAGACACATGGTGGGATTCTTGGGGCTGTCCTGTGCAGAGCCAGGAGCTGGACTTTGATGATTCTGGTGGGTCCCTTCCAACCCAGGATCTGCTATGATTCTATGAGTGTTTGCTTGTAACATCTATTTTCCACTCTTCTAACTTAAAAAAA
>VZRX01004858.1:0-31545 GCA_013398075.1 Notiomystis cincta
ATTTTCTTGGTGAAAGACATTCTGAAACTGCCTGTTTAAATGTCACTACTGCATTTTTATTTATTGGGTATATAATACTCACATTAAGGGACACAATTTTGCCAATACGTCCAATATGTTCATAATAACATAATCTACAGACTGGACAGTGATCTGAGAAGTTGAAAATGTAGATAATGAATATGTTATGGGAAACATACGAAGCAGGGACTGCGGCTGCAAGGGAATGGAGTCTGCCTGACTTGGGGACCAACAAAGTCTCCAGACAGAACTGTTCTCCACAGGCTCAGGCTGTCAGCACCTTTTGGGTCAAGGTGTTGGAACATGAGCTGATCTGTGCTGAATGTACAGAAATTCCTGCTTTCTGGTGTAACACACAGTTACCCCATGGGGTAGAGCTGCTCCTGCACTGAAATAACACCAGCTTCAGGGTCCCAGGGAAAAGAAGCTGTCACATCAGGGGACATTTCAGATGATGCTGTCTTTTACTAGACTAAAATTGTACGATGTGCAAGTTTCTGCACTGTGCTTTAACTTGGTCATCCTAACATATTATAATTGATGTGGGTTCATAGTGGATTTCTGGCACGTGAGTCACTGGAGTCAAGGCAGTATTAGCTTAATTAGTAATAATAGTAATAACCTTAACATGGCATTCTCTGTGCCTTCTTACTGCCTTGATACATAGTAAGAGCTGTATATCAAGAGCTGCGTGTAAGGGCCCTTTGGGGAAACAAGGGGTGTAAAGCACAAGTAGGGGAAGAAGAGAATATAGGAGGGATGAAATTGTCAGATAAGAAAATGGAGAGTAGGGCTGTAAGAAATATGGGCTGTGAAGAAGAGAGTTGTTAAACAGGCATATAAATGAGCACTAGAAAGCAAGCAGTACTGTGGGGAGAAGTAATTGGGGGAGGGACCATCAGGATTTGAATTTAGTGAGGGGAGGCATGGACATGAAAAAAGGTTATGTGTTCTGACAACCAACCAGCTGTTCTGGATCCCTCTAAGGGTAGGACATCATGTTAGTGGTCAACTGTTTTCTTCCTGACTTCTGATTGTCTTGAATGTAGGAAGAAAAGACAAATATTATGCCTGTAAAGTACCTGTTGCATTGCCTAGCAGCTGCTCTAGGCCTGTAGTAGTAGAAGTACAGCTCTGAAGTCCAGTGAATCCTGAGTTTCTGTAAGACTTCATCTAATTTATGCACATTGGAATGTTGAATGTCTCCTTCTGTAGGAGAGCACCTGGCCCTTCTCAGTGTTAACAGGAAGCTGGCTGCAGTCCTAGGCCAGGTAGTAGCTTAGTGGGAGGTGAGTGGATTCTGTGAGTGGAGAGAAATGCTCTGATGTAGGTTCCTAGGAAAACAAGGAATCAAATGCCAGGCAAGAGATTGAGTATCATAACTCCATTTTTGTGTAATGGAAGGAAAGAGCTGCATGGGTGGTCGAGGGCTGGAGCACACCAACTGGAAGCTGAAACTGCTGTTGGAAGAAGTGGTGTGCTTTTCATTGCAGTGACTACCTTGAAGCTCCTGTGCTGGAGGTTCTCCAAGAGCACACTCAAGAAACTGACTCAAGAATATACTAGAAGTCAAGGAGATATTTGGGATGGGGTGAAGGGGTTGCTATCAAGACTTAAACGTATAGGCATTTATATGAGCAGGAGAAATTTAGCATGGCAGGTAGCCCAAAGCTGCCCGTCTGTCAGCACAAACACTTAAACACTGGGTAAGAAAATTGATCTGAAAAACAGGCTTACTTACAAGCAAAAAGATTTTTTCAGCAAATTTTGAAAGAAATATTCTGAACTATAGATCATGCTTAAAAATAAAATAATCTTATTCCACTTGGAAACACTTTTTCATAATTAAGTCAATTTAAAGTCCTTTTTTTAATAGTTAAAAATAATGGTACTTGGCCTTGACTTTTACTGCCATTTTGTGTGGTTTAATAGTTGTATGACTTCTTTTTCTCCCACAAACATTTGCAAGAGATTCACAGAAAAAAAACCAGACTACATCAGAAAATAAATTCTTCCTGCTAAGTTATAGATGTTGCTCATAAAAGTTAGCAGGAAAAAAGTCATGCAGCCACAGGCATAATGAAGTTGATGATGCTGCCACACAAGTGAGTCTAAGGATTTGTATTGTACAGCTTGCTGAGGTGGGGGGGGACCCTCATTTATAAGTTGAGCAGTCTTGCATGCTCTTGAAACTTGGCATGTAACAAACATTTTCACATAAAACATTGCTGAGCTACTTCTGAATATGGTGGAATTTTTTGGGAAGGTTGGGGAGGTAATTGATCATATGCTGACAGCTTGGGGCTCTGAGAAAATGGTCACATGGAAGGCTGGGATGCAGGAAAACAAACTTTCTAAGATGGTAACTGACACTTAGCCAAGCTATACATGTTTCAAGCTTTTTAATCTTTGCTCACAGCCTCAGTTGCTTAGTTCTTTTTTGGTTTTGCTGTTTCTCTGTGAATTCTTTTTCGATGTTGACATTTTACTGATCCTGATGCGTGGACAGTATTCCAGGTGTGATCATGAGCTACAGCTGTATTTCTTTGTAGAGCTCTTTTAGAAATTCTATTGTGTCAAAATGGGTAGTTTCAGAACTTTGATAATCTCTTTCCTTATTGTTTGACCTTTGGATAAAGAAGTAGGTTTCTTGCAGGAACTGCTCAAAATGTGTTTTGCAGCTAGAAAAATAAGACTTCAATGTTCATGGGAGTTAAGATGGCAATCTACCGGGACGTTGCATGAGTTTGCAACAAAAATGTTTGAATTTCTTTACACTGTGACCCTAAGTTTCTGTATCAGAGTGAATGTAGCAACTGAAGTGTGGATAAAGAAACTAAAGAGAAACATACAGCCTTGGTGCAAAAGAAGATGAAAGAATCTACCACTTGGTTTCTGAGACCAACTTTTCACCAATCTTCTTTACAGCTGTATTCTTTTTGCATACGCAGTCTTACAGCTTAAAATTATGGCAGTTGTCAGTCTCTGTCTACAGAGAAGACTCTGTAAGAGAGTATTTTAACTGACTGCAATTATAAGTTCTGAGGTCATTTATACATTAATACACGGACAGGAGAGGAGAAGAGACAGGCATAAATGAGGGTTTTTTAATGACTTTAAAATATAAAAGAATCTATCAAAAAAAAAAAAGGCATTGTTAATTTTGCCAATGCTTTGTCACAGAATATGGTCGTGGATCGGATTTTCTCTGGTATCCAACCAACTGGGACCCCTCATCTGGGTAACTACCTTGGAGCCATTCAGAACTGGGTGAATCTGCAGGAAAAGTGCAGCTCAGTGCTCTATAGCATTATGGACATGCACTCTCTCACCATGCCCAAGGAGCCAGCTGTCCTGCGCCAGAACATCCTGGACACCACTGCTGCCATCCTTGCCTGTGGGATTGACCCAAAGAAGTGTTTCCTGTTCCGGCAGTCACTGGTGAGTGCTCCCGTTGCGTTAGATTTGTTTCTGATTAAGTGACTTTCCACACATCTTAATTAACAAGTGTAGCATTGCTGAATTCCTTTATAATCTTTGTGTTGGTGGTCCTAGAAAATGTTAGCAGTGTTGGATTTTGAACTTATCCCTTGCTGCAATTTTGAAATTCCGAAGGCTGAAACCATGACAGAGAAACACATTTAGGGATAAGTACACTGTAAATTTCTGAAGCAGAGCTGGGAGTTTGTGCATGTTATGAGTAAAATACTTCAAAGACCTCTTAGAAGATCACTAACTTATCTCTGTAAGTCTCACTTTAGTCACAAAAGGTTTACTCGTAAATGCATAAACGTGGCCTATGTAACCATAAAGGTAAGGAAAACATGTTTCTATGCTTTTGTATCAGCTCTTGCTACTTACTCTGCCAGCTGCAAAGTAATCACAACAGGTGATTAACATGGTAAATTTTGTATTAGTTCCACCATGAGCATCAGGAGGTTACATCTTGTCTGGGACTTATTTTCCCTTCTTTTCTACCTCCTTTTCATACTCACATTTTTCCATCTGATCTGATAATTCATATGTAAATCATGTGCTTCTCTTGACCACCCCAAGGGGTACTGGGCTTGCCTTCCCACTTGGCATATAGCTATCACATGTTATATTTTCTTGGAGCACAACTTAAGTTTCTTGCTCAATGAACTTTCTGTTACTGACTCTAAACTGGTAAACTTCGTAGTTTCCCGCAGAGAAAGATGTGTGATTGCTTCTGCTCTTGAGAAGACACCCATAAGTGGGTGTCCACCTTGCAACAGAACTGCAGAGGTGTTCGTGGAGTTGAAACTGCAAAGGTGATGTGCACACAGGATTTGAATGTTATCAGTGCAAGATGAAATAGTATTGCATTCTCCCTTTCAACACGATTCTTTACAGGCAGAGTTTCCCGGGGTTGTTAAACTGCAAATGGCAATCATAGCTTTATATCCCTGGTGAATAATAAATTGATGAAGACAGATATACTTCCTGCTTCACTTTTCCTCTGTATTAAAAAACCAGTCTAAATAGATGAGCTCAGAATTCTACAGGGAATATGTTTAAATGAGTTTATCCCTTTTTTTATTTCAAATCTGTTTATCATTTTGAATATGTTACCAGCTTGGATTTTAATTTTGCTCTACTCTGACTTATCAGCCTCAAAATGATAAAGTCATTAACTGGAATAATCGCAAGGTGAGTTACAAGCCAATGATTCAGAAAAAAACAGTCTGGAGGGTTTTTTTCCCTTGTTTTCAATCAACTGAACAATTCAATTAGTTAAAACACAAGATCAGTGACTAGATGCACAGAGAGGACTCTTCAGCATGAAGGAAAAATATTTTGCAGGTTATTGTTAGAGAGGAATAAAGTGAAGGTTTATAAAGCTGCAAATGAAATGGAGAAATTGTTTTATCCACTGAAGAACGTCAACTCACAAGTATCAAAAAAGTTAACACCTGGAAGATTCACCAGCAAAACAATGCTGCATTTCACAAAATCCACAACTGGGCTACAAAACCCCTTGACACAGGATACAGTGCTTGCTGAAATTTATATGAATTCAGAAAAGGACTCGACAAATTAATCTGAAAAATTGCTTTGGGACTGTTGCATATCTGAGGCATCACCTCTGCAGGAAGTGGTGAAACTGCAGATGGGAGAGTATCCATGCTTTTCTTCACTTATGTTCTTTTTTTTTTTTTTTTGTTGGTTGCTGTCAGAGATGGATATTTGATCTGATCCAGTGTTGCTTTTCTTATGTTTCTACTGGTCTAAAAGCTAAACTAGTGCTGTTGCTAAAACCAACATTCAGGCATCCCTTGAAGCCAGCAGATTATTGATGAGGATCTTACATTGCTCTCAGCCACAGAAAGTACATTGTATCTTTCACAATATAATAATGCAGAGATTGAATCTTTGAACCCCCAAAGAGAAAGTATTAAACTCAGGAAGTGATGGCTCTGCATGTGGTGCTTCTACAGTACCAATACAGTAAATAAGCAATGGAAACCTAAGACTCTAACATGTTCAGCTTTATCAAATGAAAGTTTCCACCAAATACGATTCTGATTTTCCTTATGGTGGTTAGGCTGGCCTCTATTATATAGACTGCCTTTTTACCTTAATTTATCTGTGTGTCCTTAACTGTCCAGATCTAATAGTCATTGTTCTTATTAAATCTAAACCATTAGATTAAATGTTTGAGCTGTGTCTGATGTCTTGAATGTTATTCTTACCAATACTTATCACACAAGTATCCATATGACTTTCAGAAGTGGCTGATTCTAGCATATTTTTGACAGCTCACTGTCACACTGCAGTCAGAACTATTACAATTGTTTGTGAACATAGGCTGTTTCAGCACTGGTTCAGGCTGAAGTGGTTTGTTAACTTCCTCAAACCAAGTCTATTCGAGCTGTGTGAAGTGGTCAGGTATACCCAGAGATGCACGATGGTCTGTTACATTTACATAGGCAGCACCAGATGTTTCTCTGGAAGCAATTAAAAAGAGTATCTGTGTGTAGCTCTTGATGTGAGGAAAGGAGACAGGAACCTTGCTAATGTGATTATTGTTTTAGTATGATAATGAAATAGTACATTGTGGAATGTCATAATATCGAGATGATTGTTCCTAAAAATGAAGGTGTAAGATGGATTGCAGCTATTGCTAATCAAGACAGTTTATTGCTTGATTTTGATTGCAAATTTCTCAGATTTCAAAAAAAAGGAGCTGGTCTCCTTTTCAGCCACTGTAGCAGTCTCCAAGGGTGGTCTAAAAAAGCCCCACTTTCGTTTACAAACATTTGGCTGAGGTGTAAAGCAAAGTGACCAAACTGATTGTATACTGAAATAGGGTGTGTACTTCCAGAGGTCAGCAGAAAAGCAGTGAAAATCCAGCCACAAATAGAGAACTGGATTAGGTATTTAGTTATGGATGGAGTAGATTTTTTCAATAGCAGATCAAGCTGCTAAATGAGAGAATTCTCAGTAGCTTAGCATGCTATAATTACTGTTGTATTTTGAGTTCTATCTAGAAAATTACCAAATCTGTAGATGATAGAAATGTTTCTTTAATTACTCTTGAACAGCATTTCTGTTCATTTTTTTCAAACAAACATCATGCAACAAAATTGTTATCTAAGAACTTTTAGTTTTAATCACCAAAACCCACCACAACTAATGACTTTTTCTGTACCCTGATTCTGTAGCAGTAAAGGCAGACTGAAATTCTTCCACTACAGAAGTGTGCTAGCAGTGGTAAACCCCACTAAGGGAATTGCTCATGCAGTCATTCATATAAATGCTGTTGTGTCTTCTCACTTTCTCTGGATTACACTGAGCAAGAGTGGTCTAGAATTGCTGAAAAGGGGATTTTTTTGTTCTTTATTTGTTTGGCTTACTCTTTCTATATTTTGCTGCTTGTGTTGCTTCTCTGGAATATGTTTGCCATATGTGAAAAAAATAATGCTACTTGGTTTCTCAGAAGGCCTGTGCCTTTTGTAAGGGTTTCACTTATTTCATTTACTTAGGCTTTTTTCCAAATCTCTAATCCAGAAATATCTGAATTACCTGCCTCCAGAGTTTTCATACACTTTATAATTTTTTTCAATACAAGCAAGAGGCAAAAGGCTAAGCAATATTAATCACAGACTGACTGTTGGGAGAAAGTGTGGTGAGAACAGATACCTCTCATGCTTATACTAGATCCAAAAGGTGCTGCTATGATAAGGATACAGGTGAAGTTGACTTGGAATCCTGGAACAGGTTTTGGTGATGTCCTTGCCTTTCAACAAAAATTAAATAAAAGTGACAGAAATTTTGCATAGGCAGATTTTTATTGTATTGTTTAGAGAGCATATGGCCTATGTTCTTACATATTGGATATACAGCTAAATTATCTATTTATGGAAAGTGCTCTTTGGATGCAAATTAGTTTTGTATGCTTCCGAATTTACCATTTATAGATTGTATTGTTTTATAACATGTACGAACAGTAAGTTAATGGCTGGCTGTGTATTTGGTCTTAATACATTGCAGTTCAACAAATACCTCCCACACTTACATTGCCATATAAAAGCTTAAATTCCAGCTTAGGGAAGTAGTGGCTATAAAGAACAAGTGATGATAACTTGAAAATATTTAGAAGCAGGAAGGATAGTGATGAATAATTAGGGTTGCGTTTGGAACCACATTGTCTGTGAAGGGTTATAAACAAGCACATTTAATTAGAATATCTAGAAAAACAATTGTGGTACATGTTGGACAGTAAAATGGCCTCCCAGTGAGAGAAGCTCTTTCATTACAGCTTGTTTAATTATATTTTCTCAACTGGGACATTATGGAAAAGGGACCGTTTTAGTAAGAATAAAAATAAAAATAAAAATAAAAATAAAAATAAAAATAAAAATAAAAATAAAAATAAAAATAAAAATAAAAATAAAAATAAAAATAAATGCTTATTTCAAAATCGTGCATTTTTATTTGGAGTACAGCTGCAAGATGTATGAAACCGTATTAGAGAAAATAATGNAATAAAAATAAAAATAAAAATAAAAATAAAAATAAATGCTTATTTCAAAATCGTGCATTTTTATTTGGAGTACAGCTGCAAGATGTATGAAACCGTATTAGAGAAAATAATGTCAAGATATGTTTTAAGTGGCTCCCTTTGCCTACCGGGCATAAAAAAGAGGTAATGGAATAATGACTTATACAACATATCGTAAGAGTATTAGAAGAAACAGAAAATATATTCCTTAAATTGTACCATAACTGATAAAAGCTGTAACAGTCATCTTTCATAAAACTTAGATCTTTTATTAAAACCAAAAAGAACTATGGGGAGATGCATAAAGGAAGATAGTATGCAATCTGCACACATGGTAAACTTATATGGTATAACCCATTTTCTCTGATTCGTGGTGGGTACACTACACATTTCAGTTCTTACTCATAACCATCTTGTATCTCATCTGTTTCACAGTCAAAACAATATTAGAAACTGATTTTGCTTTTATGTGGTCTCAGGCTGTTCTTCCTGTCCACCTCTTCACTGTAGTAGACACATGCTGAATGTCCCAAGAGAAACTAAAATTCCGTCAGAGTTGGTTCAGCAGGCAGTGGTTGATACGCTGCATGAACACTTCTCTGACGAGTCCTGTGAGTTTCTGGACAACATAATGTTCCGTTTCTGGGCGGAAAATTGCAGTTTTCATCCTTCTGGATAGGGTGATTTATTTTCTGAGTATAATCAGCTGCAGTATTCTTGCAGTATGCAAGCAAATTGAAGCAGTAACTCTGGGAGGTGGGAATTTGCAAATTTGTCTTAGCCTTAACTCCAAAAGCCAAAATACAACAATATAAATGTGTGCACTGTTTCACTGCTGTTATTTTCCAGAAGTATCCATCTGCTTTGTTTTGTGGGCAGAGTTTGAATAGATTAACACCACCCCTTGTCCAATTTTCAGAGGGGCTGAAAAGTGTCCATTGCATCATAGCTTATAAATTCATTAAAGTACATTAATTTAGCACGGTCCATTGAAAACTTCCTGTCATAAGAGGAAGTATGTTACTGTTTAATTTAGAAAATTATTCTGCTTCTCTCATTCCTCTGTTTTCTCTCTCATGGACTGGACTAGACATAACTAGAGCTCAGTGGGAAGGAAAGTCAGTAGGATTTTTTTTTTCTTTTCTTTTCTGCCTTAATTTACCTTGTTCATCTCATACTATTTTGTAGCTGTTTTATTTTCCTCTCTTCACCAGTTTTCTGGATGCACCAAACTAATTATTCAAATGGTATTGTGGATTATACTAGGAGAATGTTTATGAAATAAGTTAATTTCATAATGATAATGGATAAGGGAAAGGAAAGGGTACTTTGGCCAAATTACTGTGGTCTGTTGGGGTTTATAACCAGTAAAGCATGATTCCAGTAGGAATATACTTGGTTCTTCGGAAAGGAGAGACAGATCTTATTTCTGTATGTTTTAGCCAAATATAAATAAGGATAAATGACTAAATTGTTTCAAGGTAAAGCTGAAAGCTGTAAATACTGACAGATTTACCAACAATAACTAGATAACCACCCCCCAATTCAACACATTGCTTAACATGTTCTTTAAATCTGATCTTGCCTTTGAAACCTTGAACTTATTGTACCAAATCAGTTATTTCTTTGAACATGAATTTTGGATACTGTGGCAAATTTTCTGTCATCAGAATACCTGCACTGTGTGCATTTGATTCGAAAGCAGCCTATTTTTTTTGTCTTGTTTATGGCCCTTTTTATCTTGAGCTGTATAATACAGAGACACATCGCTAAGTATCTTGAACATATTGCTTGCAACCTTAGGTATTAATAAAACCTTACCTTTTGTTCAAGAAAAGTGTAAGCATCATTTGCTTTTAAAAAAAGGCATCTTGACTTTTACAGAAGCTCTTACTGGTACTTCTAGAAGAGACAGAAGTCCTAAAAAAAGGTTTAAATTCTTTTTAAATGTAAGACGCTTTCCCTTCTCTGTTCCAATTTCTTTTAGTACTCTATCCAAATTACCTCCTGAAACCTATTTGTTTGTACTCTACACTCAAAATTAAATCTTTGAAATTTACTGCCCCTTTAAAATGTAGCCCTTAATGAGGTTATACTGCTGAGGGGAAGCTGTTTCAACATGATAGATATGCAGCAAATTTGCAGTGCCTTACAGAGAAGGGCTATAGGTTGCAACTTGAGGAAGTCCATTTTGAAAATAAAACACTGCATCTCTTTTTGCAGAAAGCCTCTTCAGCTGCCAGCACACAACTTTGTATTATAACCTCAGAAAGCTGAGGCCCAGTGTTGATATTTGCCTGCTTTCAGATCTGCTTCCAGTACTCATGGCTCTCCCACTGTTCTTGAATCTCATGGCTTGCTGTCCTCCTCAGCTGTATGTGTCATCATAAAAAGTCATCTAGAATCATTTGGACTAAAAGTAGCTCCTGTTTTTCCATATATATGTGTATCATTGGCTGTGGCCAGGGAATATGAACAATAATTTGGTAAGGATCAAGGAAAAAAAAAATATCTGCAGGAAGAAGCCCTGAGATGGTACTTCCATGTACAATGCTCCAGAGATGATCCAAGTATAAATTGTGATCTGAGTTTAATAACTCCAAATGGCTGCTCAAGTAAATAATTAAGAAACTATTTGTCTTTTAAAAGGGAGGAGCAGGGCACTCAGGTGAAGAAACAAATGTTTGTGCCTTTTAGATAACTGCTCATTATCATTTGGAAGTGGTCACCTCTGTTAAATACGTGTGCTTTAAAAATATAAAAGGAATCTGGCTATGCAGCCTTGGCCTCTTCTGGGCACAAGGAAGGAATGTAAGTAGTTTGCTCTGGAAATAACTCTTTGATCACTGATTAGTAAGCCAGGTTGTGAGGGATGCTTAATGCAATGGGGATTGAAGGAGAAAATGTATCCCTGGTAATAACATAGAGATGACCATCTCGACCCTTTGAGAAATGTTGATGGTTTTTACAGACTTATTTGAGATTAGGAAAGAAAACTGTGTTAAAATGAGCAAGAACACAGAGCAGGAAAAAAGAGAGAAACTTGATGTATTTACTGAGAGGAGCGAAGAGTATGATATGGGCTGTCTAAAAAGGGAGGATCACTATATGGACCTGGTTAAGATTTTTTTGAAAATCTTTAATGGGAAATCATTGACTTTGTAAAGGGAAACAATAAATAGAGCATTTAGAAGACTGTTATTTCTGGAAATATTTTCAGCAAGGCTGCAAGAAATATTTCCCAAGAAAATAATGTTTATATTGAAAACAGGCTATTATAGTTTATTCAGGACACAAAAGTAGCTGAAGTTGACCTGAAGAATTTAATTGATTAGATAGCTGATTTTCAGAATTACCAGTGATTGTGACATTCTTGGAGTTCAGTTTGACATACAGTTCAGGAACTGTCATTGCTTGTGTTGTTAATTGGAGATGTAATTCTGGTTTTCTACCATTTGTACTATTTTTATACTGATGTATTTGGGGGACAAGGGCACTGCAGAGAAAATTATGTCTTCATTGGAAAAGAGTTACATTTATTGTTATCTCTTCTCTTTTGAGAAGGTGGGTAATTCCTGAAGTACATCATAGCTCTGGGAGAGTAGTTTGTTATCAGATTTTAAAATAGAAAACAAATTGAGTTCTTTACTGGTTAAAGTATACACAGAATAGCCTGAATTTATTGGAATTCTTTATACTTTTATTTCTTGAAGTCCTAGTTAGATTATTGGGTAACCTCCTTTAAAAAAATATATTTAAAAAGCAAGCAGAACACCTCTTTAACAGTCCTACTCTTTTTAATGAAAACTGTGTGAAAAGTGATGCTTCTTTGACAAAGGTTTTCCTTGTGATGGCAGGATAAACACTACCTAACACAATAGGAACCAACTGAAAATAATTTTGCAGATTTATGCAAATATGATATGCCTCTTCTCTGTTTCCTTTCATTTCACTGTTGGAAGCCACACAGGCTGTAACGCTCACTTACTTTTGAATGGCACAGTCAGTAGTCATGTTTCTCCAGGATTCTCAACATATTCCTTTATGACCTGAAGAAGATGAACAGAAGTTCATGTGCAATGCTAAGTCCCTATGGGCAGCCAAATGCTATGCCACAGAAGGGAATTCTAAAAGAACTTATAAAACAGAGTGGGCAGGCAAATAAGGGGTAGAAGACCTTTAGATACTTTAAAACATCTAGGTAAAAATAATCTAAATCTTCTTCACACAGTATTGAACTGAGTGACAATGCAGGAAAAAAAGTCCTGAAGTCATCACTGGTAGTTCTCTGAAATCACTGGCCCAGCACAAGCAATTTTCAAAAAAATCCAATAATATGTCATCATTACCACATCACCCAAAAGGGTATTGTGAATAAGATAGAGATGATGTTTTGTCACCATACAAAACCTTAGTGTGGGCATTTTTTGAATACTGGGTGAAGTTTGAGTGTCTACATCTCCAGAAGGAGCTAATAAATTAGATACGATACAAAGAAGAGGAATTCGTGCAACAGGGGATAGAAGAAGTGGAGCCTTAAGAAGGAAAAATTCAGAAGTTAGGGTTGCTTCACTTTGAAGAGGAGAAGGCTGAGGAGTATATGCAATCAAAGTTTACAAAATCAGAAAAACACTGAATAAGCTGAATGTGGAATTGTTCACACACTTCAAAGAAAGAAGGTGGTATTCAAAACTAGTAAACGTGGATACATTAGTGGCTCAATTAAAGTATTTCTTTGCTCATCAGGTTTAAGCCTCTGGAGCTTGCCTGCTACATTTGGTTGTGAAGTAGGCAGTATCAGCTGGTTCAGAATGGGCTTATACACATTCCTGGGGAACCTGGATATGTTACCAGGACTGGGTCAGGGATAATACCTTCTGATATTCCCTAGTACAACAATTATGGATGCTACAGAAGTATGAGGAGGAGATACTGTAGGAAGCAGTAGGCTCATGTGTTTGCCCCAAGTGCTACTCCTGGAAACAGAGCACAAGGCTGTATTGCTGTATACTGTTGTGATCCAGTACAGTTTTATTTCTTGCATTCTTGTGTTTTGGTTGTTTAATGAAGATGTTTGCTTGCAATTTTAAATGGACCTGCAGCAAGAAGCTGATGGAGTTTGTCTGGGAAAATGGTTTCTCCTGATTGTGATCTATGGGTATTGCTCAGTGAAATGAAGAGTGGACTGAGCCTTTATTCTGCTGGTGTCATATACATCATCACGTCTTCCACTTTCTTTGTATCAATGAATGCAATCAATGTGATAGAATACTGTACTTAAATGAGGAACATTTGAGCAGATGCACCATGCCCAACCAAAGGCAGCAATTACCTGCCACTCTTGCCAAGTAAAACACAGTAGCTGAAACGATGATTTAGTCTGACAAATGATTTGTGGTTTAAGCCTAGAACCTCTTGATTCACACACCAGTATACAGTCAGTTACTGCAATTTGGATGATGAATGCCAACTCATTAGCCTCCATACTGAATTTTATTCCAGCTGAAATCTCTACCCTTTGGTATGTTTTTACATATCTTTTTCACATTTTATCAGACTTTTTCTTCAGCATATTCAGCACTTTAGTCTTACTTAGGAAAGGACTGTGTGTTTGAAGACAGGAAACGAGTATAACTTGGTAGGACCCAGAACTGTGTTTTCAACCCGACAAATGCTGTTTAGATCACTTGGTGTTTTGGTAACTGATGTAATCTCAAATCCACTGATCCAGCGAAACACACGTGCAGTCTTGGCTGTGAAAGCAACATCTGACAGAGCTGAATCAATGACTGCATCGCTTTTAAAGAGAGTTCTTGTCAACACAAGTGCAACAGAGCTCCATCTCCTCTCCATCCGTGACTAGAAGAAAGAAATGAGAAACCACTTTGAACCAGATGGTGATTCCTTCTAGATGAAATAGGAGTCTTGAGCTTAGCATTTTCCGTGAAGTTCATATTACTCTGGGTATTTTGTTGCACTTTTTCTTGTGCTCGGAAGACTGCAGATCAAATAAAGGAGGGAATTAATAAAAATCCTGAATCTGTGGGAAAGGCAGAAAGAAGGGAAAGAATCAATCTGAAATATTTCTAACCACTGAGCTATTGTCTGGAGGTTGGATACTTCTACATATTGGTGACCAAAGTAGTCTAGTGACTGCTAGCTAGGAAATTACTGTATTTAAAATGTGACAACAAAGGAATTGCAATTAATAATCCTAGTAATTCTTACTTGTTAACAAACACTTTTTACTGCCTTCTATCTGTGTTGATATATCATGTTGCAGGCATGAAGCTTTGAATATCTTTGACATAGTTAGCATGCTCTTAAACATTCAAACCTGACAATATTGCAAAGAGTGAATAAAGTATGTAAGCAAAGGAGCAGAACATAAATCATCCTTTTCCTTTGATGATTATCATCTATATAGCTAATTAAAAACACACAGAATGACAAGAAAGAAATTAAAGCAGAGCATATGCATCAGCAGTGCTTGCCTCTTTTACTAATCCTAAAATGAATATTTGAAATTCAGGAGCTGAAGAATATATGTAAAAAAAGTAAACATGGGTTCTCCAACCTTGGTTGTTGACACAACACATTTCTTGTCTCTGCCCCTAGAAAGTCTTTCTCTTACCAGGAAGGCAGCAATCAGTCTGTCTGACATCTCTCTGAAACTATTAAAATTTCACTATCACCACGATTTCCCCAGAATATTAAAGTGTTTGTTCTAAGTAGGTTTTTTTATGTCTTTTTAAACCAACCTTGTAACAAAGGATATGAAGAGGCCTGATCCTCTCTCACTTGCAGGTCATTATTGGTTTTGATAGGATTGCAGAACCAAGGGGCAAATTAGGACAATTCAGGCTGTGCTGTTGTTGACTTCAGCTATTATTCCTGTTTTGCAGACAGCTGAGGTGCACCCAAGCCTCACCTGGACCCTCCACCCATGCACTTTCTGCCCAGTTCCCCAGAACTCCACTTCAGCTCAAGCCCCCTGTTTTCACCTGAACAGCATCACTATGTCTCTGTGCTCAACCCTGTCCTTGCTGCCTCGAGTTTCTCACTGGCTCCCTGGATTGTCTTCAGATGTGACTAATTACCTTTCCGTGGTAACCAGACTGTCACTGCCATCACCCTTGCCCTATCAGTGCATTTTCCTGGTCAGGGAAACAACTGTTTCTGCCTGGGTTGGGTCTGTTTGGAGCCACAGCTTTGCAGAGCAGTCCAGCTCTTCTCTTTCTTTGGCAGCTAGCTCGGGCTTCTGTGAAGTTTGCTGTGGTTCATTTGCTGCCAGCCATGCTGCAGTGCAATGTGGCTCAGGCAAGGAGGGAGGCAGTCTGGCCTGAGCTGAAATGGGATCCCTGGAGCCATGGGCAGAAGGGGTGGCTGTAAGGCTCAAGTGAGGCTGATGAGGACAGTTAAGGGAAATCTGCATTTGGGACTCTGATGGAGAAGAAATAAAGCTTGGGTAACTTCCTGGCACTGGAAATGAGAAAAGCAAAGAGGTTTTTTAACTATCAAAGTATTATTTAAATATATGGAGGGGCTGTGACACAGTGGCAAGCAGTTGGTTAGTTTACATGTGTGTGTTCAATTCTGCTATTACTAAAGCATTTTCTTTCTTGTTTAGAATATGAGTGGTTAGGATCAAGAACCTTCCTATACTACTTCAAAGTAGAGCATTCAATCCTGATGGTGTCCAAAACTTTCCATTAGCTTGTCACTTGACCTTACTGAAAAAGTAATATACAGAAATAAATGCTTTTCTGGTCTTTGATGCTATTTATTCTTACTGACTTTGAGAAAATATGTGTATAAAAGAACAAGATTTAAATAGATTTTAACTTCATCCTTTCAGGTTCCTGAGCACACAGAACTTGCCTGGATTCTTGGGTGTTTAACTAATGTGCCACGTCTGCTACGTTTGCCCCAGTGGAAGGTATGGACAGTTTGGGAAATTGAAATTTATGGGAATTCAGAGGAAATGTTGTCCTGGAAATACCTGTCATCTATGAAGTACTAACTGTACCTTGGTTATTCTTGCTTTAGGTTTAAGTAGTTCTGTGGTCCTGTCTTGTAGAAGGGGGAAACATCTCTCTCTAGGTCTGTTCCTCTCAGTGAACATTTTCCTGCTGGAAGCTACAGAACTGTAACTTTTTGGCAGAAACTTGCAGAAACTGTACTAACTATAAGGTTTGTCTAGTGTTGTTAAACTGATTTTCCTAGAATGTTCAGTGTTATTTCAATGCTTATTTAATAATGCAAAATTAATGCAAGATATTGCAGTGGGAACCTTGAGCCTTGCTCATTAAGGAGTTCCATAAACAGCTTTTCTTTTTCTGGCTGCTCTGTAGATTTTATGGAAGAGTGTTCAAAAGAGGTGTGTTTGAAGAGGAATATAGAAATTATAAATATTAAAAATGTGCTGAGTGAAATTGTATCTTAAATGTTTGCCTTTACAAGTTTCAAATGTTCATCTTCTTAATCTTGGTGCTGCATTGGCATGACTGCATCAACAGAGTTCTTGCATTTAATTTCCTTTTATTTTATTTTCACAGTTAGTAAGCAGAAAAAGACAGGAGAGAGAAGTATCTGAAAGAAGGAAAAAAAAAACCAACAGCTTAAGAGCAGTTTGGCTTGCAGAGTTCAGAGCAGTCTTAAATACGTCCAGATGTTTTCTTTTTTCCTGTTTTCCTTTTTAATTAAATAAAACCAGTAAAACTTAAATACAGCAACCAGTGTTAATGCATGGCATAGATTAAAGCAAACCTTTTCGAACCTGAGGTTCTAAAGTTAAGCTCTTAAATCCTACTTTGGCTGGATTGACTTTCCAGACCTACAGATAGGTGTTACAGGTGCTATGCTTTGCAAATTAGGTTCTCTGAACACTAGGCATTTAGGTATATGGATGGAATAAAGGATCTGTCAGAGACTGTGAGAAAAATCTAAATGTATTTGAACAGTCTTAATGAAATAATTCAGATTTCAAGGGGTTTAGTATATTTATTGCTAAAAGTAAAACATAGATATGCCATTGCTAGAACAGAATTCGTGTTTGTAGCCTGGCTGTCTTGGTCTAGATGATCCATATCGTGGAGCAGTAGAGAACTTGAACACAGTAGGTGGATTGTGGGGAGCAGTGTGAACTAATGGAGACAACACTGGGCTCTGCCTCTGTATTTCTGGGTTCTCCCAGCTGTCATTGGTGACTGTGTGTGAGCACTGTGTCTTGATCTCTAACACAGGTATTAATTCCTTTTTGTATCTCCATTATGAAGCGTTTCAAAAATTTATTGCTGAAGATGCTATTTGAAAACTAGGGTTTATGTATAATGTACAAGTGTAATAACTTAGCCTGATGGTTTTGCATTTGAAATTGTTTCCATTAATGAGGTTACAAACAGAAAACAAAAGAAACCCTGTGTTCACTTCTCACTAGAATATCAGAACAGTGTAGGGAAATTCATAAATACAGGACATAAACCAGAATGTATATATTCATAAGGAGTAGATTTTACATGACACTGTCTTCTGTAGAGCTATGTAATAAATTACTCAATTGGTCAGAATTCTTATTAATTAAAATCATAGTCTTTGATGCCGTTAGTCAAAAGTGTGATTCTTCTCTGTTTTTCTTTCTCAAACAGATGAAGCGTGCCAGCCAGAATAGCGAAGGAAGTGTTGGTCTGTTGACTTACCCTGTGCTTCAAGCAGCAGATATTTTGCTGTACAAGTAAGAGGCAGAATGTGAGCCCATGGGCAATTTCTGTTCAGCTACATTGGAATGAATGTTTGTCAGGTCAACGTGCTAACTTATTAAGCAGGAGAGCTGAGTGTGATTAGATCAGATTGGAAATGGGTGACTCAAGTCTCTCAAGCGGCTGGTTGAAATCGAGCCTGGTTCAAAAGCAACTGACAGGGCTGTAGAGAGCAAAAGCTGTTCATGTGAGAATAATTCTTAGGGAATTATAACAGACTAATATGTAATTGTCACACAGATACACTCTTTTTTAAAGTAGTTATGCTTTATTTTATGCAGGGTACTATAGAACTACTTAAACTGTCTATATGTAGCATACCAGTATTAGTGGGGCATTCTGTGTCAGCCAGTTCATATTGATGAAAAGAAGTAAGTTATTGACTGCAGCTTGTAGTGCCTGGGCTGGTTCAGTTTTCTTGGTGTTGTACTGTGTGCTGCAGTGGAAATGGTCCCTAGTGAGAGACTTGTTATTCAGCGTGCCTAAGCCTGTAGCCCAGCTGATAGAAATTGTAGTGTGTTGTCATGACTGGTTGTATTTCATGGTATGATTTAATCTGTCTCAGTAAGAAAATGTTAAAGATAGTGTACCAAGTATTAATTATTTTCATGTTCAGAGCATATGTACTTTGTGGCATTGTTCTGAAGAAAGTTATGAGTATTGGTTGGGACAGAGAAATAATACAGGAGTATAAGGACAAGGACTTCAGGTCAGAGTAGCCAAGATTAACCAATTGTGAATTCAGGAAGATGTATCTAGAGAAATTACATGTTAAGTGATCATAGTAGGGAAAACAGGACTGTTAGAAGACCAAGAGATGATATTTCTAATTTACCAGAATTTTAACTAAAAAAATGGCAAAAAAGCAAAAGTCAGAATTAATCTGAGTATTATAATGATTTTATTTGAAGTGAGTCCTATTTGATTGTCAAATATCTGAGTGATTTGAGTTTCAAGTATTTCAGGGTGAATTTTAGAAAACTTTTCAGATATCACATTGTTTTGATTGAGCTCAACCATATCTGTCTCTTCAACCTCTAATAAGATCAGGTGTTTCATCTTTCATTAGTAAAGCCAGTGTGGTTTGTTGGCTACTATCTGTATTAACAGCAGGCTGTCCATACAGGGCACAAAACAAGGAAGTGAAAGAGAAACAGTATCTCTTTGAAGAAATTTGACTTAATATCTTTAATAAGAAATGTTTTAATGTAAGCAAAATAATACAAGGAACAAGAATTAGGGAGAAATGGAAACACAGGAAGGGAACAGCAGTCATGAAGTAGAATTTAGAGCTGGAGGAGGGAGAGAAACAGTACTAACTCAGATGAACCAAGGATCAAAGAGACAGGAAAATGGACAGAAAGGAGTAAAAATAGCACCAGAACAGAAATATATTTAAAAAAAAAAAAAAAAAAAAAAAAAAAAAAAAAAGCCAGCAAGGAAAAAGCCTCATGCAGAGGCTTTTATAGAGATAATATGTTTTCTGTTTAGTGGCAAAGTTTGTGAATATGGAACCATTTTGGCATATGGAAACATTTCTTTTGACCTGCTTAAAGTATATTGATTATGGTAATTGATTTTCTCTCAATTATAGGGCACTGTGATTTCCTATTGACTACTGTAACTGTTTTTAGGTTGCCTTGCTGACTGATTTGGAATAAAGGTGGAGAAATTGATTCCTGGATGTCAGCCCAGTAATTCAGAATCGGAAGGAAAGAGTACCATATTGATCTGAAATTTTCTGGGAACTTAAAAGATGCATAGTGAACTTCCTTACTTTGGAACATGTCCAGTATTCAGAGCTGAATACTCCATAAGCCTTAGGAAAAAAAAAAATTTACTGGGGGATGGGAGAGTAATCAGAAGCTGGCAAGATTTCAAGTCTGCCTCATCTAAAAGAATCATACATTTTAGCAAGTATGATTAACTGTGGGAAAGAATCACCAGGGGAAGTAATGGATTCTTCACCTCCCCATGTCCTCTGATGCAGATTGTGTTTCCCTCCAGAAGTGTATTCAAGCCATTGAGTTCAATACAGAAGATCAAATTATCCTTTGAATCCAGCAGTTCTAGTGCTCTAATAACATTTGTGACAATAGAGGCACTGGACCACATGATTTATACAATTATGATGAGGAAGAAATTCTCTTCTTTCCTTCTCTTGATACATCCTTGGTGCTAACTCCTCAACAAGAGTTATGTTTTCCTGAGACTTGACATGACAAGGTGCTTGCATTTTATGCCTTGCAGATCTTTCTTACTTTGTTTGCACACTATAACATGTGCTCTTTGATCTCTAAAGAGACAGCAGGAGATACTACAGAAACCCTTCTCTGAGTTGAGTTTAATGAGTTGCTCTTACAGGTATCTTTGCCATATATGCCTTCACAAAGGGCTGGTTTTGCCCTTGGTTATGTGCTCCAGTTCAGCACAAAAAGCACAGTCATCCTTAAATACGGTCAGTTTGGGATCTTGTTTCCACAGCATCTATATCTAGCTGGGATTGAGTGTTTGGCTCAATCTGGCCCTCTGTCATGGCAGAAGCTGTGACAGTCTTGAGTAACGTTTCAGCAGAACCAGAGAGCTTTACTGAGTTTCCTGTATCTGTCTTTTATTAAAAGGTCAACACATGTTCCTGTTGGAGAAGATCAAGTCCTGCATCTGGAACTAGCCCAAGATATAGCACAGCATTTCAACAAGAAATATGGAGAATTCTTTCCTGTGCCCAAAGCCATTTTAAGTGAGCTGGTCTTGGTTATTTTTTTTCCCTTAACTGCACTTTGAGGTTGAAGATGGATTTAAATATCATGGAAATAGTTTCAGAGACCAAGAAAAGAGGGTAAACGGATGCTAAGGGAGTGGAAAATTAAAAACTGACAACAAGAGACTAGAGGCTGTGAAACTGAACTCCCAAGATAAGGTTTTAGAAATGCATGATAAAAGAATGTATGTGATGTCTGGTATTCTAGTCCAGGGGGCCAGATGCACTCTACTGTTGCCAGTCAGCCTTGCTCTTCAAGTACTGGACTTCTTAAGAGCAGGTCTCTGTTCCATGTTCCTCATTCAGGAGATATGTAAGCAAAAGGGCAAGAGACCTCTAGCAAGCAGAATGCTTCAGTGTCCACATGAGAGATATTTACATTAAGCATGCTGAACAGCCTGTTGGTTTATATGTACAGTGCTCCATTTTTTTAAGGATGTTTAATATATACTTGAATATTTCAATATGCGTCTGTCGCAGAGCTTAAGACTTCACGGTTTTGATCTTAGACTCAGGAAGACTTACAAGGAAAATCTTCTCAGCCATTTTTGAGCCATAAGGTCATAGGCCGGGGGGTGAGGAGGAGTCAGATGGCACAAATGGCATGTTTGTTAAGAAACATGAAGAAATGGGCAAGGATGAAGCATTGCATCTTTGTTGTAAGTAATGTAGAGGAATGCACAGCAGAGACCTTCGCCCCCAAAAGGGCAAGGAGCTCTCACCTTAGAAAAGACAGGCAGTAATAAACCTTTCTCAATTTTCAAGCCTCAGTGACAAAAATGGTGTTAGACAGAGTGGAGTTTTGAGAATATTAGATATTGCAAACTCTGCAATTGAGTTTCAATTAGAAACTGCAGTTTCTAATTGAGTACTAAGCACTATAAAGAGAAGCTGAGTGTAGCCTATGATGCAGGTGAGACTGTTTACCATTAAATAAGAAGCTCAATTAAAAAAAGAAAAAACAAAGACAAAAACAAACAAAAAAACCCACCCAAATATATAATTTTGCTCCCAAAAAACATTCCTTCATTTCTTCTTAATTTCTTAAGTATATGCAAACCGACAAGATCGCCTAGATGAATGGAGAAGGTGGGGGACCTATTCAGCCTCACTAGCTGTAGACAATTGAGTTACCTGGACTCTTTCAAATTTGCATAAAAGGGACATACTCTTCCACAAGGTGATTTCAGAACAAAGCACTTTCTGGGGCAATCTGAATTGCATGCTGGAGGAACCCTTTCACTGAGTGTATAGGCCATCTATGAGCAGTATGCAGGTAATTTAGTTGGCTGTCCTAGGTGTCTGAAAACAATCATACTCTGTAGATCTGTGACACTTTATGTACTCCGTAAATGATATTTCATGGTGAAAAACTGGAACAGTGTGAGTTGATACTATTAAAGTACCTTGCAGTATTCTCCTAATGCTACTAATCTATTTCATGTACATGCATGTATCTTAGCAGTTTGTACAATACCCACACCTTTCTTATCTGACCAGTGCTTTATGTTTAACAGAGCTGGTCACTGTTTAGTTCGAGAACTTTAGTAACTGTTTTTACTGAGAATTAGGAGGATTACCAAGAGGTTTTGAGTGGAAGAGTTTCCTGAAATAAGGAGATTACCTGTTACGAGATTTTTTTTTTATTTTACCAGTGGAGTTAACCACTTTCTCCACTGGTCAGAACCTTTTGGTAATGTACAGTAATAGAAGAGAGGAGAAATTTGAGGGGAAATCAGCATGTCAGCAACATAAAATATTAGAAGTAGCTCCAGCACAAGTTCCTGCTTAGGGAGGATGGGAGAGATGAAACAGGTTTCATTCAATTTGTTAGAAGAGAAAGGTGGCATCTTAGAAAGACAGAAAGGGTGCAAGGACTGAACAGAGCATTCATGATTGTGCTCACAATTCATTTTTGAGCAAGGATAGACAACTTCATCATATGGCTTCTCATTGTTCTTAGCAATTGTCATAAGAAACCATTGTCTATGTTCATAACCTTTTTTCTTTTTAAAGGTACAACAAAGAAAATAAAATCCCTCAGAGATCCATCAGTGAAGATGTCCAAGTCAGACCCACAGAAGTTAGCTACCGTTAACATAGCAGACAGCCCTGATGAAATAGTGCTGAAATTTCGCAAAGCTGTGACTGACTTTACCTCGGAGGTGACCTACGACCCCGCCGCTCGCCCCGGTGTCTCCAATCTGGTGTCTATTCATGCTGCAGTAATGGGACTTAGCATCAAAGAAGTGCTGCACCAAGCCACCGGTCTCGACACTGCTCACTACAAAATGGTGGTAGCAGAGTCAGTTATCCAAAAATTTGCACCTATCAGGAATGAAATCAAAAAACTCCAGGAAGACAAGTCCCATCTGATAAAGGTTTTAGAGGATGGAGCAGAGAAAGCCAAAGAACTGGCTGCTCCTATCTATCAAGAAATAAGGACACTGGTGGGATTTCAATAGAGGCTGCTGAGTAGTTCCAAGGACTTTTGTATCATGGGACAGAGATTTTGTTATTTGTAACAAAATAATTTATTAGTTATTAATCATTTTGGTTTGAAACAAAAGCTTTTTTTCCTGGAAGATCCAAGAATAATGTTGACGGAGATTGCATTCAAAAATGTGCATGAAGTCAGATATTTCCAGTGGGACCAGCATTAAACTTGTTTGGATAGCCAAAGAGGGAGGACAGAAGCAATCACAATTCACAAAGAAATTGTGCAAAAGCAGAATGTAAGGTTGCCTGTGTCGGTTTTTGGATTTTTCCATTGACCACTGCAAGAAACTGAAGTGCAGGCAGGGTGATCAGAATCTAGCAGAAAGATTTGTAATCCTCTCAAGAACATACTTAGCTGTGTATGTGATCTGTGATCTTGTTACAGATGGACAGTTCATCCTATTGGGGGTTATTTAGCTTTGATACGGTGATTGAACAGGTTCTTGGATAACCAGAACAAAAGCAGAGACTTAAAAATAAATGCTCAGGGTGATGAAGAGAGAACTTACTACTTCTCCCTACACTGTCTTCAAATTCAGTGTGAATGGGTTTTTTTTTATCTATGTAGTTTGTGTGAAGTGAATTTCACTTCTGCCTTTTGTGCCATCCTGCTGGTCAGGTCTAAGTTACTTCAGTGAGAAATTATGTGCTCCAGCTGCTCCCATTTCACCTACTGTTTAGCAGAGAGCTCCAGGGGTTTCAGTCCAGCATCAAGTCTAGGATTCTTTTTAAAAAGGTGTACAGGAGAAGACATAATTCTGAATCAAAGAAATCTTGGGTTGAGAATCAGAGAACTTTCTGTGAAATTTATAAAATTGCTTCTTTAGAAAATTGTGCCAAGGTCGGAGCCAGAATAGAGTTAAATAGATCTTTATGGACTTTTCACTGCTGAGCCTTGACAAAGTGTAGTGATGGGAGAATGGTGTTAGCCTGCCCTGATCTTGGGCCTCACAAGAATCACAGACTGGGACCCATGGATCACAGCACTTGTCAGGGAATGTGTGGCAAAGGGGAATTGCCAAAAGGAGACACTGTGCTCTGAAGAGGGGTAGTAGTACATGTTAAAAGGTAATGAAAGCCCTGCTGGTCCTGTGCCAGCATATCTAGCTGTGTTGTTACACTTCATGGTGCTGTGTTTGAAATTGTTATACTATAATGCAAATTTTGTTAATCCTGTGCTCTGGCAGCTCATAACCACTCTATGCCTGTAGCATTTGTCATGAAGGATTGCAGTCTTACATGACTGAGTTAGTAAAACATTGCAGGGGGGGCATGTTTCTACGTAGTGCAGTTGGTTGGTTGTTTTGGGGTTTTTCTAAAAAGCAGTATTTAGGTAATTATAGTGAGTTGATTCAGAAAGAAGTATTTAATTTTCCAAAACATAAAACTGAGGACTGAACGTCTCCAGATCTGTGCTGAGACCTGTATTTATTTGTTAGGGATCTGAAGAAGAGAACTTCCATGCAAGATGACAGGTTTTCTAAAATTAGTCAAGACTAGAGAAGCAGAGTGGATGGAGACAGACTGATTGGAACCAAACTCAATGTAGACAAGCCTAAGATAATGTCCTCTGGAAATAATAAGTATATTCAAAAATTGTCCCTGGTTTTATGCTGTACTGGATAAGGAAAGAACACATTATAACCGTGCATATTTACATAGTTTTACAAAACTTCTGTCAGTGTTTAACAGCTGCATTAGGGCACTAAGACAAAAAATAAAGCACAATTACTGCTGCTTCCTGACTTGGCATAAAATGTTTGCTGTGGCACTTTGTAATATGGATTGATTTCTGCAAAGGTCCCACAGTATGTTCCTTAAGAGAAGCTAACACTGGACTCATGAAGACTCTGAAAATCTTTAATACTAGTGTATTTATTTTCTACCCATACCTCTTTTTCATTGGCAAAGATAGAAGCATATATTCAAAAGACAAATCAATAATTTCAAGGTCTCTTTACACTCAAATCACCTAATATATAGAGTTGCCATTCAACACACCTTCTTTGCAGTGGAAGGAAAATAGGAGCATTCATGGGAGGGGTTGACACCAACAGGTAGTTTTGGTTTGTTACTTAAACTGTTTTGAGCAATCTTTCCAAAGCTGTTAGATTCTTTTTCAGAAAATCATGTAGGTAAAGCAGGAAGAAAGAACTTCAAAGAGCCTTTTCTTTGGGGTATGGGTTTAAGGCATTACCTATTTAGATGTGTTTCAATCAAATTCACTAATTTACCTCTTTTTAATTCAATAATACATTCAAGGTTTTCTCTTCCCTTTCCCCTATCAGTCAGTCTTATTTGCCTGACTTATTTCCTTCAAGTAAGGAAATGTACATGCTTTTTCATCTTCAGGAAAGTTAAACTTGTTTAAAATGAATATGATAACTTACCTATTGTTGAGTTAGCTTTTCATTTTAGTTGCTCCTGTGGAGGAATTCTCAAAATAATGTGTTTGCCCAGTGAAATAATCCCGATTCCATTAACAACCATGATCTTTAGAATCCCTTGAGAGGAAGCAACAAATGTAGATGTTTGCAGTATCTGTTGCCTATTTCAGTTTTCTTACCATTCTTACCCTAGACCATTTTTTTCTTGAAAAGCTAACCATCTTGGCATTTAGGTGGTTTAACTGAGCTTGAAGTGATGAGTTTCTCTCTTCTGCTTCTCTGTTTTCTCTTGAGAATGTATTTATATGCACCCATTCTATATAGGGTTCTCTGGCAACATTTACTAAGTAGTGCAGTTAGAAAAGCTAGAGAGCAGTTGTTGGAGAAGACTTGATGCTTTATTATTTCATAATAGTGTCGCTCTAACTCTGGTGCTGGGGATTTAATGTTTGTTTGCAACAAAGTAGGTGCACTCCTGAAATGCATTTTCATGCTTGTTTTTATCCAAATCATCGTCTCTAAAACTTCTATGATGTCAGCTGAAGTGCAGTTGGTGGGGAGTTTCTGCAGAAGCACGCTCCTGATCCCAGCTGCAGTGTGGTATATGCATGCACTGTGGTATTGTGGAAGTCACTGTAAGGTGTTCTTCCAGGACAGGGTGGGAAAGAAGTCCAAGTATATCTTTCCTAATTGAAGTAAAAAGAGTCAGAAGGTGGAGAGGTATCCTTACCCCTTGCTGTGTTGCTCACTGAAGAACAGGAAGCAGAAACAAAAATCCCTTATTTAGAACATGTTGGTAATTTGTGCCTTCGACTCAAAATCTCCTCTTTTTCCATTTCTGTGTGTTAGTGCATCTGATGGTACTGCAGATCCCAACCGCTGCATATGTATCAGACATAGCATCTCCTGGTAAGACTCACTCACCTTTAGAGATAAAACACCAGCTCCACAGTGAATTACTTGCAAAGACCTAACAAAAGCATTTATACACTTGGGACATTTATTGTTGCAGCTAGTTGTTCCTAGGAAGTCATGATACCACAAAGTGAGTCTCAGCTCTGTGCTTGCAGTTTAGAGCAGAGAGCTTACTGGGAATTTTAGATTCAGGAGCCATGTATTCTGCAGCAGAGATTCCAGATGATAGTTGACCTCATAAATTAACTCTGGGACTGCTCCAGCATACATCCTTGCCTCAAATAGCTGAAGTGCATGGATATTGTACTTTATACTGGAATTTAACTGTAATTCTTAAAGATGTGGTTGAAGGTTACTTAGTTTTCAAACACCATGACCTGGCTTCTCAGATTCCTCAGGAGACTTTCTGCATAGTTCTGATTCAGTGTATGTTTACCTACAACTAATGGAAGCAAAGCTCCTTTGCAGGATTATGGCTGCATCCATTAAAAGCTAGGGAATTCATAAAAGTGAGCTGGAAGTCTAAGGAAGGACAGTGAAATGGGATCCTGACATGCATCCAAATGTTTCAGGAACCATAGGTTATCAAAGCAAGTATTTTCTTATCCTTAGTTAGGGCCATCATGATCCTGACAACAGTATAGCAGTAAATACTACTGGTGAAAGTGTGTTCTTTCAGCAGTCCAGCTTGGTTGGATTTATGTTCAGTACAACAGATGGATCTTTCACCATTTTGATCTGTGCTCCTGGGTGCTGCCTACCTGTTTGTTTATGACTGATGAACTGCTGCACGGAGAGAAATAGTCTAGCAAGCTGGTGTAGGAAGTCTAGTGGAACAGGAAATCTTTGTTCAGGAAATATATTATCTGTTCTTGACAGGAAAACAAAATCCCTCTTTCTGCTCTATTGGACTGTCTAATTTCCTTTAAATTATTTGATCTGTTCATTCATTCTAAATTTGACAGTAGCTGCAAGAAGAATGTCAGTGTATTGTGTAGTCAAAAGCCTTGGAAGGACTCAGACATCTCTTATCTTTTTCGAAGTCACTTATGTAGTGGGACTTTACTGTTAGCATCAGCCAGTTTGGGGGAAAATGCTGCAGCAAAACTTATATTAATTTATCTGCTTAAAGCTTTTTGTCTTTTGGTTTAGGGGGGTTTTTTTAGCTCATTAGGCTGTGAAAAAGACTTGTTAAATATTGAATTCCCAGCCAAGCTTTTTACCACATAGTCCTGTCCAGATGACAGCTGAAGTAATGGATAATTCTCTTTATTGTCACAAAAGATTCTGCAATCATTCTTAATGTCTTTTCTGTTACTCTGTTGATTGTGCTAATGGTCATACTTTTGAAGGTTTGACAGGTAAGTATTTTTTTCTGTGTCAAAAAGAAATCATTTTACCTGCAACAGTCCCATATTGTTATGGAAATGGAAGACTCACTGATCATTTCATTTGTAAGTAGCAGCCTTGGTCTCACAATTATTTTATATAAAACCAAATGCCAACCTCCTGCATAACAAACAGTTTAACACCTGGGAAGATGTTTTGCCACTGTTGTAAATTGCTGTCACAGAGCACCATGACTGAAGATGAGATTATCCACTACAGGAATGGTCTCGTGCTGCCTGTGGACATAAAATTAAGCACTGAGCTTAACGCCTGTTGTGCTGTCATGCTCTCAGCATTCCAACATGGCTGTGAGGTGGGAATGGAGCAAATCTGTGCCACACCAGAAGGCTCAATCAGTTCCAGATGTGCTACATTTGCTGTATCTGCAAGATGAAATGTCAAGAGGAGAGTTGCAGAACAAAAACTCCTTAAAAGTTATTAAATGTTTGGAAGTAACAGCACGCTTGTAAAGCTTGGCTTATAAAGTCTATGATAGCCAGGTCTTAGCCTCATTCATACAGCTGACAGGAGCAGTCACACAGCTGAGTGTGATGGTGGCATAAGGTAAGCCATCTGCTGCCTCAGTACAATAATGCACAGACAGTATGAGTCTAATTTGAGGGTTTACTGGATTAACCCTCACAGGTGGGAAATAAAAGCTTATGGCAGAGCAAGATAGTACCAGATCTCTCTTGTGTCCTAAACCATTCTGAAACCAGATGCTCACAGTTCAGGTGGGGACTTCAGGTTATACAAAGCACAACCTGTGCTGTGTGGACATATGTCCCATATGCAGTTATATCTATGACTCTGCAATTGCACCAGTTTCAGTTTGGTGTAACCTTATTGTCATCAATGTGATATGATGATCATATGCTGATAGAATTAATGGAACTTTGGTTTAAAGCACTGGGAGCATAATCTCTACTATCTTTGGTGAAAAGTTATTTTCTGATGCCCCAGAATTCATAGAAAGAGATTGTTAAGCCAGATAAGATGAAACTTACCAAAACAAGGCTATTCTCTGTCATTATCCAGAGTTTCTGGTATAGGTGGTTTCTGGCACACTCACCCTGTTTACCTTCATGCTTCCTCCCTAAGCCACATCCCACTCTGACTAAAGTAAAATCTGTATGTTGAATGTTGTGAGACTGACTTTTTATTGTGAGTGGAAGCAGTTCATCAAATGTATTTCAAGAATTTCTTCATGGTGTTTGCTGAATGAATAACAAAGATTTCAAAAAGTGCCTTTTGAGTATTTAAGCCAAGAAAGATGGCTATGAGTGGGTTTGGGTTTGCTCTGCCCACACTTACACCTTCATGGCTGTCTGGCAGATGTTCCTACAGCAAAAATGGGAAAAAGAGCACTTTTCTCCTTAGGGTTGTAGGCCAAATGTAAACTGTGAGTGGCAGTGGCATCCATTATTTTTAGACAGTCCTCATTAACTTTCTTGTAGTGATATAACTGTTTGCACACCCCCAAAGTTGAAATTGTGGGGATATTCAGGAGAAAAACGCCATAGATGTGAACAGCTAAACCCATTTCTGCCTCAGAGCTGATGCCTTTGCTATGCACGACATTGGAACATGAGGAAGAAGGGCCTTGCTGCTTGGGAGAGGATTACTGCTGTCACCATAGACAACTGATCCAAGCTGTGACACTCCTGCCTTATGTTCACCAACCTGAAGCCCCCTAGAAGGAAGCTGTGGAGTGGCTGAATTTACTGTGTACATTGCATGAGTGCT
Organism: Notiomystis cincta; assembly: GCA_013398075.1. NCBI lineage: Eukaryota > Metazoa > Chordata > Aves > Passeriformes > Notiomystidae > Notiomystis > Notiomystis cincta. The sequence continues at coordinate 29,503 of VZRX01004858.1, forward strand.
GCAGGTTGTGTAGTGTTGGTGTGACCTGTTTGGTGTTTAATAACCATTGCCAAAATGGCCCAAGGATGTGCTGGGATTCTGAAGATCTCAAATCTCTTAGGAGGAAAGGCTGAGAGAGTTGGACCTGTTCAGCCTTGAGAAGAGATGTCTGAGAAGGCACCTCATCAATATAAGTATCTGCAGGGAGGGTGTCAAGAGGATGGAGCCAGGCATGCAGTCACACCATTCTCCTCGGTGGTGCCAAGCACGAGGACAAGAGGTGACGGACAGAAACTGATGCACAGGAAGCTCCACCTGAACACGAGGAAGAACTTCTTTACTGTGCGAGTGCAGTGGGACAGATTGCCCAGAGATGTAGAATCCCTCTCACTGGAGATATTCCAGAATCATCTGGACACAGTCCATGTGCTCTGGGATGACCTGCTGGAGCAGGGAGGTTGGCAGAGCTGACCCACTCTGGTCCCTACCAACTTAACCCATTTTGTGATTCTGTATATTCAGATGTGTTGCTGATTGGCATGTGGGTTGTTCTGGCTCTCTTGAAGATGAAAAGTGTTTTTTTGGGTGACTTATAGCTAATGGGCCTAATTCCTTCAGAGATATTGTTAAACTAGACTTCAGAGTTCCAAAGTGTCTGTGTAACAACAAAATTGAAGTGTTGAGTATTGCTGCTGTTTTAATCCACTTTGCTTACCAGCTTCACACACCAGCAGGAATAGAAATTCCACTTTTTTTCTTCCTTAAGCCAATCCAGTTCTGATGCAAAGGGCTTCACTCTACTTTCTGCTTGCCTTTAAGGAGGTGGATTAGCTTGAATGTGAATGTTGTCTTTATGGCTTATGAGGATATTTCAGTAGATGATGAGTGGTTTGTCAAGGATAATCTCTGGGTGGCTTGAGAAGATTTAATGGATGCTGCAAGGTTTTGGGGAGGATGTTTTACCTCTCTTCAGTTAAAAAAAAAAAAAATTTATGTAGTTGCAGATGAGAATTAAACAAATAGAGAATATTGAATATTCCCTATCAGCTTGATTGAATGTTTTGCTACAGCTTCATAGAAAACAGCAAAACATGCATCATCAAGGCCATTTTGGTGTATTGTTTTTAATCTGATTTGAGCCTTTGTTATCTGCCTTGCAGTTTTCTGTTCCTTTACTACTTTCTCTGCAAAAAGAGTTTTTCTCTTTTGCTAAGCAAAGAAAATCTAAAAACATGTTTTACTTTTTATTTCTTTGTTGCATTTGAGCAGGCAGTGAGTTTCCTCACTACAAATGAGGCATAGGAGACTTCATTACACAGATCTATGGAGGCTAAACTAATATTTACCAAGTATTTTTAGCCTTCTAGTTCAAGATGCCCTCACTTGGCACTGAGTTACAGTATTTCTTCCTGAAGTGCTCTTCTGGTGATGCTTGTGGTATAAGTAAACAGTGAAAAGTGCTGAAGGGCAGACAGTTCGGTACAGAGTGATAAATAATGCATTTAGTGAAAGCATGCAAGTTGTGTGCTTCACAGTAACCTGTAGGCTGTTGATTTCTACCTTGATACTCTTTGTTGTGCTGCAAAATGCTTGAAAATGTCCCAAAAGAAACTCACACCACAGGCTCTACTGCGGCTTCTTAATCTTCGTCTCCTCCTTGCAGTGTGAATGAAAGCCTCTCCAAGCATCTAATATCAAAAGAAAGATAATTCTACTACATAGAGGGAAAAAAATAATTACTAAATTTCCTGAACAGTGAAGAGTTTTGGGTTGGCCTTTGGGGGTTTTTTTAGGGAGCTGGTCCCTCTGTTCCTGGCCCTTCCACTGCTGGTTGGTATCTCGAGGATGGGACAACCCTGCCTGCTGTTGTTGTGGGCCTGTCCTCGCTCGCCGGCTCGGAACCAGCGGCCAGCGGAGAGAACCGGGAAGGTGTCGCAGGAGTGAAGCGGCGGTGGGGGAGCGTCGCTCCGTGTGTGGGCAGGAGCTTCCTCCGTGCGGCGGAGCGGCGGGGCTCCCCGCGGGCGGGGGCGCAGTGCGCGGCGGCGGGCGCCAGGGGGCAGCGGC
>VZRX01004858.1:31647-48988 GCA_013398075.1 Notiomystis cincta
CCTCGTCCCCGCTCCCAGGGCCGGGGCCCGGCGCTCCTCGGCCCGGCACAGCGCCTGCGGCCTCATGGCGCGGCCCCGGCCGCCGGTTTCGCCTGTGTCCCACTGCCCTGACCGGCACGAGGGGGAGGACTCCGAGCTCCGCGGGTTCAAGGAGGGTTTCGAGCAGTCCTCCCGGTAAAGGAGCCCGGCTCAGCCCGTGTAGCGGGGTGCGTGCGGAGTATCGCATGAGCCCAGTGCCACGGCACTGCGCGGCCCCGCACAGGGGCTCGGCTGTGTCCCCTCGTAAGCCTCTGAGCACTCACCGCGTACTCCCAAAGGTTAAAGCAAGCAAGGGACGCGTCAAGGGCCTTTCTGAGCTCCTCAGCCTCTCTCTCCCTCCCTCTGGAAAGGTGCTTGCTTACTGCGCGGAATGCAGCTCTAGCACTGAAGGCTATCCTGACATCTCCGCATCCCAGAGGGCTCTTTCCCTCAAGCATATTTCAGGACAGAAAAAGGGGGTAACCCCTGCTCCACTTTCGGGGTAGTGAAGCCCTGCAGGGAAAAGGAGACTGACTCGGACCTTTCCAGACGATTACTCCCCAGCGCTTTCCCGCAAGCGAGCCGTAGGCTGGGGATTATTTCAGCGGCCGAGTGGTTTAAAAGCATAAGGGAACTGTGCAGGGGCGATCAGATCTGCTCATAGGGGGTTATTTACTAAGCGCTTCCCTTAGAGCGGAAAATACTAGACGAGCCGAAGGCTGGCCCGAGCCGTCACCTCCGTACCGTGGGGAAAGAGGGAGAAGGGTGCTAACGATGCCCGATAAAACTTCCATTATTTTGTTTTCCAGAGACGGCAATAGGAGCCACAGGGCAAAATACACCTGATGCTGCTAACTGGAAAGAGAATAGAATGAAAGCACCGGCAGATAAAAACGTCTGCCCGGCGTCTTTTGTTGCAGTACGAGCTCCTGATACACGACCTTTTCCTCTTTCTTTCCTTTTTTCGTTCCCCGCTACCTCTGCTGGGGCTAGCTACAGATACCTCCGAAATAAATCCAGAGACGTGGCGTTTGGAAAGCCACGTCTGATCCTGCCCGTGTACCCCAACCCTGAGCCTCTCTCAGACTTGCAGTGCGGTATTAAAGCTCGCGCTGTCCCTGCATCGCCTCGCCTCCGCAAGTCTCCAAACCCCGGCGTGGCAGGAGAGGAAATGGACGAGAGGGGCGAGTCGGGAGCCACTTGCCTCTGCTGTTCTCCTTGGGCCCCAAGCCCGTGGGTGGGCAGAATTCCACGCCTCTGTTCCCATCCAGGGGCTTTCGGGGAGGGCTTAAAGCAAGGCAATGATTGCCTTCATCCTGTTACGGGCAAAGCAAGCATGTTTTGCTGAGGCAGGGGATAAATTTATGAGTTCCTGAGCACCCCTTCATGTGTTATTGCCCGCAGTTTGAGCACTTTGAGATTAGCTAGAGGCAAAACTCCAGGTTCACGTGGAAATGTCCCGTAGATAACGTGCGTGGGGCAAGCGGGGGAAGCAACAGTGGCGGGCTTCAGTGCTCTCTCTTTTCAAGCATATCCGCGGGGAAAATTGCAGCAATTTCCATATAACGAAAACCAAGTTAGGAGGGGAAAGAAAATAAAAACAATTAGTGAGTGAGTTGGTACGTTTCGAGAAATGAAGCCTTGGGCGTCCGGCACCGTTCCGTGAAGGGTCCAGCGTTGCCTACCGTAGTTAAATCCCGCTGCTCACTGTGACTCTTCTCTCGGCAAAGCTTGGCGAATCCCGCCGATCCCCTCGCGTTTTCGTCGGAGTGTGCTGGAGCCCGCGGCAGTGCCGAGGGCGGGTAGCGCATCATTCCTGCATCTCGGAGCAGCGGGTGTCTCTCTCACCCCAAGCCAGGAGTCTCCGCTCCCGTCTTCTCCTAAGGTCCTAAGGATCAGCCCTGCCGAGTATCTTTTCAGCCTCTTTTATTCCAGGAGGCTGAGGCAATCACCGATTCTCGTAGTGCCTCGCAAACCCTCACCTGGCGTTGCTGTATCCCAAATAAATTTTCTAAACAAACATTTGCCTCCCAAATATGGATATAATCTTCACTGGCTTTCCTTTTAATGACTTCCATTGAATCGATGCGGCAAAGCTCTTTATCTTACAGTGCGATACAGAATGTGGCGTTGTACACATATGGTTTGTTTTTTTCCCCCCTGATTCTTGCGAGCTGGGCAGCTTTGAGACGGGAAAGGCATATTTGCACATATTTGACTCCTTGCACATTCTGATACACTGAAATGGTATAGGATGCTTTGGGAGATATGTCTGGGCAGAGAGATTAAACTAAGTCTAGGCAACTGGACTTTTAAAGCCGATTCCGAAGAAGTCAATCTGTTGTTAAAACAGAGCTAAAAATGCCCGGACATTTTTATTGCTGTTGCTGAAAATAGACTAAACACGGAGCGATCGATGGCAATCGGATCAAGAATGAGAGTTAAGATCACGTGTGGAGGAATATATATATATATATTTTTTTTTTAAAAAAAAAAAGATAGAAGGAAGGTACGTGTAGAACCTCTTATACGGGAGGATGCGTGCAGAACCGGGAGTGCTGTGGACGTGGGTCTGGTGTGCAGCGCGTACCCCTGCAGGGGTGAAGGCAGAGGGCAAGCGAGGGGAGAAATTGTCTGGCAGCCTGCCCGCAGCCACCCCAGGTACAGCCTCCTCGGAGCCATGGTGCAGCCGGGGACTCCCCGCCTGGGGAGGCGTTTTTGGGAACCCCGCGGCCGACACAAATTAGCGCCACGGGGTCCCTGCAAACTTCCCGTCTTTCCCGTCCCCGGGGAAGCAGCGAGGCTGCCTGGGCTTCCCGCGCCGCTCCCGAAACTTAACCCAGCTTGGAGCACGCACCCGGGGGCTCGCCTGCCTCTCATGCCGCGTGTGTCGCTGCGTGTGTGTGTTTGTGCGTGTGCGAGTGTGTGTGTGGGAGCGTCCTCTGTGTGTGTGTGTGTAAGCGTTGGGCTGCCGTGTCCGTGCCTGCTTTCTGTTTGAGGGCATCTTGAAGTGTTGTCTCTGGTGTCCACACGACCCGCTGCCAAAGCAGAGGGGGTGAGTGTGAGCCCCTGGTTGTGACCCCTCTTTCTGCTGTGTGTGCGCTGCCAGGCCGTCTAATCTGGAGTGTGATTTTATCTTCAGCTGAGAAAGAACAATTTACTTCGCGTTCTCCTTCTTCCTCTGAACTTGATAAGGAAATAAATCCGAGTGAACTCCACTCTCAGAACTGTGCCACCCCTTTCCAGTCTGAACTCAAGCTCCTTTTCTAACTTGTAAAATCTGTTCGTGTCCCTGCTTGACAGACTGTCCAGCTGTTTGTCCGTCTATCTACCTTTGGGGTTGACCTTTCTGGGAGAGGCAACCCAGGTCGGATTGTCAAGTATATGTCCAGTCCTGTTCAGTTTGTTTGGGGTGAGTTTGCCCTCAACCCTCCCTCCCCCTCGAATTCGTTCTTATTTGAGTATTTAGACAAGGAAAATCTCATCACCTTCCTGAGCGTCTGGGGCCCCCAAACCAAAACCCAATCACAGTACCAAAAATTCAGAGAGTTTCTCTCAAGAAAATATATTTGTATTTCTATACACGAACATAGACCCATCAAAAGCTTTCGAGCTGCACCAGCGTGTAAACGAGGTGTCAACCCCGATTATGTGAAAAGAGATAACGCTGATTTCCTAGGCATATTTGAAATAGGTTACTGGTTTATTGTTGGTTGGTTTGTTGTTTGGGATTTTTTTCTCCGGAAATAAACATGAACTGATTTCTAAAATCGTTTTTCCCCCTGGGGCTTCCCCCTCTTCTGTGATGTATCTGCCATTGCAAACGGAAGATGAGCAATTTCTAAATCTGGAATTTGGGTTAGAGGACCAGAAGAGTTAATGCGGTCAACCTAGTGCTGTTTCTAGACACACATGTTTTGGAATATGGCAATACGCTGAATAAAAGGTGTTCTCCGAAAGGACGAGCCTCTCGGCATTTAGCCGGGAAACAGTGTAGGAGGGAAACTGCAGCTGCAGAGATCCCGACCCCCAAAAATTTGTTCTGTAGCTCTTTACAATTGTTATTTATAAGGAGTGCGCAGAGACTGGAGGGGTCGAGCTCTTATTGCAGTTCCTCACGGGTTACGGCCGCAAACCGTAGGGGACGGTGCGGTAAAGCTCCCAAGAGCTGATGACACACCAGCTTTTCACGGTTCGTTTGGTGCCGCCAAGGTATCTTCTCTCCAGCGACGTTTTGAGGCTTGTTCACCGTGACGATCTCTCGGGGAGAGGGAAATGTTTGCTAAATTTGTTTTCCAATGCCGACATTAAAACGAAAAGGACTCCTTTGAAGAGTCGCTTTTAAGCCGGGCCGTGCAGACCTGGAAACCAATTCGCCGGGGATCAGTCGTGAAACCTAAAGAGGGAATGGGGAGCCTGCAAATCTTTGCAGCCGCAAAGAGAATTAATCGCATAACACCGGCTAGACGGCGTCCGCTTGAGAAGTGAGTTTAAAAATCAAAAGAGGGAGTAAAAACTCGATGCGAAAACCAGAGAAGATGCAGCTACAGTAAAAACGGGTCAGTGAAGCCTACACTGCGCAGGCTGACCTGCCTGCCCGGTGTCAGGGCGGAGGGGGAAAGTGTGACACAGAGGTGTCATATCTGCCGGCGGGGTGCTCCGGGCAGGGGAGGCGGCGGGCAAGGCCGCGGCCACGACGCGGAGCTGAGACTCGCTCAGCTCCAGCGCGGGTGCAGCAGGCACTGCGAGGGGAAAGATCGCCTGCAGACCTGCAGCTAAAGGCCCGGAGCCCCTGCCCTGCCGGGCTGTGCTTTTTCGCTTCTGCTGACCCAGCTCAGCCTTTTTGGCTGCTGGAGGGGAGACTTCTCTTGATTTCCCGAGCAGACGACAAAGAGCTGCGGTTTCTCTTTCGCTGCTCCTTGGGTGATTCCTTCTCCCTCTTTGCCTTCTTACGCTTGCTCATTAGCTTTAAAAACTTGATGGAGGTTTCTGCTCCCGGGGCTCCATATACATCTCCTGGCACGCAAGACTCGCAGTCGGCTTCTTCCCTTTCGCAGGAAACCGCCCTGCCAAAGGGGTTTCTTCTCTGCTCCAAGTTCAAAGGCACAGTACTGAAGTAGTTAAGGGGGCAAAAGGAACAAGTGTGGGGGAGGCCCCAGGTCAGGAGCGCAGAGCTGAAGCCATTAGAGACTCTGGGGGCTTGCCCTTTGTGGCCTCAGCATTTCACTGCGGGCCCCGTCCCCATGCATAGGACCGAGGGGCTTGAGGGATGTGGAGGGGGAAGGGGAAATATCCTGATATTTCTCTTTGGAAGCACTAAAGAGATGCCACTGAGGGCCATCGAGAGCCCAAGAAGTGACCCTGGCGGGGAGCAGGGCTTGAGGAGTGCATAGTTTTCCTACCTGCTCTGCTGCCTTCTTGGGATCCACGATCACTGGTGTACCTGGGCAGGCATATCCTACTAATAAATGGAATAAGAATTTCTCTGCCACTCCCAGTACCTGCTTCTCTCCATCCACTACATCCCCTGTCCGCCCGAGGGTGTCTGTTGGTGAAATCTTCCCTCGCCACCACTCTCTGCTTCTTCCCTGCAAGTTATTGTGTTACATTCGGCTGCTGTGTTATACGGAGCATGTGCTGGGTTGTTAGAAACCTCTATAAAAGAATAAAGACTTAGTGGCAGCCTGCACCTGAAACTCGTTTACCTACACGTTATAACACAGTCTGCAGACGCCGTTTAGAAGCGACTGGATTTGGGCTTGTAGAAAGATGAGTCTCCCACTCTTTCTATTTGATTGAAAGAATAAAGCCGTGTAAGGTGTTTCCTGTCTACTTGAGATTTTGTGCGGCACTTTAGGCAGGTTATTTCTTTGGAAAACAGCCATGGAGCCCATTGTCTTTATCTGATGTTTGAAAGATTGGGGAGGAGAGGAAGAAGAAAAATCATTGTTAAAAAACACTTTGAAGTTGTGCAACTATTGCTGCTCCAATTTTTTTTCTCCAGTTTCCAGATGCACCAGAAATCGTTACTTTGATCTCACAAAGCAGCAATTTATATTTTTTAATTTTTTAAAAAAATAGTTGAGTAACTCAAAGCATAATGGCAAACATGCCGGGGATGAGGTCATCGGGCCGCGCGGGGAGGTCCGGGAGGCGGGAGAGGGCGAGCGCCGAGAGCGCAGGGATGAGGCGGCGAGGAAGGATGGGGCTGTCTCTCCGGACGAGCCTAGTCGCCGGAACATCTGCTCAGGGCTAATCTTACATCCCCACTCGCTCACAAGGGAGATGTCTGCCAGCGCACAAGGGGCTAACTGAGTGTGCGATGGGACTCTCCCTTTTATGCACTTGCCCGGGGCTGGCGGAGGGGTGCGAAGCCACAGAGAAAGGTGCACACACGATGAGTTGCAAGGAGCCCAGGAGCTATTAAAAACAGCGGCTGGAGCCCTGGTGAGGGCCAGGACACGGTTTGGCAAAAGGTCCCGACCCAACTTCGCCAGAGCAGGAGGGAGATCATAGAATCATATAATATACTGAGTTGGAAGGGACCCGCAAGGATCATCGAAGTCCAATTCCTTTCCCTCCACACGGCAGCCCCATGAATGACAGCATGGGCATTGTCCAAAGGCACCTTGAACTCTGTCAGGCTTAATGCTGGGACCATTTCTCTGAGTAGCCCCTTCCAGTGCCCAATCACCCTCTGGGTGAACAATTTTTTCCTAATATCCAACCTAAACCCACCCTGACACAACTTCCGGCCATTCCCCCGGGTCCTGTCACTGGTCACCACAGAGAAGAGATCAGTGTTAGCCTCTCCGAGGTGTGAGAGCCCTCTGCTTTCTCACTGGTGCATGGCCAACCCTCTTTGAGCATTCCTCAAAAATTAGTTGCCCCATACAAAACCATGAGCCTCGCGTCTCTTGCAACACTCCCAGCTCAGGGATACGACGCATAGGCTGGACTTACCAGTGCAAACCGGACCTGTTCTCTGAGCCTACCGGGGCATCTCTCTCCCCACGGTCTGCTCCCTCCTCGCCTGGAGAAGCCTGGACTGGCATCCCTGTCCTCAGGGTCATGGCCACCGCCGGGCCCGTGGTGATGGCAGGGACAGAACTAAAATCGGCCGGACGGAAGCAGCAGGCTGACAGCTGCTTCCCTCGGGCCGCCCCCTCCCTGACCCAGCCACAGCCACCTGCCTAATGGCTTGACTCCCAGGAGAGACCCACCCGTGAGGAGGTCAGGAGTTTATTTTGCTAAGGAAAATCAAATGGGAGGAAGGGTAAGGGGAGTGAGTTTGTGTGGTGGACCCAAGAGACACTGACCCCATCGCTCTCTCACTGAAAACACAGGCCCGTGTTGAATTGGCGGCGTTGACTGCTGGTGATTGTCTTTGCTGGGCAATCACTGCCGCTGGCCTGGCTTTTCCATTCCAGGATCAGCCTGCTGACCCTACAGGCAAAGTGTGAAGTGACTCTCGGAAGCCTGTCGCACGCAGGGCGGGTGTTTGCAAAGCTCCTCGGGTGCCTGCGCTGGAGGGAGCTCGACCTGGGCTCCGCTTCTGCTATGCCCGGCGGCGCCCGGGTCGGATTTTGCGGAGGATGCGCCTTTCTCCCTCAGTGCGGGTGGAAACTGATCCGCAGCAGCCGCATGCGAGCAGGATTTAGTTGTAAGGCCGCCTGCACCCACGCGAGCCACTGGCAACAGAAGACTGGCTCTGATCCCGCTGCTGCCAAGGAACGAGACGGCTCCAGTCGCCGGGCGCTGGCGAAAGGGCCCAGGCAGCGGCTGAGACACGTCCCCGCAGGGTGGCTCCGCGCGTGGACTGGCGTGGCACCGCCCGGGCTGCCCCGGGAGTGGAGGCTCCGGTGCTGCCGCAGTCCCCGTTCCCCCGCGTGATGCGGGATGCTCGCTGCCTCCGCCGCTGAGGGGAGGGGTGTGGGGAGGGCAGCACACGCCAGCGGGAAGGCGAGGTGCCCGTGGGGGACAGGAGACCTGCCGGCTGGCGGCCAGGCACACGGCCGCCCCCCACTGCAGCCTGCGGGCAGGGAAATCTGTTGTCTCCAGGCTAGGGGGCAGCCCCGTACCACTAGAAGCGGCCCTCCCCTGGAAAATGGGACCCCGGTGACTCGAAGGTGAGGTGGTGGGATCTGTCGCGATGGTTCAAAACCCGTATTTTTAAAAGGGAAGAAATGCAGGGGGAGGAGGAAGAAGCGACAGAAATGAGATGCTGACACTGAGGAGTCGCAGGGAGATATCAACAATCGGTGCCCATAGACCACATCAAAGCACTGCAGAACAACATTAAAATGCCTTGAAATACTTCTTAATGCAATGTTTGTATTGGGCAAGTCCACAGATGACGGCGAATTTGCCATCACAAGAGAAAGAAAGCAGCAGATGAGGTTTAACCAACATTTCTCTGAAACCTGACTATAGAGGGAAAAGAGAGGAAGGGAGAGGGAGAGATTTTTATAATCCTGAAAGGCCAAGAGGAGAAACCACATCAACGCAAAGTGAGTAAAATGCGGCAGGGCAGGATTACCAAGGCACAGGGGGATCTTAACAAATGTACCAATATGCCACAAAACATCTGTAAAGAAGAAAACTTCCAGTCAGAATTTGACTCAGAGGCTCTTTCTTGGCCCTGCTATTTTAGAAGAGGCCATACTTGTCCTTCCTGCGCCCCCATTCCTCAGGCGATATGGGGGCACACACAACCTGAGTTTTGTCCCGATAGTTGGAGAACTTTTCTGGGCGGGACGCCACTTGCACGGATCGTGAAGTAGGAAAACGGGGGCGAATGTGTGTGCTGGCAAGGGGAAAGCCTCCGAGTTCCCGTCAGTCTCTGCCAAACAAGCAGTCACTCTCAGATGAGCGCTTAATTGCTATTGTATTTTTGTTTTCCAAAGGCAGAACTCCTATTCCCCGAGCGCGGTGCAGTGTGGCACAGGCTGGCTTTGTCTGGTTGCTGTGCGGCCGCCCTCGTCATGCTGGCCCCTCCTGACTGCAGCCCAAAGCCAGGAGTACCTATTTAGCAGCCTGCCACCTACGCATGGGAGAACGGCTGGATGCAGGCGGCTAATATCCCTCTGCCCTGCAGCGAGTCTCCCTCCCTCGCTGACTGCTCATTTCCGAGGAGATGAAGCCCCGATCTGTGCTGAACTATCACATCCCGCTCTCACTTGGCTTCGTTGCCTTCCCTCGTGGGCGAGCTGCTGTCCCCTCTGAATCTGGGGCGCTCCCACCTCACCCGCTGGCCGGCCGTGCCAGACAAGAGCCAGCGCCTGCTGCCGGCACTCTTTCCCTAAACCAGAGCCCCTCGCGGCTGAGCTTCCCGTGCTGGTTTCGCACGGAACCTCCCGGTTGCTGCGCCCACGCCGGGCAGCCTCGGGAAGTGCTGCCGGGGCTGCCTGCCCTGGGTCCGGCCGGCTGGGGGACTCCGCTCTTTCCTGCTGCGGAGATGTCCCTGCGGTTCGACTCCTGCGGACAGGAGCTGGCTGCTGCCCACCGCCCGCCTCAAAATACTGTTCTGCGGGAGCCTGTAGGGCGGCATTGCGGCCCTCGGGCTCCTCCTCCGAGTATGCCCCACGCCGCTCCTTGACCCGGGGCGACTCCGTGCCTCCTGCGACACGGGCGCGCCAGGGCCGAGCACAGGGCAGGGAGAGAGGCCTTGCGGCGGGGGAAGCACCGCACGCACTGCCGGGCTCGCTGCTGCGTGGTCTGTCTCCCCGGGGGAATGGAGAGAGAAAATAATTTCACTTATAGAATCACTATAGAACGTGACCCCGACAGGAATGCGGCCGGGAGCGAGACGAGAGCGGGAGCTATCTGTAGGTTTCCGCGGCTTTGTGGGGAATTAGCGGGATGGGCTGTGGGGAGCCGAGAAAGCTGCACTGGAGGGGGAATAAAGGTTCAGCTGGATCAGGGGGTATCCCACGGCATAATCGCTCGTCGCCCTCCGTTCGATTCCAAACTTTCTGCCTTCTAGGCTGGAGAAATCCCTGCAAGGCGTGCAGGTCGCATGGCAAAAAAAGGGACCAGAGATACCAAGAAAAATTCCTCCCGCCAGAGCCTAGTGCCCGGCAGCTTTCTGGTTACTAGAAACCAATAAAAACAGTATTATAAGCTAATAAAAGATTGCTTAATAATAAATCTGGGGAAATTCCGTGCACAGAGCAAGAGTGGGTGAGGTTTGAGATGCAGAAAGAGAGCCCGTGTCGGGGGCTGGTGGGTCATGACCATTTTTGAGGGGCTTGGAGACGCCTGTCTGGTGTGCCTGCCTTACACAGCAGTCGTGTTTCACGTGGGTCAAAATAAGCCGTGTTCGAAGTTCCCGGGTTGTGCCACAAACATATCTCGTGAGAAGGTCGGGGACCACTCTCCTGCTTCTGTAGTGGTGCCTAGCATTGATAGCAAAAGGCGATAAACTTCTGTTTTCCATAGTGGGAGGATTACATCCGGCGGACACAGACCTTTTGAATAGTCCCATTAAAGTCTGCTTCGTTTTAGGTTCGGCCCTAAATGGGATTGTTTACAGCATAACACATCATGTATGAGGTAGGGGAGCGCAGAGACGTCTCTTGGTTCAAAGAGTTGTGCCTTGAAGAGAAAAAAATCCCCTTATATTTATTTTTTTTTTGACCGAACACACATTGAAATGCTGTGCACATTCCTGCTTCCCTCCCTGGAAAAGCAGCCTTTGGATCCCGTCTCGGTAACAAGGGGACGGTTGTCCGCCTTGCAGCGCCCCATATGAGAACTACTGTGGGCAAGACCCACAGCGTTTTCTGGGGAACGGCACTTTTTCGGCATGTGTGACACTTGGGGACAAGAGCGGGACAAGGGGTAACGTGGCTGCCAGATGGGTCCTTCCTGGATCCGGGGGAGGTTAAGCACGCTTGGCTTCTCCCTCTCCTCCTCCCCGGCGGCAGCTCAGGCTGAGACGGCTGAAAGGTACCATAGGCCCTGTGTCTCCAGATCTCTCCACCCATCGCACTCAGTCCCATGGATTTGGGAGCCGAGGGTTGCATTTGGGATGGAAAAATAATCCAACAACAACAAAAAAAAGGGAACAAATCCCCAGATGTCAACTCCCTCAGACTATCCCAAATTATAATAGCAGCAATTATCTGTGAAGAAGCAGCTCTTCAACGCGCTGCTGTGTAAATGCTGTTCGCTACCAGCGTGAAACGGATTTCTTTTTGTTTTCCGATGGAAAAGCAGTCAGACTCCCTGCAGAAAACAGTCACCTTTCAGACCAAAATCTCCCTGCTGGGACTCGCGCGTGAGTTGCCCCACGCCTGGTCCTGACCCAGCTTTCCTGGTGCTCCTCGAATTCTTCCTGCCACGTCCCGATCTGGGGTTGGAACCATAGGAGTGCTGAGCCACGGTAGAGCTGAGCCCCTCGGGCTCCGGGAGATACTTGGTGGGCGACCTCCTCGGGACCAACTCCTGTGCCCTGACTCTGACAGTGGATTTGCTTAAATGTCTCGTCCCGGGGTTTGTCTAGATGCAGCCTCGCTGCCGGCTCTTCCCAGCTCCCACCGAGGTCTCCTAACCCTTTAGACCTCCGAAATTCCTTAAGGGTGGTTTACATATTGGGGAAAAAAACACTGAAACCAATCAACAAACAAAAAACCCCAACCTAGACCTATGAACCGCTTTGATATCTTTCGGTCCCGTCTCGCCGGCTAACACCACTCCCGAATCCACCTGCGAACGGGCAGAAAGAAAGAGGCCCCGAGGAAACCTCAGCGCCCCACTGCAGATGAGGCCGGGGGAGCGCGCAGGGGAGCAGCGGAGCCCAGGAGCCCGGCTCCACCTTCTCCTCGACACCACCACCCTGTGTGAGCAACTTCGGCTGGCTTTGGCGCCTCTTCTCGGGGGTGTGAGTGTGTGCGTGCGAATAAGGCTGTCAGGAAGGTAATGTGGCGGGTGGCAAACTGTGGACAGGCACGCATGGTTGATCAGACACCTCTGTCCCTCACCCTCGGAGCCGAGCGGTGGGCAGTTTTTTTGTTTTTTTTTGTTTTTTTGGGGGGGAGCCCTGCTTTCCGATTGTCTTGCCAGCCTCTGCCCTCCTTGGAGCTGCCTCCTGCCTCTCGCCATCCGAGAACTGCAGCCACGAAGATTCACCTGTCAGCAGAGACCTCAGCAAAAGGCAGGCGGAAAATCTGCAGAAGAAGGAGGAAAAATAAATATCTGATAAAAAAGCGGGCGGCAGGAGCAGTCGGGATTGGGTCCGGGGCGCCCGTGGGTGTGAAGCCGAGTGTCCCCGGCGGGCGCGCCCCCAGGCTGTGCCCGGGGGCTGCAGCGCGCAGGGAGCGTGGAGCAGACCAGCCCTCCCGTGTGTATCTGCGGGTTTCACGCAAGCAGCGAGAGCTGAAAGCTGCAGAAACTCCGCGAGGTTGCTGACAAGCAGGCAAAGCGGGTCTGTAGTCTGCAAATGAAGAGAGATCATCTAGTCCCCGCTTATCGTTCCGGGTTGTTCTGAAGTTTGGCGTGGTAAATACAAAATGCATGGCTTTTAATCCTGCCTGTGTTGTTCCAAATCAGTAGCTGAGAAGGCAGAAGGGTCTCTAGCCGGGACTTCGGTCTTTGTTTGCGAGGGGAACCTGCTTTATCTGAATTATTCATCATAATTGCCTATTTCCAAACAGCTCCGCGGGGAGGCTCCGAAATGCAGTCAGGTCTGACTGGTGTCTGCGGAAAAGCGACGCCCGGAGCTGGTGGAAGTTTAGGGACAATTTTAAGTTCCCAATTCTCCTCCCCACCGGGAACACTGGGGCCGGGATGGGGCTGAATGGAGGGAGAGGCCCCGGGACAAGGGGCGTTTTGTTGCCTTAAACCCAGGAAACGTCCTGATGAGTTTCTGCTCTGCCTGCGCTCCTTCTGCCGCCTCGAAAACGGGAGAGACAAAAATAATATATTTTAATAATCGCCGAAACAAATAGGAGAGAAGTCCTGGTAAAATGGAGGGAAAGTAGTGGCTGTTTTTTATAGTCCAAGTGTATAATCGGATTTTTTTTTCTCTTCTGATAGAAAGCAGATAAATTTAGGAAGGGAGAGCTAAGAGAATAATTACAGGGTGAAGGTAGTTAAATTTTATTTCGAGTCCCAAAGGCAAAACCTGACATTTTATTGCAAACATCTGGAAGGCTTAAGAGACTGGCATGGTGTTTGTTTAAACACTAATAGAGATTTTTATTCTGTAAAACACAAACAAAGCCCATTTAAAAACACTTGAGACTGTAAATATTTTGCGGTGGTTCAATTCTCAAAGCCTGAGAGAACCGGGGGAAGGGGAGGGGGAATGAATCGACAGTATAATAGGGGTATAATTATGAATTAGTTAATATACGCAACAATACCGTTTGTGCAGACCATAAAAATAAATTGCAGGCGTATTTTTTTCCCCAGTCACAACGACTGACCCCGCGCAGCACGAGAACATCACCTCGCTTGTGTTTCCAAGCGGCGACTTGTGCTTGCTTTAAACGTGCCTCTTACTAGAGAGCCAGCCTCGAAATCCTCCGATCCGTTAAAAGATAATCGACGCTGTTATTAAAGCCCAGTAAATTACTCGCTCACGTTATCAGACAGCCTCCAGCCCTCACCCGCCGGCTGGTTTTAACGTTGTTTTCAATTACTAACTTTTAAAAAAAGAGAAATAATAACAAATCCACGGGCTAGATCTGGATGAAGCACCTTCGGAAAGGTTTTTCTTGATGTGAAGCAGGGTTTGAAACTGGCCCAGCCCCTGCAAACAGCACATCTGGACAGCACTCCCACCCAGCAGCCGGCTCCCCTTATTTCTCTTTCCCCCCCCCCCAATATTTCCATATATAAACAAATATTTTTCAGGCTCGTTCTGCGACAACTGGAAAGCAGAAGTGAATGATTTCTTTATAAACCCCGAGGCCTGGCCCTGCGACCCTTGCTCCTGCCACTTTATTCCAGGGAGCAGTTTCCTGGATTTAATGGGAGCTACCCCTGCGAGTAAGAGTCTGGAATAAAGACCAGGCAAAGGGACGCATTCATCTCTGGCGGCCGGGGGTCGGAGTCGGATCTGAATCCAGATTAAGCCCAGGTCTCTGGCAGACTCAAGGTTTACACCGCTCGCCGCGGGGAGAGGGGACTGGCCTCAGTACCGCTGCGGCTGAGAGGAGCCCCGGGGACCGGGTGCCGGCTGCGCAGCGCGGATGCGTTTTGCTCAGATTTTTGCAAAGGCTCAGCCGAAATCCCATCCCCCGGCTCGGGGAGAGGGGATTTTCTCTGGACAGCGAAGGGGGAAGCGTTGGCTCTCTGTCCCCCCCGCCCACCTCATCCCTCCCCTTTCCCCCGGCACATCCAGTGGGGCCGCAAGGTCGCTGCAGGGTCTGCCCTCTCTCTCCGCTCGCACGGCGGAGCAGCAATGCCTTTGTGTTTACCGCTTTTGCACCGCCCGGCGCGGACGGGCACGGTGAGGGCGAGCTGTCCTAAACCTCCCCGGCACCAGGATAGGGCCAGGGAGGAGGGAGAGGAGCAATCGCCGGGGCCATGAATCCCTGCGGTCCCGAGAGCGGTGTCCGGGACCGCGGAGAGCTGCTCTCCCGTCCCTGGCAAAAGGGTCTGCTCCCTGGAGTTTGACAATTAAGGGCCGTGTTGGCTTGGAAACTGCGCTGTGTTTCTTGTAGTTCCTGCAGACGCTGTGTTCGGCTGCCAGGGCCGGGCGCGGAGTGCTAGAACACAGCTCGCAGACCGCGGGTGGCACAGGAGAGCGCCCCAAGGTAAGAGACCCAAAAGGGGTCGGGGCTGCTTTAAAATGTCCACCAGTAAAACCACTTCGTGCTGTGGAAAACATATTTCTGAGTTCTTATACCAGTTCCCAAATTCGTTTAAATCTCCCTGCCTTTCCAGCACAATTTCTTTTGACTAAAACGCTATAAATAAGGCTCTTTAGCTAAAATCTCCCTCCATCTTCTTTAAAAGCCTTCCTCGGTGTCTGCCTCCCAGGCAAGTGTTTCCGGAGGCTTTCGGAAAGAGGGAAAGCAATTGTTTTGGTGGGGGTTTTGGGTTTTATTTTGGAGTTTTGTTTTTGATTTTTTGAATATTTTTTCTTTGAGACATTCCTTCGCCTGGGGAAAGACACAGAGCCGGGGGACCCGCTGGAAACACATGTGCCCTCCTCCGAGTCCCCGATCCCGCTGTCAGCTTCCTCCAAGCCCCTGCCTCGGTCGCTCCCTACTTGTTGCTACTCCTACCCGGCACGGCTCCCACGGAGCCGGGGAGCGGGCAGTGCCAGGGTGGGGAATACACGACATCCCGTGTGGCAGCGCCGCTGTGCCCGGAGCTGAGCCCGCGGAGAGTGACCTGTCAAGGAGGTGTACTAGAGGGGAGGGGAAAGGACCGACGGGGAGGGGGATGAGTGGTGTAGGGCGGGTGATGGAGACATACAAAACTTGCTCCTCGGCCTAGATAACAGGGCTTAGCTTTTCCAGGATTTGCCGAAGAAATGGCTTCTTTCCCGCTTTTCAGCTGAAATCCGTTTTCCTGCGTGTGAGCGCCGGCGGGCTGTTGTCAGTCGGCGCTTTAGGCCGGGGAGAGAGGGCTAAAGGGCTTCGCCGTACCTCACTGACGTGGGCACCGTGAATTTATTCCGGGAGCAAATGGAAGTGTCTTTCCCCCCTACACTCTCACACGTGCCCCTTTCACTTGTTTCCAGCCCCACAGAAAAAAATCCTCTATGAAAAACTTAATTCTGCCCCAGCGCTGCCCGAAGCAGCTCTGCACCTTCGGGGAGCAGCTGAGAAACAACGGACAAAAAATAATCCCTTCCTGAAAACTTGTGTGTCTCTTCGCCCGCTTTTCCACCGCGCCTCGGTCCATGTTAATCCCCTCTCGTACTTTATAATTATGTATATTTTATTTTGAACTTACATCGAATTAACCCCCCGCGGCTTTCCCCGCTGTATTTTCCCTATGCAATGTTTCTCTTGATTTCACCTATTTTTCCAGGGTCCCACTAGCTAATGAAAACACACGCTTCTGTCACACTCTCAAAAGCAGCGTTTTCTGCTTTTCACTGCGAGCCCCCTCGCGCCACGCGTGACCGAGGGGCGTGGGAGAAGCTGCGGACCCGCCTCAGCCGGGAGGATGTCAGGGCAGAGTGAACAAGAGAGCAGAAATAAAATACTGAATACTATCCAGGCAGCCAGCCGGGATCTGTACCTAGCGGCTTTGGTTTTGCTGTAGCTAGAGAGACAAAAGGAGCGGGAAAGGGGGAAAAATATTTTTGTATAGATAAAAAACCCTTTCCAAAGAGAAGAAGCTCCCCATGCCCGGGGGTGTCTGGGTCTCCCTGCCAGCCCGCGCCGCCCGCTCAGCCTCGTCGCTCCACGAACACGCATCGTTTTGAAGTGAAATTTCAACCCCCTCGAGACGTTGCTTCTGCTTCTGCCAAACACCGATTCCGCCAGCAAGGGCAAGTAACACATGGCATAAATGAAGTTTTAAAAACAACCCCTCATACAGCACCTCTGGGTGGTAAAGCACCTCTCGGGTACTTTGCGTGGGAATTAGCCAGCAGCAGCGTTTGGGAAACCTGGGTGCAGCGGAGAGAAGTCAGGGAGTTGTTACCTCTCTGTGTTTAGAGTTATGGGTTTCCTACTGCCTCCCCGTTCTTCAAACAGTTAATTCTCCCGGCCGGTGTTCCAGGACTCAGATGGCCAAAATTCCTCTCCCTGAAGCCCGAGTCTCCCTCCTCTCCCTATTGGGTGGCAGCTTTTGGGTCTCTCCCGAGATCTCCTTCCTATTGGCCAGGGACATTTTTTTCCCCCCTTTCTTTTTTTTTTTTCTTGACAGGCGCACGCAGCCTGCCTAACTCTTGGAGAAAAAAAAATCCCAGAAGTTTGGATCAATCAGAGAGAGACAGAAGGAAAGGGGAGAAGGAAAAAAAAAAAAAAAAAAAAAAAAATCCAGCCTGCAGCCCCTCTGAGCAAGTGCTGGGACCTGGGCTGAGCACACCCTCCTGGCTCTGCCTGCGGAGTATCTGCAGCCTCATGTAGTGCCTTCAGGAGACTGAGGGCTGGTTCTTCTGGAGGTGCAGCTGGGGAGGGGTGGGGGGGAGAAAGAGGCAAGAGGCTCTGCCTCTGGTCCCCGAGCTGTGCGCTCCCAGCCACTGGTCGTTCCTCTGCCCAAGGGTCTGGGCTGGGGGATAAGATGAGTGAGAGGCGAAGATCTGCGGTGGCCCTCAGCTCCCGAGCGCACGCTTTCTCTGTAGAAGCCTTGATCGGGACAAATAAAAAGAGGAAACTGCGAGACTGGGAGGACAAGGGGCTGGATTTGT
>VZRX01004859.1:0-32275 GCA_013398075.1 Notiomystis cincta
TAGAAGGGCGGCCCGAGGGAATGTGACGATAAAGTATCTTAAAAAGAGATGCATTTTACCCCCTCATATATTTTACTGCAAAATTTCCAATTAATCTGTAAAATTATCACTGTAAAGGTACGTGGAACATGAGAGCATCTTGATTCACTAAAGCTATCAGATCAAGGACCTTGCCAGCTCAAAGGCAGATACAAATAACAGGAAAGTAATAAATAAAACACACAGTGACACAAACCTGATAGACAAGGGATAAGAGAAGCAATCACAAAGAAGAAAAGGTTCCAGTCACTAATTAATAGATCATTAAGAACTACAGGCAGAAAGCCAGTCTGGACTTTGTAACTGATGACAGGGACAAGAGAAATTGTGCAACACTTAATAACAAATATTTTCTTAGCTATTTTACCATGTAACCACTCTCTCTACCCCACCTGAGCACTCTAAGGATTAGGTGCTGGCAGCCGAGCATGACTCACTTTGGGCCAGGAATTGGACCAGACCTCAGAAGAACCCCTTGTGCCTGGGCCAGCAGCTAGAGTGGGTGGGTGGGTGTCTCAGCATCAGTAGCTGGTAGCTGCCATGAAATCAAGTCCCATAAAACATGGATTTGGGGCCAGCAACTGGTGTCAGACCTTGGGTGAAAGGGCCCCTGCAACTGGAGCAGCATCAGCCACTGGGGCAGGATCACAGCCATAGGGCCCATGTGCCTGGATGCCAGCTACTAGGGGAACTGGAACAAAGTTTAATGAAGATCCCAGCACCTCAACTGCAAGGAGTCACAGGGACTGCAGGTCACAGGACCTGCCTGGGCACCAGCTGCGTGTGGTGGGGGAATTTATGTTATCCCCAAAAGCAGTGGTGAGTGTGGAAGATTACAGGGTACTTAGTTTGCTGGCAAACTGACTGGGCAGCAAGTGAAACAGAGGATTTGTGCTGGTATTCAAAGGGTCTGCAAGTCCAAAGATGCCAAAGACAAATGTGGGCATCTGTTTGCCAGTGAGAATCAAGCTGAACCAGTCAGTGAGTAGAAGTCAAGCATGGAGAACTGGGAGAGCTCCTGATCCAGCCATGGACAGCAGCTGAGCAGAGAGCCCACACTGATACTTGAGATATCTGTGATGGTGCATCTAGAGAGGGAGAGCATGAGTGTTTTCACTAGTGAACTTCAGGCCTCATCAGATGGAGAGGAGAAAGAGGACTTGTCAGTCTACACTTTACTTTATGTGAGTCCAGAGAATTCTATACAAATCTCATTATAAAATGTATTGTTGAGGCAGAAGCCCTCAGAAGAATGTGTTACAGGATGTCAAGCATTGCCTACTGAAAGATCTTCATATGGATCTAAGATAGGGATATTTGAGGGCATTAGAATTTTACTATAGTGGCAAAGAACAAGTCAAAAAAATCTCATTATCACTTCTTAAACCCTCTCCCCCAAAAATCCTTTTACAGGAGATTTATTTCCTTAGAAAGTGTCTTCTTAAAACCAACTTCTATAACAAGTACTAAAATCAGAGTATGTTACATGATAGCGTGGAACTAAATCAGCACACCTTATCTGACGGGCAGTAACTAACACTTGAGTCTTCCTAACACCAAAAAACTATTTATCTTAAAATGTTTCAACTTAAAACTTGTAAAATAGTAAGCGAATTCCAGAATAAAGGGAACTAGCAAAAGGAGGACAATTACGTGGGAGAAACACAAGAGTGCTACTGTTTTTATTCAGGCTCAATCAATTTGAACTCTGCTTCAGTACTTGGATGCTTCAGTTCAGTGAGTAAAATTACTCTTTTTAAAAGTGGAGAAATATGCATCTGAACCTTCTCAGAAAGAACTGAATCTAGATCTCACATCTCTTGGGTGAATGCTCTTACTTCTATTTCTATAGTATAAAAGGCTGTGGGGATCTTCCTTAGTTTCTGTTTTACAATGAAGTTGCTATCTTTACCCAAGCAGAACAGGTTAAAGCACCCCAATGAACCACAGCCTCTCATAAGGCACATCTCTGAAGGAGACAGACTCAAGAGAGAAGATTACCAGTCAGTATATTTTTATGTTTCCTACTGCTTGACAGGCAACGTAAGTGTTGCTACCTCACCCTAGCATGAGTCTTAAAGGTTCTGAACTGTCTCTCTGTGATACAGCCAAGCTTTTCCACTAGCACACTCTTGACAGCTGAAACTCTCAGAGGTTTAAGAAAAAAAAAATACGTTAACTAGGTCAGAAAATGGTCTGCTTTAACCTTAACATCTTCACTAGATTTCAGAAGTCTAGTTAAGCTCAGCAAGGGCAAAAACAATAAAGTACCAGTACAGAGTAAGTGTTAGGCAGCATCTATTATTTACACCCTATGACTTGAAGCCTGCCCACAGCAGTTACTCTTTAAAGCACACTAGAATGCCTGAGGATTCCCATCTCTATGATATTTTATGTGGGAACAACAGTTACTGTGGAAACAGGTCATGTTTGCCTTTTAGGTAAACTCTTTTAAGTGATAAAATAGTAAATGCTAAAACAGAATTTGATTTGGGGTTTTTTTTTTTTCCTTGAAGAAAAACAAGCCTCAGGCAGAGCAAAACCCTGAAGAACTGTAGCAGGATGAGGCCCTTAAAACTTCCAAGGATTTAGACTGGCTTAATTCAAATTACATTTTTAGCACTCCTATACTGCATGAGCCTGACGTGGAAGTGTGTTGAAGACTAATGTAGTGTAGTGCATAGGAAATGCTCAGGATAAGCATAGCTTTCAAACAAAAGGATCAGAGTTAAGGGATTTCAGTTCAACAAGAACTTGAAAAACATGAAGGAAATAAAAAGGTTTTAGGCTGCTGCTACTACTAGGCACTGAGGTGCTATCTACAAAAGACATTAGAAATCTCTTTTTTGCACAATAGGTAATCCAAAGCCCATCCTTTAATACATTAAATTAACACTGAAGTTTCTGCCCAGATGCATCCATTAGTATTTGCTGGAACTGAACCCGATCTTGAGTTGTAAATACGAGTCTTTCGGAAAACTGAAATTGAATTTTAACTGAAATTGAATTTTAATTGAAATATGAACTTTCAAATATAATTTGTAATGCTAGGTATGTCAGCAAATCTGTCCCTCACTTCTAAAGTGTCAACTTTTCTATGTTTGGTTTGGGGTCTTTTTGTTTGGTGCAGTTCTTTAAATAGCTGGTATCCCTGTCGTGTAGTCCTCCAAGAAGGTTGCCAGCCTCTTGGAAACATTCTACCTGTCTTATTTTAATCAAGCTTCTTCACTTCACAGTATTTGATTTTTAAAGAGTAAAGCTAGATTACAAAAATAAATTTTTGAAGTATCATTATATGTTTAATCTAAACATGTTGTAGTCATTGTTAGGAAGGTCTTCAGCCACAGAAGTAAATTCGTATTTTGAGCTGATCAATCCCATATGAGAATTTGCTTCTTCCCCTTTGGGTTCCCACACCTAAATCACTTGTGATATGCAAACACACACACACATTTAGTGTGCATGTGCTGGCATCACATGTCTACATGTCATTCATCACATAAATGTGAAAGCAAACAAGTCGTAGACTGTGACTGTTTCCCTGCTCCTGCAAGCTCTCTCATTACCTTTAACAAATCAAAATTACAGTCACCATATAACTGGCAGCTGCAAATACAGTTCTACTGCTATGACCTCCCCCTCCTGGCTGGAAATTTTACTTCAGAGAGGCTCCTCAGTGACTTCTTTTCCAGTTACCTTGTTTATTTATTCAATTTACAACTGCTTTATAAATAACATAGCAAATATTTGTAAGTTGAAACTACTTCACACTATGGCATGGATACAAAGAACACTGCCTTCCTAGAGCCAGGGAGGAAGCACTTCAGATCTCAGTTCTAATGAACCTTTATGTTGTTGACACAGCCACTGCCTATATCCTCCAAACTGTGTATAAAGCAAACTTCTAGCCAGTTTACACAAGGCTGTTATTGTCATCAGGAAGAACTTGCAGTATAATGAGCAGCACCTTGTTGAGCTCTCCTCTGCTTTTAGGGTCAGTCAATCCTAAAAAAACCAAAATAAAAAAAGAAAAAACCAAACCAAACAGAACAACGAACCTCCTAAAGGCAATATCACACCACTGACTGTTGTGGTTTTCAGACAGAATAAAGAAATCAAAGGTATTCTAGCTCTGCTGCCCTCAATGTGGTATAAGGTATGTAAAAGCCTGAAAACAGTACTTTGTACTTAAACTTTGTACTTAAATACAAAGTTAAACCTGAAAGAGATTATCTTTGACTTTCACTAGCGTGCAAACTAAACTAGTATGACCTTGTCAGCCATGCCATCTTTTGCTCTTAATAGATATACTTCTTAAAGTTTTACTCCCACAAACAGCACATTAAGATTCTTAGGTTACTTATGCAAACTGTGACATAAACTAAGCACACTTTATATTTAAGATAAGTTGACACCTGTGTACACCACAGCTCTGTGTGAATCATGTAATTCCTTTTCCATGTCCCCAGCAGAACTTTTGGAGGGGTCCTCAATGATCCTTTTGGAGAAGAGCCTCTGACAACTCTGAGCTTGTAACTTTTACCACATTTTGCAGAAATGCATTTCATTCCAGAGTTTTTAAAAACCGACACACAATATATCATTTGTTACATCTGCCCGTGTCACCATTCTGCAAGACTAAGAAACCCTAGAGGAGGAGAAATATGGCACAGATCCTGTTGCTACCATGCCTGCCCATACTCAGACTTCCAGATGTTCTCGTGAAAATTTAAGGTGTGTTAGAAAAGAAGTGAGAAGTTTCTTAACCTGTCAAGAGCAGAGAACTCCTATGATGTCTTCATTGTCAGACATGGAAGACTGTGTCTGATGTACTGCCCTTCATAGCTTTTCAACAGGTTGCGAAGTTAAGACACAGAACATTTTCTGAGGTATGTGATAGCCTTTCATACCCTTCAGAAGGGTCGACAGTCAGGATTAAGCTTCAGTTGTGCAGTTCTCCTTCTGACTCCCAGGAAGATGTAGTTCCCCTTCTCCCTGACTGGGGAAGCTATCCACTGAAGTACAGCAAAGCTGTATACAAACTAGGAAATTAACAAACAAAAACTATACTTAGTGACAATCACGACTGCATCAGGATATACACATCCACCCCAAACCTTGAAAGCACAGAAATAAAGAGGGGAAAGACTGCTGTATTCCACCACACTTTTCTGTTGCCTAGGCACTGTTGATAACACACTCTGAAAGGCTTTCACTTCCACCTTGGTGGGGAAATAAACCCAAACCTCCTGTGCTTTAGTAAGAGCCATCAAAGAAAGTTCAGCACGCACTTTCACACATTTCACGCATGTTAATTTACATTGCCTTAACACTAGAAAGAGTTTACTTGATTGTGTTGGAGTGCAAATCTAATAGTGATAGGCTGCTGCCTTATCTTTTAGAAATGGCAGTGAAAGCCTCTGGAGTGTGCTACCAAACAGCATCATAGGCAGTATGAAAGTGGAGATGAATATAGAAGTCCTTCCCTCTGACTTTTTATTTCTATACTTTACAGTGGGTGGATGGAGGGAAGTGTAACCCAATGCAATCTTAGACAACACTAAATATAGTTCTGTCTGTTAATATTGGTTAGGTAAAATATCTATTAGATTGACCAAAATATTTTAATGTCTTCTTGGTGTGCAGAAGGAATTGCTAGATTATGGCTTGAGCATGACCCAAAATTTCCATACAGTTTTACCATCCCAACTATTCTGGAGCAACAACCCACTAGTTAGATCTGGTAGCTTGCAAAAATGTGGGTTACTATGTCAGGCAGACGTGAAAAAAATTATCGTGTGCTGAAATCATTCTTGTCTGATTTCTGGCTGAAGATTGTGCATGTTCAAGATCTGGTAAACATCACAGAGAGTGGAACAGATCTGCTCCAGTTTATGACCACTAGGAGCAACTATTGAGCAATTTAGAGGGATTGGGAAGAAAGGAAAATAAATAATTTAATTCAGAGCTGCATCTAGTATCTTAGAATCCCTTCTGTAAGGAAGATTAGTTCTCAAGAAGTAATCTTTTAATTTGTCATAATGTGAAATTAATGTAGAGAAAGAAAAAAAAATTACCTCAACTCACAGATTAAATAGGTTCACCCATGAACTTAATTAAATCAAGTATTCATCCCAGATGGGAATTAACCTTTATCATCACAGCTATTAAAAACAGACTACACTTTTACTCTCCATTTTAGCATATGATCATCCTCAAGAAACATATTACCAAACAGCATTTTTCAACTTCAGAAATTCTTTTTTTAAAGTGCTTTTCAGCTCAAATGTTTACAATGATTTTGTTATTAAATAGGAGTTGTCTGAAGTATTGCCTCAAAGGTGTTTTCTGAGAAATGCAGACTTATCAGCTCTGGAGCTGAAAGGAGGTTTCATCACACCTTGTACCTCACACAACATTCTTTAGGTTGAGACTAGAAATTAAAGAATCAAGGGTCTTTCTGGAACTTGTTACACACCGGTGATGAGACCTTCCTTTCAACACAAGGTAATCATTGCAATCACATCTGCAATTGCCAGTTTTACTTCCAAGAAACACTGGCTTTGAGCTTTCCAATCAAACATGTTGTAATCAATCATTCTCCACTGTGCTTTACTTCACAATTTTCCTCTAATGGGCCATTTTCTGCAGTTCCAAAAATCCAGGCCTCATGATGGACACAATTTGTAGTGTGTCATCACTACTAGGAGGGTCTGCTCACAATCAGAAACATTGTTTTTAAATTCCATTTTTGTAACTGTCAGTATAGGTAAAATTTGGTATGCACTTAGGGCAGTCAGTGTTTCACTACAAACCATGTGTGTGCTTGGGACTTTGAAGGCAGATCAATTACTCTGAATGGGGCCTGAGGGACTCTTATATGAAATACAGTTTTCGCTTTTGAGAAGATGCTTTTTACATTCTTTTTCCCTGGACTTGCATAACACATCAACACACTTCCAGCCTTGTCTGTGACATATCCTAAGGCAGCTGCTTTTAAGATGGATTCTTTTAAATCCACATCTATTCTGGTGATTTGTTTGACACTGTTTTCTTCTTGATACAAGACTCCTGAGAAAGAGCTTCTATCCATATAAACACAAGTATTTTTCTATGCAGAGTTAAAGGGCTTTTTTTTTGCACTTTTAAAGAGTCACTGCTAGAAATGAAGATGCAATACTAATGGTTCATAGCATTAATTTCCCTCTGTCTACCTTCCGACCTCACCTTTTCAAGTCACCATGCAATTCTAATCTGTCCTCAATAGAAAGGCAGCTGATCTGTGATAAAATAACCCAAAACATTTAAAAACTGCTAAACACACACATGCATGGACTAATGATTTTGTTCAGGTAGGTAAGGTGAGTTCTGTTTTAACAAAGGCATTATTTTAATCCTTACTCGTTTTCAAATAAAGACATGATAACAGTTTAGAAGACCAAGGATTACCAGGGATACAGATAAGACTCTCCAGCTAAAGCCTCACTTGTGCCCGAGTAGTGAATACCAGGTGTAAGAGTACTGTGCAAACAAGCACAGGCACCTACTCCTTCATTTGAAAACAGGACAATGTGGTACAGTGAATAGTTCTGAAGAAGTTACAGAAGTGAATACACTACTGAAATAGTTTCTAGTGCAGTAGAATTCAAGTTACCTCTAGGACTCTTCATAACTGTACCTTCAGTAGATCAAGAATATGAAAATAGAGATCCCCAAAGTTTTTTAAAAATTCTCTAAAAATGAACCTACTTTCCACTATCACTTCTGATACATCTTTATGGAATCACTTGTATAGATATCTGACTTTTTAAAGTTCTTCTTGAGTTTGGAACATCCCTATACAATTACACATTCTGAAGCACTCCTCCAACAGACTTGAGAACACAAATTTAAGACAATGTATTTGGCTGGACTGTTCCTCAGAAAACACTCTCATAGA
Organism: Notiomystis cincta; assembly: GCA_013398075.1. Taxonomy (NCBI): domain Eukaryota; kingdom Metazoa; phylum Chordata; class Aves; order Passeriformes; family Notiomystidae; genus Notiomystis; species Notiomystis cincta. The sequence goes on from VZRX01004859.1 coordinate 7,979, forward strand.
CTTCCAGAAAAAACAGACATACCCTTCTAAAGAGAAAATACTATGTTTCAAAGGTGGTAGCTGAAGGGACAAAGAGCCAAAAGAATCTTTACTGCAAGAAATACAAAAGCAAAAACATTTTTACCCTGGTTCAAGCAGCAGTAACAACCTTCTTTGCATTGCTAGTTGCACAGCAATTACAATTGCTGATGTGGGAAAAAAAACCCAGTAGTGCAGTTGCTGATTTTACACAGCATTTCTTGTTAGAAATTCAGCTAATCCATGGATTAACACACAAACCACAATAAAGGCAGAATCAAAATTCTTGGAGCTCTACCAAGGTTAGATTGAATAACCATATCATTCTTTGTATCTGACAAAAAACATGACCTCTGGTGGTAAAAACAAAAACCTGACCGAGAAAGCCAGAGCAAATACCACTATAGGGGTTTCCTTCCTCACAGTCCCACTTCCATCTTAGTCACATCTTTACATCAAACAAGAAGGACCAACAGAGCTTTCCACCTTCAAAATTTTTGGGGTTTTACCTACTCATTTCCTAACATAAGGATCTCTGAATGTTAGATGAGCACTCGCTCACATTTTCAGGAATTTCAGGTAGCTTAGCAAAGACTGAAATACCTTTCACTAAAGTATTAACTTTATTTCCTATGCTTTCTGAGATGAAGCCCTCATTGAAGGTATTAAGGCTTTATGCTGCCCCTTCAGCAGCTGAATGTTCTTTATAAGGGAGAATGTAAACCCAAAAGATTCTAAGTGTCACCTGCAAAGGGTATAATACACTTATTCCTCAGGAAAAATATACAGCCATTTTATGATCTTGTGCACTTTTTTGCAAAAAGAGAAGTAATTCCACCCCAGAGGCAAAGAGGGTTAACCACTTCATGCTAATTCTGATCATACAGAATAAATAATCCAGTCATCATTATAAGAGCAGCAATCAGGCTGCCTTCCAAGGAAAATAAAGGCAACAAGCACGCCTCAGCTACTTTTGCCAATATATTAAGAAGCTTGTTCACTTTCTGTGCAAACACTGTTTCTTCCAGGTTACTGATGAGTAAGACAAATATTTCAAGAGTCTAATATTTCTGACATTTATTGCCATTCCTCCAAGAATAAACGTCTCCAGCCAGACTTTCACACATCCTCTGCAATCTCTGAAAATACTTTCTGTATCCAGTGAGAGAGAAAAGAATTGGAAAACGTAACTTTAGAACTAAATTTGATTTACGTGAGATTGTTACTCAACTGCCTCAATGGAAACACTTGTATTTATCAGATCAAGCCTCATTTCAGGGCCAGGTTGGATGGGACCATAGGCAGCCTGATCTAGTGAATGGCAGGGGGGCAGGAACTAGAAGATCTTTAAGGTCCCTTCCAAACCAAGCCTTCATGATTCTATGACTCACTACAATTTCTTTTTCCAACACTTCTGCAAAAGAAAAGGAAGGAGGCTGTGTTCTTTGTATTGGGTTTGCAAGGCAAGGTTTTGGCAGCAGTGGGGGGAGCTACAGGATTGGCTTCTGTGAGAAACTGCCAGAAGCTTCCCCTATGTCTGACAGAGCCAATGCCAGTTGGCTCCAAGATGGACCTGCAACTGGCCAAGGCTGAGCCATCAGCAACGGTGATAGCAGCTCTGTGATAACTTATTTAAGAAGAGGAAAAAATTACTGGGCAAAAGCAATTGCAGCCAGAGAAAAGAGGAGTGAAAACATGTGAGAGAATCAGCCCTGCAGATACCAAGGTCAGTGCATGCAGTTCATGAAGAAATGCAGCCCGTGGGAAGGACTTGTGTTGGAGAAGTTCCTGGAGAACTGTCTCTCATGGGAAGGATCCCACGTAGGTGAAGGTGAAGGACTTCCCTCCCTGAGGAGGAAGTAGCAGCAGAAACAACCTGTGATGAGCTTGCTTGTAGTCTGCACTGCCAAGGGTAGGAGGAAGAGAATGAGGGATAAAGTTAAATCCAGAAAGCAGAGATGGGTGGGGGAAAGGTGCTTTTAAGATTAGTTTTACTTCTCATTATCTCACTCTGATTTTGATTGGTAATAAATTCTATTAATTTCTCAAGCTGAGTCTGGTTTTGCCTGGGACAGTAATTGCTGAGTGATCTCTCCCTGTCCTTAACCTCAACTCATGAAACTTCCCTTGTATTTTCTCTCCCCTGACCTGTTGAGAAGAGTGACAGAGCAGCTTTGACTTTGACACCTGACATCCCACCAGGTCAAACCACATCCCTGAAAGACAAGCAAAAAATTCCTTACTACAGCTGTTCTTGAACAAAACTTCATACATTAAACTGTTTCTTGTTCATCTAGCCAAAGACTTTTCTCTAGGGAAAAAATGATCCATCTCTCATTTATACCATCTAGAGACAAGTCCTGGGAATTCTTCCTGATGGCTGACACTCCGTCCAGACTCAGAAGAACGATTTGATCTTTTGGAGCCTAATTGTACTGGCTAACATTAAGGGAGCGGGACTCATTTGCTTCTGTGTGCTATCACTTAATATGAAGGGATTACAACATTTAGGGTAATCAGAAAGGACAAATCCCAGTGCAACATGTTAGATAGCCTCTGTTATCATTCAGTTTAACAAACAGCAGATTTAGATTTGGCTAAGCACACATGCCTAGGATGGGGCATTATAAGGCCCATTTATAGAAATTATAAAAGGAATTATAAGAAAATATAAACATAAAGTACTTTCAAGTATATGTGTCTGTGTCTGATGGTGAAACCAAGAAATAGGTGAAATTATTTGATTCTCAAAGTTTTTAGCCTATTCTTTTCATACTTGGGAATTTCTGTATCTTAGTGATTGTCAAAAGTATAAAGCAAATTACTTAAGACAAAATTTTCTTGAGCTTAGCCACGTTTTGTCACTTTCTACCATAACTGTCCTTCCCCTTATAATGTGTAGATAATTAGAAAATTATTTGAATTTGGAGATGACTGGGCCATTGAAATATTCTAATTACAAACAGTAATATACTTTCTGTATGTAATTATATATCTGTGACAGCACATACACACAAATACACACTTTATACACAAAAAACCACCTGTGTTCCTTCTAGTCTGCAAGACAAAGATTACTGACAATAGCTGAAAAGATTACCTGGATCTGGGCTTTGTTTCCAGCTGTTATATTAGATATTGTCCAGCACGCTTCCTTTTTGATAGATTCTTTTGGACTGCTTAGCAAGTGCAGCAAACTCTGCAGGGCTGAACAATTCAGAATTACCTGAATACAACAGGAAAAATGAAACAAAACATAGCTTAGAAGAAATTTAGGATAAAGAATCACAGAAACAAGGAGTACAATGTCTTGAAAACATAAAAACAAAAAACCAAAACAAACCAAAAACAAACCAACAAAAAAGGAAAAAAAAAAAAACCAGCAAGTCATTCAGGTAAGAGATCACACTTTCATAATTATTTCAGTATGACCTGAAAACAAGAAGATACTAAGCACAATATGACTCAAGAAAATTAGATGGTGGTATTTCCCTGTATTTTTGTACACTTTGTAAGCTCCAGCTACTTCTGTTTTCCACGTCTGCTGGCACCGTGGTGCATACTGTGACCAGTGTTGTATCCAGTGACATTATGAATGGACAATTCTTATTTAAAAAATTACAAAAATTGTAAAAACTCTGCAATTTTACAGAAAAATTGCAGCAAAACTTCCATTTCCTAAATGACCAAAGTACAACAGAAAATGCCCCAGAACATGGATGTTACAAGACAGTACACTTGATTATGTCATCTGTGAGAGCGAAGGGCTTGCTGACTCTCTAGAAGGGCATAACAAGATTCAAACACTGAAAAATGAACTATGTTTGTTTGGGGTTTTTTTCAATAAAATTCCAACTTCTACCAATTAAGCCAAAAATTGGGAGACTATACCACCGTAGTTTTATCTTGTGTAGCAAAAGCAGACGCTTTAGAAAGAACAGTGTGGTACAAAATTTTATGAAAAATACTCCAGTCAAGCTGAATCATGGTCATGTCTTCTCATCATGGGATCTGGGGACTTAATTTCCTTAATTTCCTTGCTTGCATTCCCCCTGCTCCATATTCTTAAAACCTTTGTACTCCCCACTAAGATCAAAAAAGCAAAGATTATGGTTCAGGATTTTATCAGGTGTCTGCTGGGACAATTTCTTTTTCCTCATGCATACTATCCATGGTTTTGGCCATCTCCAAGCACGGGCAATTATTAGTAACTGGATTTGAGAGAACTAAAAGCAAGTTTGAGCTCCAAGGTTCTACAGAGCAGTTCTTGAAGAACTGTCTTGTATGTTGCATTCATATTCAGAAATTTATCAGCTCTCAAAGCTGGGCTCTTCCTTCTGATTACTAATTTTTATATGCATCCTGTATTACTTTTTTAACAGCACAATCTACAGGCAGGACTATCAAACTATCCTACCTATACAGTTCTCTAGAATTTTATGAAAGCTCATGGTATGCTCCTTGGAAAAAATCATGCACAACAAAGAAGTTTAAACTATTTTTTAATTAAAATCTAAGATTTATGCACTATTTAATAACCTGCATTGTATGTGAATTACTGATCCCCTGTAGTTTTATCTTCAATGAAATTATGAAATCACACCTCAATCATTCTTTATGACTGGTCTGTGAAACAAAGGCCACTGAAAAAACCCAATGCCTCTGCAATTCAGCTACACGAAATATATTGTAACAATCAAAAAATCATGTTATCTTCCTCTTAGGAAGAAGACATTGAAACAGCGCCCTGGTGCTGGCTAACTCACCTTTAACTCCAGTCTCTGAGTCACAAAACTATAGAAGCGTCCCAGTGACAAATGAGTGCCTCTGAAGCACCAAGTTTCCTGCCTTCCAATTTAATTCCAATATAGTGGTGGGAGTCACTGCCTCCTACTGATGCTTCTTCAAACAAATGCCCAGAAACAGCTACACATCCAAAATATGACCAGACACTTGTTCTTCATCATAAATATGACATATTTTCATTATATATATGATATATTCATCACGGATTTGCAATAGCACTGAATGTGACAGGCCGTTTTTGGCCCTACCAAGGTACATCACTCAGCACAAATTTCAGCCTAAGAGACAGACTTGCTTTAAATAAACCAAAAACATCCCACCCTTGAGGGATATTGCACAGCTGCCCACAAGTCCCAGACACAGCTACCTAAGCATCATCACCAATTCAGAACTAAAGAGAAAAACTGAAAACCACCACATTTTGAAGCAACTAGTGCCATCGACCTTCACTTTCAAACTTCAAAAGGAACAAGAGCAGGTGCTTGTGAACAGATTACCACAATTAACAGAAAGATGAACTGCATCTTTTGTAGATGAACAACACAAAAGAAAGTTAATCCATACCTGGGTCTGGATATCATCTCCTGTAACGATGTTCCCCACAGCTCGTAAGGCAGGAGATACAACTTTGTAGTCATTGTGCCTAAAATTGACAAAGAAAAATGTAAGTATTAATCTTCCCAAGACATCTCCATCTTCACATTCTCAAGGAAGGAACATCTATCAGCCAGGGGAAAACTTCCCTGATAAATCTGATTTTCATGATCTAAATAAACACTCTCATTTTAAACTAATAGAAAGCCTTTCTAGAGTTTCTTAAATATTTAGACCTTTAGATTCAGTCATTCAGCAGCATAACAATAAAATATTAGAAGAATAAAAGTACTTCAGAGGACTTCCAAGCATCCTTGGGAGGAAAAAGTAATTAGCTTTAACTACAAAATACACTTAATGTAGTACACACAAAGGCCAAAAATGAGACAGAAGAACAGGGATAGAAGCTGTGTGTTTAACCCATCAAACCCTGTTCGATCATCTTCCATCATCATATGCATCCCTCCATCATCATTGTTAAATCAGGACTGGAATAGGAAAGGTGAAGTAAGGAATTTTTTTCTCAAATGAAAACACTTCTTTATAAAAAGCTACTTAGAGGCAATATGTTCTATTCATTAAGCCAGAATCACATTTGCTCTAATGTTAGAAGCCTTAACAGTCTTTTTATTTACATCACTGAAAACCAGTATTCCTTGCTCTTAGGCCATTGAATGGTCCATGTCCTGACCTTGGATCTGAAGCAATGGCTCTGAACAAGGCCAGTCTCTGTGAGCCCAACTCTCACAGCTACACTTTACTGAGCAAAGTGTGCACATACTCTTCTACAGTAAGGGTTGAGGAAATTATTTATATTTCAAGTCCCTGATACTGTCAATTCTAGTAAATTGAACTATTTCTTATCTAGTAAATTGAACTATTTCTTATATTTGTATCTTTGATATCCTTTAGGTAATTTCCTTGTTAGGTAACTATAATATGGACTTCAATCACACAAGAAAAATTCCAATGTGTATTATGAATTTTACAAAAGTGTAACTCTTAGGTGCAGGACAAAAATCTCTTAAGAAACAGCAAAGACAGTGTAAGAGAAGTTCCACTGCTTTTGTTACTCATGACAAATAGAGAATACTGAACAGACAGGTAAAATTAAAACTCAAATCTTGCTCTTTGGAAATTACATTTCAAGACCTATTTAATTAAACTCCTTTATAATCTTGATTTCAGGGAAAAGAATGACGCTTGCTTGCAACAGATTTCTTACATCAGCAGTTCCACGAGTCTTCTGCAGACTCCTGCATCAATCACAGCCTGGATTTTATCATTGGGGCCATCAGACAAATAGGACAAAGCCCAGCAGGCATCAGCTAATACATCTGTATCATTGACAAAGAGCAGCCAGGAAAGCACACTAAGACAAGGTGAAACCTGTAAGACATTAAGAGGAGATACATACAATTAGAAGGGCCAGAAGATCTATTATTATTATTATTATGTCAGCCAATTTTCTATGTCATTCTAGGACTAGGCACTGGCATCTTAAGATTCAATACTCAGAAAATTTCAGACCTAGCTAGCACTTCTGTGCAGAGCTGTAGCTATAAGAGCACAGAGCAACACATCTGCAGAAAAGCACCACAGAACTCCTCAGCCTCTAGAGAACATCTGTCAATGAAGCTCAGACTTGTCCACTAAGATGTGCCACGTGTTGCTTTACAGCAGCCAAGATATGCAGAGTTTTGTTCTGCTATGGGACAGTTGTCTCCAGTCAGCCATGTTAAAACATTGGTTATCAATGTCTGTCCAAAGAACTAAACAAAAAACCTCATAAAATTTCATCTGTAAGAAGAGAAAAAAATATTTCAGAATTCCTCTGAAACATTTCTTCTGTTTAGTTTAAGTTTCACCACCTTAAACTAATGATTTGGCTATCACCACTTCACAACACATTTTCTTTCAAGTATCTCTTACCTTGGCAAAATCAGGAGGAGGATTTTTCCCTCTGCAGAGATTGGACAGAGCCCATACAGCATTTCGGGTCATAGTGAGACGATTCTGTTTTGAAAGCAATCTAAAACAAACCAACAGAAAATTCTGACCCTTGCTTTTGAAAAATCAAAGCCAAGCAACCCCATTAACTGTGTGAACCATTAAAACAAACTCTTTTTAACATATACCAGGGCAAAATATGATGGATTTTTTTTCTATAAAAATACATCCTGAGGAAAACCATCCTTGATGGCTACTAACATACATGCTAGATAAAGGAATCTAGTATCCCAACAAGAACAGTAAACATTACACTAAATTTCACTTAAATGCTTAGAATACTTATGTGGCAGATTAACAGTCAAAAGGTGCAGGAATTATGACAAAATTACTCTAAGGAGGAGGACATGCAGGTAGTTGTGGAGAGTACTCTCTTAGCCAAACTGCATTTTTATGTCAGTCTCAGACTATCAGTCCCGCTTTGGCCTAGGAAAATGCAGAAAGGCAAGTCCTAATTTTCCCACAAGTGTAACAATTCAGTTTCTTTTTCACAGAGCCATCTCCCACTGTACCAATGTCTTTATGAGAGCACGGGAGAATTCCCCAGCTGCAGAGTCTGCAGAGGACACAGACTGAGTAATCGTAAGTTGGACATGACAACACAAGATGGTGGCACTGTTTCAGCAACAATATGCTCAAGCAGAGGACCATCAAGATAATTAGCAGGCTAGAGAAATGACACGCAATGGAACATCGGTGACCTGGATCTGTTCAGCCTTCAGAGGAGATGGCGCAAGAGGAGATTCAACTGCTGCCAACAACACTTTAACAGGAGGATACAGAAAACAGAAAGCCAGATCCTTCTCAAAGGTGCCCAGTGACGGGACAAGAGGCACCGTCACGAGGAAAAACACAGAAAATTCTGATTAGGTATCAGAACACTGCGTTTCACTATGCCATGGTCAAATACTCCAACAGGTTACCCCAGGTAGCTACGGAATCTACTTCTGATGTTCCAAATTTGACTGGTTAAGTAGTTGAGCAATCTAATCTGATCTCACCTGCTACAGAGAAAGGTTCTGACTAGATGACCTCCAAAAGTGCCTTTCAGCTTTCTGTGACTCTAAAATAAGCCCAGACATCCACCCACACTTTAGAATAAAATAGTTCCAGCTTAGCTGCTTCTAAAACATGTTTTCATTTTAGCTTCATTAAGAAAGTAGTTCAGGACTCCCTTTTAAAAACTCTGATTAGTCCAACATGAAAAAAAAAAAAGTACTATTATTCTTCAAGGCAAAACCCAAATTTCAGTCTTATCAGGCACTCAAGCAAAATTTTGGAAAACATATTAAAACACACTTACTGCAATAAAGGGGGCAAGATATTACAGTCCAAAACATAGTCTCTGCACATAGTGCTGTCTCCAGCAATGTTGCCAAGAGCCCATACTGCCTGTAATGAAAAACAGAATAATAACTGCTTTTATTCTCAAAATTCCACCAGTTTAACATATGTATTAGAGTTGAGAGATAATCTCTTCTCACTGTTAGGTCCTGGACAATGTACAGAAGGGGAATGCATTCTGGTTGCATGTTACATGTTTACATTCAAGCTCATTATATGATTCAGGAATATTTACGGAGATCTAAGAACACCATTAACAGCAAACATGTACGTCTCCAAAGACTGTGCAGGCAGACATATACTTGCTCTATCCACAATGTAAGAGATGAGCTCACCTCCTCAGGCTTAGGGACATTTTAATTCTACACTCCTTGTTCACAGCTAATTTAAACCCAGATGTTTGTATCACAGGTCATGGTAGTCTGCACCTACCCAAAAATGTTTGTGTGGAACAGCCCATATTAGTATTTATTACAAAGCCATAGAAGCATGCACTGTTTACACAGTCATAGATAAAAATGAGAATCTATGCGCAAGATAAATCAATATTCTGAATCAAATAACTTACTGGGCATTAACATATATTCTTTAAAATAAAACTATATGAGACAGAACCAGTGTTGCTGATTAAGTCGTAGGCATGGCAAAATGTAAGGGCTTTGACATCAATACTACCCCTAACACTTCATTTTGAGAAGATCAAAACTACCAGAAATAAAGCAGCATGAAATCCATCTTCTGTAATATGATGAGAATGAAAGATTTAATTGCTTTTGATTTATACATTTGGGCTAAGTGGTGTTTTTATATTACTGTCCACTAGTATAAGAGCTATAACTTTAAACAGTACAAGTAGTCTATGTCAAGTATAAAAGTGATTTTATGAATTCCATGCAAATTACAATATTCTGTTACACAAGAAAGCTTATGAAGTTCACATTTGCTATTTATGTCAAGTTAGCAGTAGACTAAGTGTCATATCAAATAGATGCATGTATCTGCTTATTTGGTTGAGTTATTTGGCTATTGGCTTTACAGACACATGTATCTACACAACCACTGGAAATACTTCCAATTCTGAATACAGAGGACAAAAGCAATCCTATTCCTCATGGATAGCAGCTGAATATCCTCCCCAAATTTCTCTTCAGTTGAAGGCTATGTATTTAGCTGCAGTAAAACGTGTTATAGTGCATAACTATTTCTCCAATTGAACAAATCAAGTTCCTCACACAAAATAAACATTTTTCCCTCTTCCTATACCTGTTTGAAATAAACTGCTCCTCTAAAAAAAACTGACAGACTTGACAAATTCTTTACCTAAAGGAAATTTCTGGATAACCTGAAATAAATGTCTTTATTAATTTTCAATATGGTGTCAATTAATGTATTGCATTAAGTTTCTCCTGTAACATGTTTTTAAATGGTGGCAAAAAGATGCTACTTTATAACATAGACTCCAACCACTCTCAAGGCCCAAATCCATTAGCAAACCCTGCAAAACACATACAGCTAAAACCAGAAGTATATACGGAATGTAGATGTCAGTTTGCTAGATAAAAAAAAAGACTCCTCCCCTGTACCAGTACTACTGGCAACAGCATAGGATCAGAGCCATTAAACAGCAAGTTGTGAAGAGAGTAGGCGACTGTTCTGGGGAAGGATTAGTTTGTTTTGTTTTCTACTGTTTTCCAGGCTTCTGCTGTCAGCCACAGAGGCAGGGCACGAGACTATACTGATCTGTGCTATGAAACAGCACAGCCATCATTACTACACAGTGTTTTCCCAAAACTAATCTTCAGCATTATTTTTCATTCTAATTCTTATTCTTTTTACAATTGTTGTGACAACAGTGTATCTAAAAAGTGTAACTTTGGGTCTGGCAGCCTCTTGGACTCAAGGCACAGAAGACAGCTACCAGAAAAAATTAGCTTAAGGGACTGAACGTATGCCACCTCCTGCAAAATGTCACTCATGTTTGAACCTTAAGGAACCACACATGTTGCTTTACCTCACTGTTTGCATTTGTACAGCAAGGAGAACCCTGAGGAATGAACCAAAGATGTCAGATAGTCCTAAATAAATTTGTGAATCTTCTGAAAACACTTAGGGGGAGAAAAAGTTAGAATTTGCAATTAATTCCCTTTCACTGAAGATGTAAGTAATTTTGTATGAAGACATAGTCTCCTTTCTTGGACACCCCTACACAGGTGAAAAACAAGGAAGCTCTATTTCATTTGTCTGTGGTCTTTGTTTCCGTCATTATAGCAATATCTATTTTTAGAGTTGACAAGAGTGATAATCACTTAATCCAAGTATCCATTCTGACCCTGAATGACTGACTGGTTTTGCAACAGCAAACCTCACATCAAAAAGTCTTATCAGAGAAGTCAAATAGCACCTCTACTACTTTCTCGCCCTTCATTTTTTTTATGGCAAGGAAAGTCTGGCTGAGTAGTCTGGTATCACAGGACCTGGTAAGAGATGTTGCAAGAAATCCTTGTAATGCTAATGACTGATAGGACACAAGATGCCAATAAATTGAAATATCTTTAGAAAAATATGCAATGTTTCATTCAATACGGAAGATGTCTTTCCTTAGGGAATTACTTCAGCTCTTCAGATAAGTAAGGAACGCAAGTCAAGCTCATTTAAACTCTACTCATCAGACTCTGCCATAAACACAAAGTTCTGTCATGGTTTCCACAGACAACACATGAACAATGACAAGTTTCTTCATGGTTTCTTTGACTGAATAATATTCAATGATTTCCATTTCTTCTTTTGTGCACTCCTCAAAGTGCAAATACTTGCCACAACGTTTTGGCTTTGGCTTCATTCTGCACAACTCAAATGTTTTCATCTTCTTTCTTGGGTAGTTGCAAAAGTAAAAGGATATGTAATTCCATTAAATTTTAGAGCTTACTAAATAAAAAAAACTAGCTAAAAAAAAAATCTATTTCAGTACCTTCTACCATCTAAATCCCAACTTAAAGATGATAGTAATTTTATGATTTTTAGCCAGGTTTTTTTAACCCACATCTTAGGTAGAAAGCTGTGTGCAAACTGAAAGTGCAAATGTTGTCTTGTTAATTGACAGTACCTATTTTTATTCACTTGTATAAAACTCCATTTACTGCTAACAGTGGAGAAGGGTTTGTTGTAAATCTTCGGTTTATTTTACTCATCACTAAACTCCCGTGTTTCTTCCTGCAGTGCTGAACAACTTCAGTGGTCAGTAAAAGTAAAGTTCAAGTCTTGTAGAGCACTGTTGAACCATAGGGTGCCTTCTGTGAATAATCCATGTGCTTTTGACAACTCTCCACTTTCCCCTGGATTCTGGAGGTTCTCAGTCATTATTTCTTTGGATATTTAAACTAAGTGCTTAAGCCAATCACCAACAGTGTGCAGAGTTTGCCAGTGGAGAAGAAATATTACAAAGAATCAACACTTCCTCAACTTTTCGATGCTGACTTGGGAAAAGGATCTAATGCTGGGATGAAGATGGTGAAGATCAGCTGGCATACAAATGTGACTGGGTAAGTAAACACAAGGAAGGATACCAGAAGGACACATTACTAGAAGATGACTGCTACTATGTCCTAACATTGAAAATATCTTTCTTTCAGTGGCTGGGGTGGTCACAGTTCCTTCTTCTCTCATCTGCCAAACAGAGAAAGTAGCTCATACTCACACCTTGACTGTTTGTCCTGATTTTGATTACCAAGAACTTGTTAATAGGACTGCTGATGTAAAAGGCAAACACCTAGACACCAGATTCACAGGTTAGCACTGCCAAGCATGGTTACCAAAAGGAATAGCAATACAACTAGAAATGGAAAAATACCGAGGGAGAAACATATTGGTTGCCTCAGTGAAAATACAAACTTTCCCAAAGGAGAACAGGGCAGCTGGGGATGCTCGTGCCACCGGCTGCCCAGCAAAGCACGATGACACATATCCGTAACTGTGAGACAGATCCTCTTCAACGGGCAGCACAATGCCTTGCATGGTTTGTGAAGGAAATTCAATGTTCATCAAGGAAACCCAAGTTGACATCTGGGTTTTAAGTACCACAGCAGAGGAAGTCAGAAAAGAACTGCAGCTAAGACACTGCTGAAGCCACATGAACCTTAAGCATGTCTAAAGGGCTTTGATGGAGTCTTTCAATATAAATAACTACAGGCAGGCTGATCAAAATTTCTAGATGTCTTTTCGAAGTAAAATCTGTGGTAAGTGGAGAAGGGCTAGGACATATGCCATTAACTAAACCTAAAAATCAGTACATCAAAAACAGAAATGGGGAGAGGCAGGGAGATGTAGCCAAAGTGTTTTTCGTAAATAACGCAGATGTAGATGGTGTAATAAATTCAATTTCTCTGATGGGAAAAATATATGCCGGATGGTTTGACCACTGACCACAGAGAAAGACTGACACACAATGCAAGTAATGAAAGAGTTAAAGGACAGTAGGCTAATTAAATGAGCCCTGCATAGCTTAATGGGAAACAGATCTTATCAAAGGACGTAAGGTATCATTTCCTTAACATATGTGTTGCTTATTTAACATAGCTAAAAAGATTCCCTCACAGACTTCTATAAAATAGCTGATTTAGAATCTTCACTAGACTCAGAAACTAGCATATGCAAAGGAAAAAAGTGTAAAATTAAAACTGGCTTATAAATATGAAAAATACATGTTGGGAAAATTGCGATCAGAAGGTACACTGGTATCCATTCCTGAACCAGTGCTAAGGGAAGTTAGAACTAAAGACAAATTAAACATGTAAATCTTTAAAACTGACTTACTGTAAAACAGAAACAGTAGATAATGACTAACCAATAAGTAAATATTATACATGTTTTTGTTTATGTTATGCAAATACATATATGTTTATGCATATTCAAAATAATATTATCATCACCTAACATTTCCTTCTACAGAACTGCTATCCCAAGTAGAACAAAGAATGACTTCCTAAAAACAGACTTCAAAATTTCTTTTTCTCATCTTTTACTATATGATTATAGAGTTAGCTTCTGGCCCCTCTGCCCTGAACACATCATTATATTTTCTGTATTTTCCTATACTTTTTTAATTTGTTGCAAATGCAGTTGCTTGCAAATAATAATCTCCACAGTACTACTGTGAGGCAATTACGGTGATCATTTTAGGAGAAAATTGTAGCCAAGTATCACCCAGTTTCAGAAATACAGCTTGAGAAGCCCAGGGTCAGACCTACTCAAAACATGGGCCTAACTATAAAAAAAAAATCACTGCTGAGTTGTCCTCAACTACAAAACGAAAAAGAAATATTTCACCATGAGCATTTAAAAAATCACAGAACAAGTATCCACTTACTGAAAACTCATAGAAGGAAATCATCCAGCATCAGACACTAAGCAGTAGAAACATTTTTCTCACAAACCTACAATCAGCTTAATTGTAAGAATTTCTTCCCTATTCTCCTCCATGCACTATAATTTGTTCCAACTTCAACAAATAGGGTCAGTGTGACAAATAAAAGCCTCCTTTACTACCCACTCATCTGTTACCAGGGCAACAATCTGCGCATATACTGAATGAGACAAGAGTCATCTGGAAAAATACTATGCAAGTGTGTACTACTGCTATCTTGTAATACAGAAGTACAAGAGCTAACTTCTCAGTGCTTATATGCTTTTAATTTTTGTTTCAGATGATACCATGATGAAGTGCTTGAGGCTTTTTAAAGCTGTTGGGAAAAAAGCAGAATTCCTCTTATGCTGGCCTGCATCAAACCCCACTGTCAGCTGCGAGCAGGGCTGGAATCTCAAGGGCTGCAGCACAGAAACCCACTATGAAACAGTCTAGGTAACACTTTGCTGCAGTATATTTTCCTCCTTCAGCACAGCTTAGTAAAGGGCAATTTTTTAACTGGTACTTAGAGATTACCAGTAGAAAGAGATCGTGAATTTAGCAGCACATGACCTGCATAGAAGAATACTCTCTAGTAATGACAACCAAGCCACTCTGCCTGCCTGCAATCTGAATTTTACCATGTCAGCAGTTTATTAGGAGGCAGGGAGAGGGGAAGGAGCCAGAAAAACTACTTAACTCTGGCTCCTAAGCTCTTCCATTAATTGACCCATCTTAAGGTTGAAAGCTGCACAACTTAATCTAAACAGGTTTGCTCTTCCCACCTGTTCTCTGAACATCAGCAGGATTAACAAAAAAGAAAAAGCAAGTTAGCTCTTGCACAGAAGATCAATTACTAGGCGAAAAGAAAGAGTAGCCTTCACTATATACAGAGCACCAATCATTCTGCAGGAAGGGCACTCTTCAAATGATGGCTGAGTCTGGAAAGCAATGCTGCCAAGTTCAACTGCCAAAATACAAAATCTAAAACGCAGCATATAGCCAAGTCCGGATGGATTTTCACATGGGCAGAACATGGCATTTATCTGCCATTTTGTCAAGTGTCCTATCACATTTCTAATTTCTACAACAACAACATATTCCTCAAAGTTAAAATAATGGACAAAAAATACCTCTTATTTTCTTTAGTATTTTTTCTAACACCTGAATTCCATTCCTCTTTAAAAGCCTTCTCAACAATAATTCAGTCTGAGACAGAACATTGAAAACGGAAAGATACAAAGTGGTGTAACTTGAAAGCTACAAGCAACAAAGAAAAAAAATCTGTCTTGTGGAAAATGTTAGGCAACCTTAACTACAGGTGGTACATTCTGAGCCAGCTACAAAAAGAGAGGCAAGTTACACAAAGCAGTCCAATGTTCGTGAGTTGGGACTCCTCCAATCATGCATCTCAATACAGCCAAATGCAAGGTCAGACATCTAGGAACACAGAATAGAGGTCACACTTACAGGATGGAGAACTGAACCCTGGAAGTCAGTGACTCTGAAAAGAACAATGGATCATATTGGATAATCAACTTAACCTGAGCTCACAGCCAGCTTCTGTGCCAAGGAGTCCACAACGACAATGGATATTAACACATCAAAGTATCAGGCAGAAGTGAAAATGAGGTACCATCTCTGCAAACTACAATGCTGAAAGAGTGCTACTGGAATAGCCAGTGCTTGTCATTTCACCACCACAAGATACTGAAACTAAGAAATGTTCAGAAAAAGGTCACCAAAAACCAAACCAACCAACCACCACAGAAATATTCTCAGAATGAGAATTCAGTGCTTAATTTCATTTACTCAAGTAAAGCTTAAGCTATGTAGGTATAGGAAAAAACACAGCACTAACTAATGGAGTAAAGAATGAGAGAATGTAACAAAAGCAATACCTGGACCCAAAGCTAGTCAAATTTGTATAGTAAAGGTACATACTTTCAAGTTAGGATTAAGATTGGCTGAAACTATACTTGTTAACATCATTAATGTTTCATCACCCTAAGTCTTCAAAGCAAGATTATATATTTGAAGTTCCTACTCATTCAAATAAGATTTATAGACCTCAAATGGAAACTACTGAATCAAATGTTTAGTCTGTGCTTTATACTGATCCCTGTGGACCTTGAAGAACATTCATCTATGCTGCAAGGAACTTGGAGAACAAACTATAATTTCTAGGCTTTATCTTCAAGAAAAACAGGCACAAACTTTTCCATATCTAAAGCAATTATTCAAAAAAGGCTCCCTGAATTCCTCAATACATAGAAATATACTAACCCATTAGAGAACAAAACGGATTACCCCATTAGTTATGGTTAAACACAAAATTTCCAGAAAGAGAAAAATACAATACCTGCTTAGATAACTGAACACATACTAAGCACAAAGCAACTGTTGTGCAAAATTGCCAAACACTGCATTTTCGCTAAAGGCTTTCTTACAGGATAGCCTTGATCCTTTCCAGAGAAGGGAAAAAAAACCAACAAAACACCAAACAAACAAACAAAAAGTCAAACACAAAAGCCTCCAACTCCACGAAGTAACACACACAAAAAATTCAACACTGTTCACAATCTTTACCTGTTCCTGTACATCTTCAAACTCAGAACTAAGCAGCTCTATGAAGATGGGGACAGCTCCTGCTTGGATGACTATTCGAGTCTGGAGGGAATTTCCCGAGGCAATATTTGTCAGCACCCACGCAGCTTCAAACTGGAAAACAAAATACAAGTCAGTTTACTAGGAGCTTTCAATGCCACACCACACATGGAGACTAAAACCAGAGAGAACTGGCAGATTTGGCATAGGGAAAACATGATATATTACTAATTAACAGACAATTTGCAAAGAACTAGAATCATATCTTTGAGAGTTATCACTATCACTTGAAAAAAAATTTGCAGAAGTTCCTTATGAGAACATTGGGTTTGCTGTGGCTTTTCAAATCTTTTTTTTTTTTTTTNGGTGGCTTTGTTTTGTTTTCTGTAATTTTTCAATTCTTAATTTTCTGTGTACCTTACCTTTTACATTGAGGGATGTGGCTGAAGGCAGGTGCTCTTTTTGTTAATTTCATATTTTTTCTGTTAAGAGTCCTAAACTCTGCTAAAGAACTACTTTTATTCTTTTTTTTTTTTTTTTTTTTTTTTTTGCTATGTTTTCATGTTACCTTTGCCTTTCTTACTGGCAAAGAACCTGTACACAAAATAACATGCTTTCCCACATGACATGACATTCACTGAATCACCAGTGATATTCCTGCAGGAGATACAGGACAAGACATTGTTTGACAAAACTTCATGGATATGAATCAAATAAAAGATCTAAACAAGATTTTTTTAAAAAAAACAACCAAACAAAAACAGATTTCTGAGAAACAACTCAAAGTACTTCTCTCCAACTCTGGTGATCCGTACTGATGCCAAATGTTATTAGTGTATGATGTTCTTGTTCAAGACTTGAAGCAAAAGTGAGATCCTGAACTAACACTTTGTGTCTTTTAATTGTTTTTGTCATTTATTATTTTAATCTCAACTTGCAGAAGTTAACTTTCTAAGATGAAATGCAAATTTTAACACTGACACAGATTCTAGAAATTCACATTTGAGTAGGTTTCTGCATGCTTTCAGTCCAAAGATTATTACACTGCACTAACAAATTTAAATCTTATCAGGTACATTCAGAATCTATAGAATTAAAAGACTGCTAAAAGTTGAATGAAAAGTAAAAATCAACAAACAGTAAAAATGGAGAATTGTAAGCTATTAATGACCGATTTTGATATTACTAAAAGATGCTGATCCAGCAGTATTCCAGTGGAAAGACTGACATACTTTCAAAAATTATCTGTCTCTGTCTGAAGAGCAGCAAGGACTTATATATAGGGTTTAATCATAAAAACAACTTCTGCTAAGGAGTTGCACCAAATCCTGAAATGTGCCTGAAATAAGAACTCAAGAATTATGCCTAGACTTCTAAGGCTTTTCATTATTAAGTGTTATTAAAGACTTTGGTTTTGAAAATACAATTAATTAATGCAATTAATACAACACAATTAATCCTGCCCTTCTGATCAACTGAACATTCTAGTAAGATGTGATCAGAATAAACAATTCCTAAATACATCCCTGCAATACACAAGGAGTATGGGCTGCAAAATAAAGCAGAAATACACCAAGTCAAAACTGCAAGATTCATCATTAATGAACAAGAAGCAAAACAGTGTGGCCAGAGCCTAAGGCAAACATAAAAAGTTGCTTTCCTGTAATTCTACTTTCTCTGAAGTGAGTATCCAGTGTTTTGAGATGCATTATAATGTAACTATTACTAATCTTTCAACCACAGAGGTTTCTTATCCATATTTTAAAGTTTGTCCTCTGGCTTCCTACTAGTACCACCAGCTTGAACTACTCACAGCTTGGAGACTTACACTGTCTCCAGTGTAAGTCACAGAAAGGTTAGAGAGTGACAGTTTCTCTCCTCTTCTCTGTGGACACCTGATGCTCCAGGATGTATAAGCTAATGAACAGTCACAGGTTACTGGCAAAGACAGTTGTACGGTGCTGCTCTTTTTTAAGATTTCTCTCTCCACATGAGACAAATGTACTTGTTCATGTATAGCTAAAGTGAGTCTGGAGAACAGGGCAGCTTTTTTAAGCCTTCCATTCACCTTGAGTAAAAACAAGATAGAGGAATTCCTAAAAACTTAGGCCTTCCTAACACTTATATCAGAGGTCTAGCTTTTACAGGATATGCCACTGACAACACAGAAGAAAAACAGATCATAAATTCCCCAAAGGTTCCAAGTTCATTAACATGAAAGTTGCCATATTCAATCCACCATACAAGCAGCTCTAAATTATACTTCACTGTGTCAGAATGAATTGAAAAACCTTTCCTTCTACAGCTAGGCTACAGTTAGAAATGCCTAAAATGCCAAGCCCAAAGGAGTATTTTTGGAAACAATGACAGAGCAAATATAAATATTCAAGTCAGGTTTAGAGAACTTCCCAACTGATAACAGCAAAAAGTTCTACCTGTAGACCCTAAACTGCCAAGCAGGCAGAGAGATTTGGTAAGATGGAGGAAAACTGCGTAGGTAGAATGGAATATCAAGAGCAACATACTCAAGCTTGTATTTTTCACTGCTTTCCTACAAACCCTTTAGGACAAGCTTGCACATTTCCAGTCTGACTGATTCTTCCTATTTCCATGTAAAAATAAACGTTACACCAGTAAGGCCACTACAATTGCTTCCATTTATCTGCCTGTCCTAGGTTTCTATGCTAGACCCCTGTAAGTAATAAAAGGCATTCCTTTTTTTTTTTTACATCAGAGAGCTTACAAATTTTCCATTGGAGCTGCAAATCAACCAGCTTAAATCTGATACATATTCTTAGTTACTGTCCTGAGACTCCACAAAAGAAGCTAACAGATCTCTGCAGTTCTGTGGATAACAATTTGAAAAGTAATACCTATAAATGATGTCTCTAGTGCGTAAAAAAACTGTAATTTTTTGCATACTTCAGTCAACAAAATTTGGATTTCACATGGCATTCACAAGCCTGTGGCCTTATGCACTTTGAAAGAACACTGATTCTAATCTAAGTGTTGTATTTAATGGTTACATGTTAACATATTTTATCCTTAATCAGATTATTTGTTTTCCTTTACTTTCTATTAGCCAAAAAAGACTGACCAGAAAAATGGACAGCTGGAAATAAGACAAAGGTCCAACAAAAATTAACCACCATTGTAGAACACATCATTCAGTTATTTCAAACCACAGTAAGGTTTCCAGCTTTCTGTGCTTATCATTACAGACTGTATTTCTAATTCTAAATGTTTTTTTTTAGGTCAATCAAAACTTTAAATCCTAATTCTAAAGATTTAAAACTGTCTTCATTTAATACAAAGAAACAAAGTTCAGTTTAATAGCTTTTCCTCTACTGAGTTCCAAATTTCAAGCTCTACTTTGAGTAAAGTCTGAAGACCCCATCTTCTCAATCACTCAACGCATGTCAGACATCTCTCTCTCCTGCCCTGCACCCATAGGTCTTGCCAGAAATTCTGAAGATAAAACAGCTTTTTTAACATAGTGAAGAAAGAGAGGACGTATAGCTGAATAAATCACTGATTTTTTTCCTATCTGTATCACCAAATGCCTTCCTGAACTAGGAAGACAGATCATTTTTATTTTTATACCTGTAATGTACAGTTTTCTTTTCGTTTCAGGAACTCCACAAACCTGGCTACCACTCCTTGTGTGCTTATGACTTCATCTATTGGAGGATTTGGTTCTGTTTAAAATAAAAAGTTAAGTTAGATACATTCATTTCTTTGTAAGGAAATTCTCAAATTACTGCATCAAAACAATATCCAGTGACATATTTGACTGCTCTTTTCTTGGAGCATGTTCTTTTTCTACAATACTTCACTTTTAAAAGGCAAAAGATTCCTATCTGTCAACGTAAGAAAACTCCAGTCTGAGTTTTGAGGTAATAAGATAATATGATTCAAAGCAATGATGCACTCAGTACTTTAGGCAGACTGATTTCACAGCAGCAACTCTGTGCAGTCATTCTGGAATGCATACGTGCAGAGGAACTTTGGTATATCAGTGTATCTGGGCCACAGAGACACTGCCTATAACATTTAAACCTACATCCAAGAGGAGATCTCACATCTGCAACACTTAGTAAAGATTTCAAGAAAAGAAGTGACTAGTACATACATCAAGCTGACGTTGTGTAAAGCAGAGCTTGACCTAGAAATTTCAGTGTGAAACTCAATTTTTATTGCTGTCAAAGTAAAACCAAATGCCGGGAGGCTTCTACATTTCTCTCTAAATAATTTCAACCCTTACCTTTAGAAAGCAGTTTTCGGAACTTCTGGGTGGCTGAGAGCTGCTGTTCTGGACTATTGGAGAAAATCATTTCAATCATATCAGAGGTGATGACTGCACTCTAGGATTTAGGAGGGGAAACAGAATTAGGGTGACAGAGAGCAAAAGGGGAAAAAAATCTGGAATTAGTGATAAATAGGTTACATTTGCTAAACCAGTATCAAGTTTCTTATTGCATAAAAATTTAGGTAAGACCATTATCAAAGGAATAATTATATATATGTACATCTACACAAGGCAGCACCATTCTTAAGTGCAACTTTGCTCTACTGAAAGCCACAATTCAAATTTTCCTCAAGATGGCAAGAAAATTACTCTTCAGAATTTTTCAGTGAGATTCTCTCCCTTCCTCTACAATAAATGTAAAATTGTCAGCTTCAACCGAAAGTAATTATGTTAGCATTTAGATTTCCCCAAGGTGTACATTTTGACTTACTCTTTTACACCAAAATGTATAGGACCTGTCATTTCTATAAGAGTTGACAAACCTAATGCTCATTATCATCATCAAGGAGGAGCATTAAATTTTCCATGATACTGATGGTTGCCAATAATATGAATAAATTAAATCAGCAACCTTTCTTATCCTAGGTAAAATCTGACTTTCTGTTCACCACACATGTACCCATGTAAAGAAGCATAAGAAAAGTCAGGATTTTTTCTTCCATTTCTAATCTAAATCTTCAGGGACATCTGATCCCAACCCTTAGACAGACAGAGAGACAGATGACAGTGCTGAAAATACTTAAGTGCTGTTTGTAACAGCCAACAGCTCCAACTGTTAAGAGCCTGAAATTAATGGCATTTAACACCGCAAACTGTGTAATGACAGTATCTATCAATTAGGCAAAATCCTTTCCTTACTTTTTACTATGTAATTGTTTCATATAAGCTTCCACACAAATGATTAATGGTATTTAGAATTTGTCTGATATTTGAATACTATCTTGAAGAGTAAAACCATATATTCTATAACTGATCTACCATGCTGTTTATAAGCATTTCTCTGTTTCTCAGTAATTTTCAAGGCTCATAGAGCCACCAATAGTTCAGCCTGATTTCTATGGAAACATCACTTGCATACTCTGAATACAGACACTGTGAAGATCAGCGACACTTTTAAGCGAGAAGTGCACTTTTCTTAAACTTTTCTGTTATAGAATTGGAACCCTTACCATTTTTCTCTCCAGGGAGAAAGTAAAAAAGTAATTCCCACTAAAAGTATTTTTTATGTAGTATTAAATTCTAGCACGGAAAGGAGTTCAAGGCCTCATGCAGACAGTTAAGCTAGATCTAGCAGTGTTTCAAACACTTTGGTTAAAAATGGTGTCACTTGAAAGCCTAAGACAGATATACACTGAGCTCCTCTTTAACTTTGTAAATTGCAATAATCCATTGCCTGATTTGTATTTTCATGCTTCAAGCATTATGAATTTCATATTAAAAAAAAAAAAAACACAACAACTCTGCGCAAAAGTTGGTGTTCACTATTACAGGTGATTCTATCAACTGCAGGAAGTGATCCGCCTGCCGGGACAATGACATTTCATTTTGTTTTCTTGAGCACATATCCTCTGAAAAACCACTCACTATATATCCCTAGCATTTTTCTCTCATGTAATCTGTTTCAGGACGGTTCATTGAGACAGGTGTTTCAGAGCTGTCCATCTCTAAATGCATTCTTCACATTAGTCTGGAATTTCATTCCCATCACGTCACTGCACAAGACTTGCCCAGTTTCAACCAACACTGTATTTATTTCCCATCACTTACAGAAGTCATCTCCATGTTGTTCATTTGAGCCTCATGGAAACCCCCATCTGACATCACTTCCTCCTCTGCTTCTTCTTCAGCCGTTGCAACATTTCGGCGTTTAAACAACTAAAGAGAGAAAGTATTTAATATATATTACATAGCAAATGTATACACAGCATGTTGTGTTAGGCTGCTATAAAAATTACATATGCTATCACCTGAGAAAAGGTAGTGCACTGGCTACAGGACTTCCAATGACAGAACATGGAGAAAGCTTAGCCATGGAGTAAATGAAAACAGCAATGTGCCAAAGTATCAGTTCCTAACATTTCCAAAAAATGGTCACTGGTATCCCCTTCTCTTCATCATCTGCCTCCATCTACAAGCTGTCTAGCTTCCACACCACTGCTTTCTTGCAGAGGATGCTGGGGCTCAAAGACCTGATGAATTCCTGTGTATTACACATCTTCATAGAACACTTGCAGGGGCTCTGACAATCAAGATATAGTGGCAAATAGAGAGCTTTGGAGGACAATCATACGTAGGACATTGTACTGAGATGAGCAGAATTTGGCTGCTATGACTTAGAGAAGGTATCCAGTTTGAGATGTCATGAGGAGAGACAGAGAGGCTACAGCTACCTGTCAGACAGTTTTGTTCAAACCCTCAAGTTGCTCTGGCCAATCTTACACTTGACTGAATGAGGAGCTCTCACTCTATGTCTTGTAGGGCCTGCAGAAGAGGCAATGTAAGTGTGCCAAGTGATTCTGATTCCAGACTGGGTATGAATTTGGAGGGTGGGAACAAGTAAGAAGAAAGGAGAAGCAGAAAGGCAGAGACACTGCAAGACAGGACTGTTTAAGCACTGGTCACAGATACCAACTGCTGTGCATTACCTGCTCCTCTCTCTTTTGCTTCCGTAGCTGAAGACCCTCTTCCTCCCGCCTGCGACGCATCTCGTCAGGGTTTAGAGATTTGTTCTTGTAGCTCTTCAGCCGGAAATTCTCTTTTCCTGAGGTCGTCATGATTTCTTCACAATGCAATTAAAAAAGAAGACAAAATTACTCTTCAACACATCATTTTATATTCTGTGTCCATTTCTTAAACTCTGTAGCCATGAACTGCCAGCCACTGTTCCTCTATATTCCATCACCTAACTTCAAATAAACTTCGAAGGTGGAAAGCAAATTTCACAGAATTGTCACTTCAGCGTGCCAGTTCTTCACATCAGTCCAACAAACTTTTATTTTATTTTTTGAGGCTTCAGAGAGTAAGTCAAATATTTTATTAAGAATGAATATCTATAAGGCAGATTTAGCCTGGGCTAAAAAGAAAACCGCACTAGAAATGTTAACATTTCTCCACAGAGATTTAGCCAAATTACATACTCCTGTCTTTACTCAGAAGTGAAGGTGTCTTAGCTGCTTTTTAGCCTAATTTACTTTGCATGTCAGTACAGGGG
>VZRX01004859.1:44624-74261 GCA_013398075.1 Notiomystis cincta
GCCAGCGCCGCCGCCAGGGAGCTTCGTGCAGGCGGGAAGCGGCGACAGGGGCAGGGATGCTCCCGGGGCTGTTACGGCCCGGGATAGCGCAGCGGGATGATATTACCGCTTTAATTGATGCAGGTCCCGTAGCGGCGGCCTCGGTGTCACCGCAGACCGCGTCACTGCGGGTGCGGCAAACAGCGGAGCCGTTTCGCTGTGCCACGGGCGAACCGAGGGCAGGCACAGACACGGCGACTCAGGAGAGTCGGCACGGAAAGCCAACACAGCTGCTGGCCAGCCACGATGTGTGATGCCACAGACTCGTACATCAGATTGAGATTGGCACAAGCGGGCCCGCACACCCCGCACACCCACAGAGGAGCACAGGGTGATGATGGCAGGAGGGGGAGCCCAAGCAGCACCTGCCAGGCTGCTTCCAGGCCCATCCCAGGAGCCATCAGCCCATTTCGAGGGGCACAGTGGCAGGTGGGAACCCAAATTAAGGACTCAGAGAAAGGAACACCCTGTCCAGCCCTCTCCCAGGGGAGCCTCAGCCCCGGAGCACCTAAACGGGATGCAGGGAAGAGGATTTGGGGATTGCACAGGACTCATTAGGGCGTGTTTAGGGCAGGAACCAGGGGGGATCTACGTGACACAGAGAAACGTAGCATACAGGAATAAAAAGGGCCAATCACATGTGAATGGATTGTCCATGCCCTGCACCTGATCAGTGCAGCCCATCCTGTCTTCTCATTAAACTCCTTTTGCACTTAGTCCTGGGAGAGGAACTTGGGGCCAGATCACCAGAGCAAATTGGCTGCTGGGGGGCTGGAGGGGTCTGGATTGAGGGGCAGCTACTGGGCGCTGCCTGAGCCCAGCTGCTGGAAGGAAACACACTGTACAAGTGTGTGAAAACTTCTAAAAATACACATATATACACAGGTGCTCACTAGTGCACCTCCATCCTGCTCAGCTGGAGCAGGGGGTGGGATGAGGCTGCCAGTGCTCTGTGTGGCTGGATGTGTAATCTGTGTCCATGTGTATTTGCTTAATTGGTGTATATGTGAATTTGTGCATTTTCCTATTGGGAATACAAACTCAGCCTGACTATTGGTTGGACATGGACATGGGGCTGCAGCAGCCTCATATCTCTCAGGCTGCCAGATCTCAGTCAATTTTCCCAAATCAACAGATACACATATTTGTGAACATATATACATACACTGGTATATTTCATAGGGCTTCATATAGAAGCACAGCATTTCTACTCATGGAATTGAGATTAAATAGATTAAAGCAGACAAGCAACAGCTTTCTCCCGAAGCGTTTGCACCAAAAAATAATAGTTTCACTTTTCTTTCAGGGATTTCACGTTCTTTGCACCCTACCTAAGCACATCTGTAATGCAGCAGGAGGTCTGATAACAGTACTGGTTGGCATTCTTGATATACTTTGAATCAAATTAGCACAGTTATGGGTGGCAGCAGAGATCTTTGAGTTCTCCTGGTTTTGATAAAAGTCTGGTTTCAGGTGCAGCTGAGCTAATGCACTGCAGGCACAAGGATGAATTCCTGTTTCCTGTCTCTTCGCTCTTCTGCTCCCTTCTCCTCACCAAGTACATATTTTCTGGCATGGTGAACTATGTTCATTCTGCATGTCTTGTGATAACCTGCCCTTAACAGCCACCACAGATGACACCTTTTGGGATCACAGTCATCCCCTGCAGACAAGGATTTGTAAAACTTGAGGCCTTGTGTTGGGTGAGGCTTGAGGCAGTGTATGTGAGAGAGAGAGAGAGGCAGGTCTAGGCTGTCTGGGTCCGTGTGGTCATGGAGCAAGGCATGGGAACAGCAAAAAGCACCATCGGAGTTCAAACTGTCTGAAAACAGAAATATTTGAAACCAGGCTGACATCAGGTGCTGGTAAAATCAAGACAGAAGGTAGCTTCATTTCTGACAACAATTTTTGAAGCCCTGAGTGCTGTTGTAATTTGAGTTAATTCAGCTGGAGGGAATTTACTCTTAAACCAGCAATACACAATTTTGAGAAGAATTCTTCTTCATACAAAAGTGAGGCACACCCTCAGCATGTTTTTAAACACAGCCTCAAAAAATAACAACACTGAAGGCTGACAAACAACCCTGAGCTGGGGGATGAAGAGTGGAAGGGTACACAGTAAACAGATCAGCCATCATGCTGAGATTGGCTTAAATTCGAGTTTAGACATATTACCCCTGGCTCTTGTTTTCCCCAGTGCAGTGGGATGCCAGAAAATTGTATCACGATAATACAGCCCTTTCTAAAAAAGGCCACGGAGCCAGACTGCTGACCATATTTAGCTCTACTAAATTGCCATTGGCACCAGCAAGCCTTAGTTGTCACCCACTGACATTTTATTCAGCCCTAAAAATGAAAACAGTTGCCTGCACTGTTTCAAGCCATGAGAGTCACTGGGGACTCACAGATAGAGACAGACAAAGATAAGACAAAGTAACAAGTTCATCATGACTTAGGATCTCAAAGCCTCCACAGCCAAAAGGGTTGTTCTGTGTTTCAGGGGCAGTGAGAGGTGGCCGTGTACAGCAGCAGGGTCACAAGGGATGTCTGCAGCCAGATGGGGCGAGCACACACCAGGGAGAAGCAGCACCTGCCCATCTGCACTCCTGAACCTCACTGGCATGGACACCCTGTCCATACTCACCATCACTATGAAATGCTCACCGTGGAGCTCACCATGAAATGCTTTAATGGGTCCATGCCTGCAGTAAAATATGACTTCTCTCCTTTGCTCCTTTGCTTCCTCAGGTCTGGCCGAGGAAGGGTGATTCTGGGAGCTGTACCCTGAGGCTTACTATTTTCAGTGTGCAGTGGAGGGATTGAAGCTTTGGAGTCTCCTGGGGGTCCCCAGGAGGGGGGCAGGCACATCTGCCCAGCTGCTCAAGTCAGGGCCACTCCCACTGTCTTTATGTCCGCCCTGCCTGGACAGATTGGAAACCCACCTTTGCTGTAGGTGCCAGCTGCTGCCTCTGGTGACAGTGGGAACTGGGTGACAATTCCAACTGCAGAAACCACAAACTGGTATGGGCACTAAGGGGAGTTAAGTTGTAAAGGGGAAACCTCCATCGGAGAGCAGCAGGGAGCTGACCCAGGGCTGGAGAAGGGGTTTGATCTTTTCCTCTCCTGTGGGGGACATGGAGTACTATTGGTTCTGCCTCTCTACTTGTCTGTGAAGTATCACTCCAGGAGTGAGAGTGTTAACAAATACAGTGGAAGAGACAGCTCTGTAAGCTGAGCTACATGGTCACATGCACAGGTTTTATTTTTAACATCCCAAAACTACTTGATCTTTCTGCCTGGGCTTGCTCCGTGTCCTTCTGTTCTCTTCTCTTTCTTTGCTTGCAGTTCTCCCTCACCCAGCTGAGCACAACCAGGAGAGAAGTGTTTGGTACATGCACAGGGACTCTATGATCAAGGTAAGGCTTTGTAAATAGAGGTGGAGTCTTTTTTGGACAAACCTTATGCAATGTAATGGTTGCTGTAGCGACCTATGAAAATCAAGACATCTTCAAAACAGCCTTAGTAATTAAGATGAAATAGAATAGTCATGAGATGTCTTAAATGACACTCTAAAACAGAGGCAGCTGGTAACTGTGAGCACTTCTGTGACATACTACTCTAAAAAAACCCCCTCCACAATATATTCAGTGAATTAGCTGTAGTTTGCAGCACTGTATGCAGGATTTTTTTTAAAAAAACTAAGATGCTGATTGTAAGATAGGAGCTTCAGCAGCAGGTCAGATGATAAATCAAAAATTCAATTTCTATTATTTTCAAGAAACTCAGAGAAGACAAGGAGATACAGTAAGGGTCAGAGGAGAGGCAAGAGTAATCTCATGGCAAAAGTGCTTAGACTTAAAATCAAATGAGTTTTGTAGATTGAGACTGCAAACTTTATGTTGGCAATCTAGGCTGAATGAATGATGAAGTAAGAATTACAAGAGTTAAAGGTACTACTGTACCATTTAGTCTTGTTACTGCTTAGCAATTTCTATTCATTAATCTCTTTTATTTTTATTTTATTACTTAAATCTTAACCAATAGCCCTGAGATTCTTTACACTGGGAATTTTTCAGAAAAGTATGTTAATGAGATTGTTACCAGAGCATAATATAGAACCTGAGCCCAAAGAGAAAAAAACATGGTTTGAACCATTACCCTCCCCCTGCCTTTTTTTTTTTTCTCAAACTGCAACAAAACTAGTCCTATTATTTTAAAGCACTTGTTGAACTCAAACCAAGACCAAACCCATTTCCTGGTTACCAATGCAAAGTGAAAGTTTGCTTGACTATGTCTCTATCAAGGACAGCACAGGGGCCCTGCACAGCCTGCTGATCTGCCTGTCTCCCACATGACTCCTCAACCTGCCCAGCACAAGATGCTCGTGCTGAGCTATCCTGTACAATGCCACCAGCCAAGGGGACCATTTCAGCTCCTGGAATTTTTGGGTGGATTTCTCTCAGATGAGCTATGGCTACATTGCACCAGGTAGGGAGGAGCAAGAAACATTGCTGATCCAGGTCTTTTACTGGGGAGTGCACTGTGGAGTTCCCACCAGCAGTGCCCTGTGTTACCTGTGCCTCACTACTCTAAAGTCTCCCTGTTCCTCCTGTAACAGCTCTAATGCATTTCACCAGTCAGAAATTGCACAAGCAAATTTTGGTGCCACTTTACTGTCTGTGTGCAGCACAGATTTTCCAGGTGAGGGGGAGGCCTGATGGTGCAAGTTTTTCTTGATCTCCATGGTCCTGCATGTCAGTTGTAGGGAGCTGAGGAGAAGCTGATGTGCTGTTCTGAGAGCCTGAGCAACAGGCATGCTCCAGAAGAAGGGCAAAGAGCATGGATTGAAGTCTTTGCCCAACTGATGCACTGTACTGTGGATTTTTTTTTTCAATATAAAGCAATTCCAACCAATTCAGTAACTCTGAAATAGTGGTTGCTGCCATGGAATACCACAGCCTCATCCAGATGACCCCCAGGAAGAAAATACAGGCAGTAGCTCCCTAATTGTCCCAGCTTCATCCTTCCATTGTTGGGCTTATTCAACAAGTCAGTTGTTTCACAGAAAACCTTACCCCTCCTCACATCTTATACTAAAGGTTTGAAGTTCACCAGGATTGCCCTGGAATCAAAGTGCCCCTATAAAATCTGTGTGAATTTGTTCAAGGACACCTCAAAAGTAAGTCCTGCTCATGCTCACTGGAGTGTTAGTAGTGTTATTGATGAAGATTTCATCTACATCTTTAATTCTCCCTTTCCACCTACCCTGAGCTGTACCATACTCACTGCCTGCCTCCTTTAAAGCTTGGCTGACAACTTGTATGTACAAGATCAGTCCCAATGGCAACTGCAGAGCAGGAGCACCACGAGGGATAGTGACCCGCTCTGCTGAGTGTCAAGGAGGTCACTCAAGCTGTAGCTGTCCCTGCTGTGGTGTTGAGGTGTGGAGTTCAACTTCCTTAGAGGTCATTGTGATTCCAGGTGGTGGCATTCTTGGATTTGATTTTTATTTTGTATCTAAGGAGAGGACTTAAGAAAACCTGGGCTCCTGAAATTCATGTACAAAGGCAGTACAGTCTGGTTTCTAATGACAGTGATTTTGTCTTCAGCTCTAAGAAATAAAAATATCTGTTTAGCAAAAAGAGACCCAAGTTTGATTTCTTGACAAGGTTGTTAAGCAAGTAGTGATTGAGGAAGAGCAGTGCATGAAAGGAAAAGAAAATCACTTATTTAAGACGACTTACTTGGTGTCCTAGAAAATGTGATTCTAACGCTGGCTCTACCGAGGTTTTTGCTCGGGAGGTATGCAACTGCAAGTGAAACATCAGAACCTGAGGATCTCAATGCTTGGCATGTATATTTACATATTTGTACAAAATACTATATTTAATTTATATGTTTTCATCCTTCTAAACTTTAATTCTACATCTGCCAAATAGAAGCAATATTATTTTTCAACCTCAAATGCTCCTCTAGTACTGCAGAGATAAATTCATTATTGTGAACATGGTCAGATCTAAGATAGTAAATATACTGACATGAAAAATCTTATACTGTAAGAAAATTAATAACTGTATTCCCCTCGAGATTTCAGTATAATAAAGATGAGATAAACACTATATACGAGGTAACAAGGGTTAAAAAAAGTAGAGAACATTTCCTTTCTGCCCTATACACTTCACCAAAAGTACTCACATTCCTTCTGTTGTAACATCATATATAACTTCAGCATTCTTGGCTCCAGCATTTGGATGTGAACTTTCATGAGATTTTTTTTAAGAGCTTATTATCATGTTGTAAAATTTAGAAAGATTGTTTTATGTTCATTTGCAATTTCATCTCAGAGGCACTCTTTAGGGTCATTTTCTGGGTTTCTGGTGGCCCTTTTTGATGTTTCTTCAAATTGGGAGGTATCCCTTGATTCTGTGCAAAGAGCTCAGGTACAATGTATGACCTTAGTTTGTCAAATGATGTAGCACATGCCAAATGAGAAAACATTTGTATTATTTTGGCTTATTGACTGCAACTTAATTAAATGTGTATCTCCTGAAAATAAACTTTAATTGGCTTTTAAACTGTAAGTTATTATCACTGAACAGGTCCACTCCAGACACAGACGTAGCTGCAGTTAAAATAGCAGCTGTATATTTTTAAACCTTACTTGATTTGCTGTCATGATGGTCTAAAAATAAAGATTTACCAAAGTGGACAGACTGTGGCCTGTAATGTGCATTCTTTCTTTACACAGTAGTTTGAACATGATTGAAGTAATCATGTTTGGGGTTTCTTTTTTTTCCTAACCCAGCCCTTAAGAAATTTTACAAGTTGCAGGGAATCGAGAAGTGTACAAGCTTAGAGAAATATTTTGTCACCTGACATTTCTGTATGTCACCTGCCTCTGGATGTTATGTATCAAACCTACTGAGGCAAAATTTGTAAACTTTCTGCTGAGTGTTTTGAGTTTGTAGTTTGTGTACTTGCAATGATACCATCAACTAAACCATAGAGCTAACTAAATTATCAATTAAAATACAGAGCTCCTGATTACTGGCATGTCAGAATAGAAGAAGCATTCAAACCCTGATAAATATCAGAAAGAAAGTCTCTGTCCCTTCTTCCTGTCCTCTATGTTCACAGATTTAACAATGAGAAGAGAGGCATAGATCTCTTTTGTCTGAAAAGAACAGCATATACAAGTTAGAGATGAGGTAAACTAAAAAATGCCAGAATAATGAGGAAGACTGATTCTGCATCTGAATGCTGTGATATGGTCACTTTTCATAAACAAAGCATGTATTTTCTTTCTCTACACATGATTTGGATAGGGTTTATTTCAGCATACAGCAGTGTGAAAGCAGGCTCTTCTCCAGAAACTTTTCCATCAGTCCTTTCTGTGTTTTGGAGAACAATAAGGCCTATGCCTCTGATGGGTTTTTTTATCAATTATTTCTCCCCAAGAGTTACTTTTACAGTGGAAAGTATTGTTCACACAGTCAGGTTTTATTGCAGTGTAATGTACCCAGCCTTCCTCTGACCTTATGCAAGTCATGGCTAGGACTATTTTTAGAGATTATATTTGCAGCAAAATGCTACAAGAATGAGAACAGCAAGGGTGCTGCCAATGTGAAATAAATCCATCTGTATCTCCTGCTTCTCTGAGCTGCATAAAAGTAGATGCTAAAAGAAGTAGAGAACATTGCCTCTCTGCCCTATACACTAAAGCAGGACAGGTGCCACCTCAAACCACATGTATTTAAGGGCTTGATGTGGCTGAGGCTGCCCTGGCCAGCACCCTGGTGTCACCTCTGTGCAGAAGCCAGTGCTTCCCAAGGCAAGGCAAGGATGTTATAACAGGAAGTCTCAAAGTTTTATTTTCTGCATTGCTGTCTTGAGCTCTTCCCCTGCAAAGGTGAAGGTACCTGAACCTTATATTTGAGAGTGTAACTTTGTCTCTGAGTAAAGGGACCACCAAGAGCGTGTTTCTTTACTCTGCAGGGCCGAGAGGGAATGGGATTTATTCATTAGGAGGTGTAAGCAAGTATTGATCAGTGTTGGAAATTGCAAAAGATGGAACAAAATTGTGTTGAGCGGTTAATGCGTGTCAAATTTTCAAATATGAGTGTTGGTATTTAGTGCAGAGATCCACAAGCATTGCCTTCCCCAGTCTTTCCTTCTCCAGTGTTGTTCATGACTTCCACTGCCAGGGTGTAAAAGTGTGAAAGACAGAAAGTGAAGAGAATACCTTCAAGAAAGAGAGAGGAAGCTCTTCACATAGCATCTCTTCCCCTGTAGCCCAAGCCCACTTCCTCTGCAGCACACCTCTCCTCAGCTCTAGGTCACTTAAGCCTGGGGTTGCAAAAGAAATGACATCTAGGTAATACTACTGTGTTTTCTTTAACCCTAGGAAAAATAAAACAAAGTCTAAATTATTTTACTACCAATATCTGTCTTTTCTCAGAGCCAAGTGAGAGTCTGTTGGGCCAATGGTAGTTCCTCCTGAATGAAATGTGTGGTGGGAAGATTTGTCAAAAATCTTTTTCCTATTTTCACATAAAAAAGAAAAGCACCCTGGGTCCTGTTTGGAAACAAAACTCGAGTTTCTCCTTATCATTAGCTTTTGACTTTCCACAAAGATTCACAGTGATTCCAGAACCAGGCTGGAATGCAGGAAGTCAAAAGTTGGGAAGTTTCTACTTGCAGCACGTCTTCTTTGGTCCAAGTTACTGATACCAGTTGAAGGTATCCAGGGAAGTAGCTCCAAGTCATGACTGAGTAGCCTCTAGTTCTGTAATCCAACAATTGGATTGTAAGGATAAATCAGGAAAGCAGAGTAAAGAAGGCCAAGGATATTAGCTCTTACCCAGGCTGTTTTCCACATTGGGAACTGGGATGCTGAAGACAGTCCTCATTCTTTGCCTGGCTGGTATAGAGCAAAGGGAGGTTCATTTATGCAACATTCATGTCTTTGTGGGAAGATGAGAAGATGTCTAGGCCAAATCTAGAGAGGAAAAAGGAATGTCATTTTTCCTAGTCAGTGTTGAGGAAGTGGGATGCTCCTTCACTGTGCCTCTGGCAGTCTTGATTTCAGCACCCTGGTTAAAAACTGGGACAGAAAACAGCTCATACCCTGGCTGCCTGAGCTAAGGAGTAAAGACGTTATCTACGTCTGTGCTGCTGCCAGGCCTCGCTGTACTGTGGGGGTCAGAGGTGATACGTGACTGCATGGAGCTGGCAGTCACTCTCTCCCAGCCTTATTCCTACTAGATGTGCAAGTGAGGACCTCATGTGTGGAAACCAAGCATGGGCATGGAGGGTTTGGGGCCATCCTCGCTCGGTCGGGCAATAACTCGTCTTCTTGTCTTTACCACACACAGCACCGGGCCCAGAAAGCTCCCCCTGGGCAACACAGGCACTGTGAGCAATGCTTCAGTCGCCACTGCCGTGTACCCATTGAGGTCTCCATGTCCTGCATGGTGATCAGCTGCCACCTCCACTGCGGGGCCACCTTCCACATGTGCAAGGAGGAGGAGCACAAATTACTCTGCCCCTTGGAGCAGGTGTCCTGCCTCAATTCAGCCTATGGCTGCCCTTTCTCCATGGCTCGCTTTAAGCTGGGGAAGCACCTCCAGGTCTGTCCAGCCAGCGTTGTCTGCTGCTCGATGGAGTGGAACCGCTGGCCAAACGTGGATTCAGACACAACCCTGCACAAGAATATTATGAAAGAGACCTTGAATGAAGAATGTCTGGACACAGCTTTGGCACTCAGAGACCAGAAGATACTTTTCAGGACTTTGAAAATAGCTGAATTATTTCCAGAGTGGAGGGAAAAGGATGAACTGGAAGAACTAATGGATCAAGCCACAGGTGGGGAAGAAGGTGCCGTGGGAGGAGCTGCCTGTGGTTCCCAAGAGGGAAATGTCCAGTCCGAGCTCAGCCAACGTGAGCGGGAAGATTTGGCAAAGGACAAAGAGGGAATGGATCTGGGGAGTTACAAAACCTGGGAGAACATTTTCAGCAAAGAGCTTCTGGCTTGCCAGGTAACAGGCTCAGCAACCAGCACAGGACGAAAGATGGAGGAGACTTCCAAGAAAACAGCATCAGACCCTCATGCTGCCACCTCCACAGAGAAGGCAAAGGAAGGACCTTCTGATGGTGCAGAAGAGGGAAAGAGCCAGAAGTCTGAACAAGTAACACCGAGTAGAGAACTGAACGGACTGGCTCCCTGGCAAGAAGGGGTCCTGGAGAGGCTGAAGAAAGAAGTCGGTGTAGCTGATTACAACATGTATCTGGTACATCACGGGGGAATGCTCATCCGCTTTGGCCAGATGGCTGCTTGCACTCCCAGAGAAAAAGACTTTGTCTATGGGAACTTGGAAGCCCAGGAGGTGAAGACTGTCTACACCTTCAAAGTGCCAGTTAGTTACTGTGGCAAAAGAGCACGACTAGGAGACGCACTGGGCCACAAGATGCCAACTTCAGACAAGTCAGTGGATACCTCAGAACTGGGAATAAACATAGAAGAACTACCTAAGACAAACATAGTTGAAGCCACACTGCTGTGTGCTCTGGAAAAAGAGCTGAAAGGCCATGAGATATCTGAAGCAAGAGGTATCGATGGGCTCTTTGTGGATTTTGCAACGCAGACATACAACTTTCCTTTGGAGCCTTTCTCCTCCAGGGCAGTTCTAGCAGATATACTGGATGAAAACAGCCCACCAGAACTGCACATGGAGCTCTACACTGAATGTGTAACCAGAAGACACAACAAAAGCAGTTCAGCTTTCACATTCACTTGCAGTCATTTCTTTAGGAGGGATGAGTTCCCATCCCACTTCAAGAATGTGCATGCTGATATCCAGTCGTGCCTGGACGGATGGTTCCAGCATCGCTGCCCACTGGCCTACTTGGGATGTCCTTTTGTTCAAAATTTCTTCCGCCCCGAGGGACTTAAGGCCAAGGTTATTTACAGCAAGCCTCTCAAGACATTTGCTATTAAGCCAGAGGTAGACACTCTTCTTGTTGAACCAGGCAAGTGCAATTCCACAGTGGATAGTCGAGGGAGAAACAAGGACTTGCTGAGCAGCCTCCCAGTGGAACTGCTCAAGTATATTGCAGGATTTCTGGACAGCTTCAGTTTATCTCAGCTATCACAAGTGTCAGTGCTCATGAGGGACATCTGTGCCACTCTTCTTCAAGAGAGGGGAATGGTCTTGCTGGTCTGGGAGAAAAAAAGATATTCCCATGGTGGTACTTCATGGAAAGCTCGCAAAAAGGCAAGTGACTGTAACACTGGGGAAAAGAGTCATGAGTTCTCTTCAGATAAAACACAGGAATGACAAGAAAAGATGCATATAAATGTGCAGATGTGGGGAAGGTTCATGAGGTTTTGAATGTGACAGGGGTTTGTTTTCAGGGGCCAGGGCTGTAGAGTGTAGTACATCTAGCAAAAGGATGAAGGTGCAAGTAGACATTTTCTGACTAGCTGAAAGTCCCCACCCAAGCTCATCTTGGGCAACCCATTTGCATATGCACCATTTCTAGGCACTGAGAACTAAGAATTCCTGATATTTAAGCATTACAAATGGATTTTTGAAGAACTTGAAATGCATACTTTGTTGTTCTTCTTCTTCTTTACAAGTCAATCTAGGGTACGTCAAAATGCTTTAGAATGCCAAAAAGGTAAAGAACAAAGAAACATGTCTGTGAAAGCAGCTTAGGCATTCACATCAAACTCCAAGGGCTTTCATAATTAGTTTTCATAGGATTACTATGAGTGAGGAAGCAGCTTGGGGATAGAAAACTGCCTTCTGCAAAGCTGGTCTCCCCCTGTTTGTGCTGGAAAACGACCACCCTTATTGGTTGTTTAGGTTGTTTAGAAAGAAACATGTAGACACAGCTTAGTCTAAGTCCTAGTTGAACATTAGTTACTACAGGGATTTTTTAGCTGGTAGTCCTCCAGCTGCTCTAACATCAAACAATAGAGTCATTGAATCATTTAAGTTGGAAAATACTTTTAAGGTGATTGAGTCCAACCATTAACCTAACACTGACAAGTCCACTGTTACATAAAACTGTTCAGAAGAGTAGCATGAGACTTCAGCCTAACCAAGCAGGCAAGACAGAGATCTAGGAACCAAGAATTTAGAGATCCAGGAAAGACTCACAGAGATTATCTAAGGACCTGGCTTTCAAGTAGAGCTGTGAAGATCTCAATTGATTCCTATCAAATAGAAGCTTATCAATTAATGACTTCTTGTTAAGATAAAGCACTCTCTATTAAGAAAAAACCATGGAACCTTGTGAATTCAAAATCTGTGTAATCAAGTCTGGTGGCTGAAAGTTGAATTAGCCCAATCCAAACCAGGAATTAGCCACTGAAATAATTTACTGGAGGATGTGACTTCCATTAATAAAAGGAAGACATTCCAACTTCCCAATTATAGAACAACTAACTTCAGTTATTGTAGCTCAATTTCAAACCAGCTGCATTGAATTTAAGGACTGCCTAACCCTTTTCATTTTAGCTCTCTGTACTGGCCACACAGGGATTTTGTTTCCAATACACAGACTCTGCTTGAAAACACTGTTAGTAATTATTCTGAATTTCTTTACTACTGTGTATAGTAGCTACTACTTAGGATTAGGACAGGGTCAGGCAATCTTAAGCATGACACACCCATATATTGTCCTTCTTCCCAAGGAAGAAATGTTTTTAGGGAGAAGAAATCTACTCTGACTAAAAATTAATTTGATTTAAGGGTATACAGCAAATATTAAAGTCACTTAATCACAGTCATATCAGTACATGCTAGTATATCACTAAATGGTGCATCGTTGCATTGGTATTACTCCATACAGAGTCAGAAAAGTTTAACAGCACATTTCTATTTTCTATGAGCTTGTACATCCTCTAGTAATAACTTTAACCTTAGATTTCCCAGACTTTCCTGGAGTGGGATGAATAACAACAGTGTTGTAATGTTAATAGCTTTGTCTTAAGGTCTTTATGAAGTCACGTTTCTTTGAGATACAAAGGCATGCTGTGGTCACTTTTCTTTACTAACCTCTTGGATCACATTGCACATGTGATGTAGTTTTCTGTAGAGGTGCAGTGGACAGGCATCCTGAATTTCCTCATGCCCTCTTCTGGATTGACACCAAACTGTAGGATACTTCCCCATTAAAAAGGGCAAGAGATAACTAAAGCAGCAAAACCAGCAAGTAAGAGGTACAAAATACCCCATTTTCACTGGCTATGCCAGCCCTGCACAATTAGATGTTCATTTGTGTGCCCAGAGTGAATAATGCACACCCATTGTAGGCACAGACAGGTATTTAAAATCCTTGTTTTGTCTCCCTGATTCCTTTCCCCTCTCTTGCATCAGATCTGGCAGTTCAGCAGCCTGTTCTCCAGAGTTCACAACTGGCAGCGCAGCGATGTCCCGAGCATGTCGGAGCACCTGAGGAATTGTCCCTTCTACCAGGTGGAGCACAGGACAGACCCCGTGCTGCTGACAGGCATGAGCGAATCTCGGGAGCAGACTCGAAAGACTTTGGTCTCTACTTTCAAGCACAGAGTCTGAACAGCTTGCTTCCTCTCGGCCATATTCCCTTCAGGGCTCTTGAGATGAAGATTTGGGAATTCAGGTGTAAAGATTGTTGTTTCCAGCTATCCTTTGGACGTACAAAATTGGCTTCTTCCCAGCTGAGTTTGAAACATACACAATTTTTTTCCTGCATTAATTTGTTAAAACCTCATCCGTTGCTTACTAACATCACATGCTTTCTGTTTATGTTTCCTGGTTTAATACAGCATCTTGAAGAAAGCAATGAGGATCTTATTTGAAAACAGCATTTTCACATCCTTTAAAGTAGGCTGCTGTTCCTGTACCATGTGCCTGAAAAAAGCAAGACCAGTTAATGACCTTAGCTCAAATAGGCCTGAAACACTTAGTTTTGTCTGAAAAGCCAAGTCCTTGGAGCACAAGTAGCCTGGCAGACCTAGGATCTGCTAACCTGCTCTGAGACGTGAGCAAAAGAAAAGGACACCCCTAAATTACATTAATTAATTAGACCTGCAGTGAGAACTCGGGAATTCACTGCACAGCCACAGACCATCATTAAGGACCCTGACTAAGGCAAGCACACCTAGTTGAGTGCAAGCTTAAAGCTGAGCCCATGGGAGCATTCAAACCAAACCAAAGCAAACAAATTTGCTCTTTGTTAGAAGTAACCAAGCAGCAAACAATTTTAGAGACTCAATTGACCTTTTATATTTTAAGGCAACAACTTCTTGTGTTTTATATGAAAATTCATTAAAACCATTAAAAAATATTTGAAGTCATTTTTAGAATGCCTTACCAACTCAGTTTGGCCATTGTACATTGCAAATTCTAATTGTAAGCAACTGAAAACAGGATGTCAAAGAAATAATATTCTTTTCCATAAAAGAAAAGTAATTCAGCAACCCATTCAGTAACAGTATGGATAATGTTTGCTTCAGTTGAATGTCTAGAGCATAGAATCTTTTCTATTTTTACAGAGCAGAAAAGTGATTAGGATTTGGTTTATCTTTTAATAAATGCACTAACTTAAACCAGAATGGGCTTGTTGAGGCAACAGATGAGAGAAAACACGCATGTTATCAACAGTGTCTGTCTCATTACACTATCTGAACCCATTTCAGTGGTGCTAGTCAGAAATGCCATGGATGTGGTGGTGGATGAGATTCCTCTGAAATGGCCATAAATTTATTTGTCAGCCACTGCACAGCCACAGGGTGCTGACTCACCCCCTTTCTTTTTTAAGCTCATAGCCAGAAGTGTGAGCTCAGGACTGAGGTCTGGCTTTCATCTCTCTGCCTCAGGCAGGAGAACCTTGCTGGGAGCTGGGATATTTGCTGGCCTGGACCACTGCTCTTCTGACCTGGGCTGGCCAGGTGAAAACTAGCTCAGACAGGTTGATACATGCCACACCTGCCATCCTCAATCTCGGTGCAGATCTGGGATGAGGTGGCCATGCAAGAAGGAGCCCTCTCTTACCCAGAGGGGTTGCTGATGTACCTGAGCTGAGTGCTTGGTAATCAAAGGCATGAATTGCACAGTGACCGAAACTACCCTGAGTGCAGCTTGACCTTGTCTACACTTGCAGCTTAAGTGGTCCCTGTGAGATTTTTAACCATATGAGGATGGTTTGTTTGGTTTTGGTTGTTTTTTTTTTCTTTAATGCTACTCTGTTTTCTGCCCCCAGAGATCCTTTCTGGGAAGTCTTATAATGCTTTAGACGTGAAAATAAACTTCTCTGCACAGGTGTCCTGCAGAAAACACAAGTAGCATCCCAGGTTTCTGAAGAGGAAACTGAAGGAAATGAACACAGGGAACCTAAGCTGGGCCAGGAGTAGTTAGAACCAGATGCTCTGATCCTTCATCCTGAGGCTTAAGCCACTGCACAAAAACAAACTGTTCATCCTTTAAAGCTGCTTACAAAAACTCACCTGTCCTCAAAACATTCCATGTAACATGAGCTGCCCAGTATTATCACCTTGTTTTACCCAATAAAGTTAACAGATGTGGAGACATACAGCCGGAATTCCTAGACTTCCTAGGCCTCTAGGAATTCCTAAGAGACCTAGAATTCCTATGTCTCTACATTAAGGCCTCATTCTTCACTTATCATGTATCTGACTTTGAAAGATGCTGAGCACCCAGCTGTAGCTGCAGACCACAGTATCTGCAAATGCATGTCCAAAAATTGGGTGCCAGTATCTATGCTAGGTACTTGAAAATGGAGCCATTTCATTTTATGGATGATTTGGGGAAGGTGGAAAAATAATTACTTAAATAATAAGGTCTCAGAGTAAGTCACTGTTACAGGCTGGCAGGAGACCATGAAAAATTTCAGCCTGTGACCAATCTCTCACATGATCAGCCATTTAGCAGCTGTAAACTGCCCTGAAACTCTGGCCTGTGTTAGGTGTGAATTTGGCTCATTTTACCTTTAGTGCCAGTGTCACCAGCACAACTGCTATTCTGCTCCTGGCTTCCTTCTTTGAGTTCCAGAGGATTTTGTTCTTGTCACTCCCTGTTCCTGGAGATGGCATGACTTTTGTTGCAGCCTTATTACAATAGATTCTGCTTCTTCCCTGCACAGGAGGTGCCTGAGGCGTACTTCAGGGGCATGCAACCTTTGGAAATATGATGGTTGATGGTGCAGGTCAGGTCAGAGTTAGGAATATTGCAGCCTCTACCTCTTGTGGTCAGCCAGGGTGTGCATAGAACATCCAGGAGACTGGATCATTTTCCTTCTAGTATTCCTACAGGGCATGCTGGAGAGACACAGGGTGTTCATTCATAGAGAGACATATTTCCTCCTGTGAATATAGAGGTGTATTTCTGTAAACTGTAGATTTGATTAAGTAACCTTCAGCACATCCAGTGAAAGCTGAAAATCCTCAGCCAAAATCTTCAGGTTAGTCTGGTTAACATGACCTGGGAGAGGCAAAGCTGTACAGGGAAAGGGAGATCACCTTTCCATCTCTGCATACTCACCTGGCCAATGTCAGCAGGGAGCTCCTTCTCACTTCATCTCACCCTTACCAGGAGTGGAAGGCTGTGGGCTGGTGTCAGATGCAGTTTTATTAATCTAAGGGTCATGCCAAGCTAGCTCAGTGTTGATGGTCCTGCCCATTAGCAGAGTCAACAGAAGATTTAGGAGCTGGAAGGAACTGAATTTTCCTGTATTATGTATCTTGGTGAGCACAATGCTATCTTATTTAAAAAGTGAGAGGCTTCGGTTTGGGCTCAGCAAGTCCTTAACTCCTGGTTTAAGCTTGTAATTTGGCCAATAAAACTTTGGCTACATTTCAGCTTGAGGAATTTGATGAGAAGAAACTGAGCATTTGGTGTTTTTCAAAATAGTCTATTGTTTTGGGAGGGTCTGAACTGGAAAAGGGGCTCCAATTCCAGCAGAGCATTGAGGTTGCTCTCAGTCCAGCCCCCACACTCTGGATCTTCATGACTTTGATCTTGTTTGTGCTGTCCACAAGTGAAGGGCAAGAGTAATGCTGCACACACTCCAGGCTGACGTGCTTTGCGGTATTTCTTCTCACTGGAAAAGTGGAAGTGAAATGAAGGCATCATGGAAATCAGAAAGGTCAGAGCAGGGCAAAAAAACTCATGACAAGAGAAGACAAAAAACAGAAAAGGTAACGTGTTTGCATAGAGAGACCTGCCTCTTTGTAGGTGTTGTGAGGAGATCCGAGAGGAGACAGGTAAAAAGGCACAGGAATGAAAGGAGTTGGGATGTGCTGCCGAAACCAGATGTTTTCTGGATAAAGGCATTTCCTTGAGAAAGACTCTGGAAATTCCCTATTGGTGCTATAGAGTAACATGGGGCAGATGATAATTTTTGAGGGGTGAAAGAGCAAGTGACCTACTGAC
Organism: Notiomystis cincta; assembly: GCA_013398075.1. Classification (NCBI taxonomy): domain Eukaryota; kingdom Metazoa; phylum Chordata; class Aves; order Passeriformes; family Notiomystidae; genus Notiomystis; species Notiomystis cincta. The sequence continues at coordinate 62,102 of VZRX01004859.1, forward strand.
ATGTATCCTAACTCTGGGTTGAAGGAAGGAATTTTTGCATGGATCTCCAACTCCCAAAACTGAGTGAGCACAGATAAGATGATGTTTATCTGAACAGCGCCTGTCATTTTGTGAAACTCTATAACTCCTTGTTGCTTTCTTAAGAATAAAAATTTTTATGGTTTTAAAAAATACATCAAAATTCTGGTCTTAGATTGTTTTCTTGGCTTCATCACATTAATGTATGTTTTGCCTTCGAATCACGTGTGACAGTTCCTGTACCCTCATATTCATTATGCTCCTCTATGTCCTCTGCTCTGCTCTTCACTATCATTTTCCTGGTTGAAGACTTTTATTTATATATGTTTTATATTTATTTAACTTAAACATACACTTTTAGGTTTTGCCCCATCTTCTTTGCATAGCCACTTTCTCCTTCCTGGTTCAGTTATTTACTTAAATGAAAAAGTATCACTTCTTTTAAAAATTCATTTTCCAGATTGATGCTACATTATATCTACAAACATAGGAAGAAAAGTTTCCTCCTTACCCTTCACTTTTTGGCTGTTAATCCAGGTAGATGTAGAGGGGCTTTTGTTTCTTTAATTTGCATGTTCTGGAGACACTGCACATCTCTGTCAGAAATTCTGGGCATCTTTCACATACAGTTTCCTTACCACTGCAGTCCACAATAAAGAGTCTCAAATTCCTTGGGGTTTAATTTGTTTTGAAATAAAACATGCATATGCAGTGCAGGCTTATTCTTATTTATCTTCACACTGAATTTATATGTAAGGAAATTATGATCACACGCTCCAAATTTATTTTTGATGGTCACCTGCTCTATGACTTAATTGCTATTTACAACTAAAAAACCTTTTGTAGGTTCAGTGATGGTTTTGTAAAGGAATTTGTCATGTCATGCTGAGAGTTACAGGCCTGAGGCCCATTATGATGATGAGAGATGATTCACTGGTCTGTAACTCTGAAATTAGTTTCCCCATGGCAGCAGAGTTCTTACTGGGGTTTATCTCTTTTAATATTTGATCCAGGTGTCAGGAAAATTAATCCACAAACACCAGAGGTTTATGTCCAAAAAGGAGACAGAGGAGTCCTGTTACTTTATTTGAATAAAGGGAGAGGCCCCTGGGGTCTCTCAAAATTTTGGAGGACGCAGCCTCCTTTTTATCCCAATTTCCCGCCGCATGTCCCTCTCTCTTTCCCCACTGTCTGGGGTACTTGAGAGGTACAGACTGCCTGGAACGCCTAATACCTAAAACCCCTTTCTAATGCATATTCCAAATACACACTTTTTTTTTCTTGTCTATTCCACATGTTAATCAGTGGAATTCCTATGGATTCTTTGCCATTGTTTCTTTTATCTCTCAGTGTTAGTTTTATCTACCAGCAGGCCCACAGCTGGTTTGTAAAGACAAGTCCCTCATTCCTTTCACAGGTATGAACTCAAGCAGCTCATGGCTGACACTGAGCTGCACCAGAGAAAAGCCTCTTTTAGCTTTCTGAATTCTATCTAAACTACCTGTATCGTCATACATGTGATATTAAAGAACTGGTTTTATTTCCCTTTCTAGCACTCCTGAACAGCAGAATTTTTAATATCGGGGATGACTGTAATGCTATCATGTCCCTGGTATTTGCATGATATCTAGTTTACACCCTATAATAGTTTTTCCTACCCATATCTGGAAGGGAGTTACAAAGATAATGGAGACAAGGTCTTCTCAACAGTAGCAGGTGATGTAAAAAGGCGCAGTGGCAACAAGCTGAAACTTGGTAGGTTCAGGCTGAACTTTGGGAATGAGTTTTTTACAAGAAAGGTAAAAAAGCAGCACTGGAACAGGTCTCCAGAAAGGTGGCAGTATCTCCACTCTTGGAGAGTTTACAGATTTGGTTGGATAAAATTATGGTGACCTGACTGAGTCAGAGGTTGGACCAAAGACCTCTGGCAGTTTCCTTCCAGCATCACTTCCCTGATTCCACAGCATCACTTGAGATTCCCTGCAGTGCACAGGCATCTGCCACTCTGGCCTCATCTGCTTCCCTTAGCTGAAGTAGATTGTCCTTTGGCTACTGCTATTGTCAGCTGCTGCTTCTCTCATCACAAAGAGTGTATTCTTCCCCCTTGATGTCTAGGCCTCTGCTCATTGATACCTCCTTATCTGTCGTCACATAGTTATTTAACAGGTTTTCATCTCCCTGAGTAGGAAAACAGATATACAGTGCTCTCCCAGCAGCTGTAGCACCACTGAATGGCTCTGCCTTCATGGTAAAGCTCTGCTTTGTTGGAATCTGTGGGTGCCCTCTGAGAGCACAGACAATGCTGGACAATAACCTGTAGGGCCAGGGGAGCACAGGTGAGTGCATCTCAGCCTGGCAGGGACTGACAGTGATCTTACCCTGGAGAGGCAGTGGGAGCACGAGGCAGAGCAGCTGGCCATGTCTGACAGCTCATGGCTCCTAAGCATAGCGTCTGCAGGAAGAGTTAATATTCTTTGTGAGGCTTTTTCAAGAAGGACTGAAGTGGTGAGTGAGCATGGGACTGGGATGCAAAGGGTAAATCTGTATCCAGACCCCATGCCTGGCCAGCACAAGCTGGGTGCCAGGAGGTTGTACAGGGAGAGCTGTGGTTGGGGGTTATCATCGTTTCCTGCAGGTGTGTATCCATGATTTTAGCTGGCCACAGCAAGGATGAGTTCTGTTACTGTGAGGAGAGGAAACAGAGCAGCAGAGAAGCAGCAACTTCTCTCCATGGGTTTGAAAGACAGGGAAAAGGCAGTAGTTAAATTCCATCAGAACTCATCCATTTCCTTTCTCGCAGCTTGTTTTTTCCCCGGTGATGTTTCTTCCTGCAAAGCCAGGGCTGAATTGGCAGCTGCTGGTGGCACTACACACCCACTGGGCTAAAGGGGAGCTAGACCTGGCTCATGCCACTGCAGAGCAACCATCTTCTTTCCAGTTGAAGAAGCAGGGAAAAAAAAAAAAGACAAAATAGAAAGAAAGAAACTCACTTCAGCCTCCAAGTCTTTCACAAAGATAAAGTAATCTAAAAAGCACAGAGAGTCTAAAAAGTGTGCAGAGAGGTGACTGCTTTCAAAGGCTGCAGGTTGGGAAGGGCTCCTCGACTCCAGTGGTTGTGCCTCATTTCCCTGCTGCCTCCAGGCTCCTGAGCTTGGTGCAGGAAGATTTAATGGGTTTAAATGTAAGGGTTTTTTTCCCTTCAGCTTTGCCAGAGTGAAAGTGAAGCAGCTCTGCTAGCTAATGTGAGGCTTCTCCTGCATCCCACCCCCTCAGTGAAGGTCATCCAGTGAAAATAGGGTCCTCCTAAAGGTGAGTGCTCTTTCAGAGAAGAAAGAGGTGCAGGGTGAGAGGGATCCACTGAGAGTCAGTATCCNCTGCTGTGTATGGTCTAGGATGGGGAGGGTGGACTCTGAGATCCCCACACACACAGCTTACAGCAGGCTGGTGAGGGGCCCTGCCCTATGTCCTGGCTCATGGTCACTCTGTGGCTGTCCAGCAGGGCCAGAATCTCCCTGCTGCTCAGAGTACCCTGCTGCAGCAGTCAAGGAGGGAACATTACAGACTACAACTGACCAGGTGGCCAAAAGTCCATATGGATGTATCAAAGCTGCTAGGAAGTGGGAACTCATCGCAAGGACTGAGCCTGGCAGACAGGAGATGTAACATTTGTTTGTCTGTCTACCTCACTGCACCAGGCCCAGCAATCACCCAGCTGCATATGGCCAGTGAGGAAGGGAAGTGCCTGGGGGCAACAAGAGTCCCCTGTCCTCAGGCACAGAAACTGCCCTGCACCCTAATCCCACAGCTCCCCAACACTCATCGTCACCGGCTGCTCATCTTCTTTCCCTTGTGGGAAGACTTTTGTACTGTGCTATCAATAAATCAATTCCCTGTTTACCTCCTCCAGAGTTTCCAAGAGTTCATGTCATTCCAGCAGTGGCATCATTTGAGAGAGATGTGATGACTTAGTCTGACCTGACACAACACAGAAATTCCTCTCCCAAAAACACATTTCTCCAGGTACCAGCAAAGCTGAGATGACACCTCCAGCATCACCTCCTGCCTCAGCATCAGCTCAGTCCCAACACAGGCACCAGCCACCTACAGCTGTCCTGGCAGAGCCCATCTCTGTGAATGTCCATCTCAAGGCACCAGGTAGGTGTTAAGGGCAGAGGGACAAGTTCTTCATCCTGCCCAGATCTCCTCACACTCATCTACCCACCATAGGGATCAAAACCTCTGAATCCCTCCACACTTTCCTGCTTCCCCATGCTTTCTTTCTAGTGTCCTCTTATACCCATTCTCTCTGTCCTCCTCTACTCTTTCACTTCATCTTTTGTTTGACTCCCTGGGGTTTTGAGGGAACAAATATCTCAATTCCTTCAGGGGAAAAGAGATTTTATGACTGAAGGTGAAGCAACTGAACAAAAATCTGTAGCAAGTGGGCTGGACCCCAGTGGATAGGCGCAAGAAAGCAGCCATGCCCCAAGGAGTTAGGCACACAGCTGGACACAATGTTCAGCTGGAGGCTGATGCTAGGAGAGAACTACAGCAAAAAATGCTTCCCCCTGTTGGAGCTGTTGGGCTTCGCACTCTCCTCGCTGATGGGAGATTGCTCCTGTGTCTCCTCCTGACCCGGCAGGGAAAGGCAAGGCATACCTGCAGTTTAACGAGTTATGACACATCAGTGCAGCCAGTATAACTGGCCCTGGGTCTGTGTGTGGCTTTGGCTCACTTGTTTCCTGTCACATGTCTGTACCTGACAAGAGCAGGCACATTCTCAGCTGCTGGGGAACACGGTTGTTTAGCTGTGACCACTCGCTGGCTACTCAGCTGCTCCAGGCAACACCACATCACTGATCTTTCTCTTCCTCTGCAGAGCAAAGATCTCAAGGACAGGTGGGGGATGTTATTGCTGCTGTCATCTTCACCACTGACCTCTTCATTGTGCTCAGGAGAAGAGCAGGTGGGAGTTTAAAATGCTGAGCCACTTCCTTTGTGGTTGATATGCAGTGAAGAGCATCTGTCTCTCCCCTGCACCTTAAGAGAGGATGAGGACAGGATATCCCTGAATCCTGCAGGGAGAGGCAGGGAGTGGATAAGCTGGAGACTCATTTCTGGTGGAAGGCAGCATGAGGTGATGTTTTGCACTACTCTGGTCTTGCTGCATCTTACTTCATTTTTTGTTTCTTTCTCCTTTTCAGGTAAACCAAAGCCTCAGCAAGTTCTAAGGGCTTCAGAATAGATGACACCTTTGTGCCACTCACCTGCAGTCCTGTGCCTCCCTTGACACATCCTGATCAGGAAAGCGAGCTCTGATATATTAACAGAGCCCTTGATTGGTATGGGAGGGGGAGGGCTGCCCTTGGTGGAGCAGCTGAGTGACCATTCAGGGATGGACTCATAGGAAAACACATCTTCATCCAGGGAGAGCAGCCTGGACAGCCCCGGCTCCTTGCTGCAATGCTGTGTCACAGACAACAGGCACACACTTTTAGAAAGGCCACTTCTCTGGTTTCAGAGAAAATTACATTGCTTATAGATGTGTTTGTATGACTGCATATACAATGTAGAAATACAGGTACATGCATGTATGTGTATAAGTCTAAGTAGATACACAACTTGTATGTAGATGTGCACCTGTAGATGCATATAAGTACATGTGGTAGATGCCTACAAGGTATTAACCAAGATCTTTGTGTATTTATGCATTTTATGTGTGAAGCTGAGCATATATGTAAGCAAAAATTGGTACTTCAAATAGTAAATTCTCAAGTGGGGGAAGTTATGGTTAAACTGGTGGCAAATCAAGCAATCAGAAAAATAGGACTCTCCAGGAGAAAGCTGCAATAAAATTTTTATTTATAGACATTTCACTGCTGGGAGTTTACAGTATAAAGGAGATTTGTGGCTCTGTAGTTGTGAAAAAGAAGACAGACACAATTAAACACTTTACTGGCCTAACAGGGAATTTGAAGGTTAACACTTAGAAATCTTGTAAAAAATCAACAGGGGGGAGGAAAAAGCAGAAGGAAGGGGTATATGGAAAGGAGGTATATGGCACACAATAAAAGTGAGAATTTATGAAGCATACAAAGTGATAAGGAGTGTTCAAAATAATCTGGAAAAACTGGATTGCTGCAAGTGCTAAAGGCACTTGGAAGCAGGTTTTTTTTTCAAAATACATTGAAAACTAAGAAGTAGTGGCAGCCTAGCTCCTACTGGTTGGATATAGCTAAAACTGTTGATAGTGAAGACTTTTGATAGAAGCTTCTTGATACAGAGAAGTTAGTTGTTTGCATCCAGAAAGTATTCACACTACACAAGGATAGTGAAAAACTTCCTCATCTTTCTGCAAACTAAGGAAAGCTTTAACAGCACCTATTAAGCGTAAGTATTTTCAGATCAGTAGCTAAGCAAAAACATATGCCAATGTCCAGAGAGAGAAAGCAAGATGACACCTGACTGTTAGATGGTTTTGTAGTAATATTCATAGGTAAGAGAGTGTGAAGTTATTGCAAGTTAACTAACAGATGCTCCAACAATTAGAATAATTTTAATTTAGTATTTTAAAAAAAAAAAGTTGCGAGAAACAAACTTGACTTCATTCTTTGACAAAATAATTCATTTGGTTGATGAAAGCACTGGTGCAAACAAATCAAGAAACTTGTACATTCTGAAGAAAAAAAGAATAGCATCTGTATACATCACAATTTGCATTACATGGATTAATTAGCAGCCAACAGGCAAAACTTTGTTGTCCAAAAAGAAGCAGCAATCACTGCTGAAAATGTGTCTCCCTGCAAGAACCATGCTGTTTAATACTTGCACTGGGAGATACAACTGTAAAAAACATCGTTGATAAAATTTGCAAATGTCAAGGTCAGTACTAAAGGAGAGGGAGTCCTTCAGATGAGTCACGTGGCCAGGTGAACACACTCAGCCAAGACAGGATGCTCAGTAGGGTTAGTGGAGCCTCTTCAGGTCCTGGACCACCATGCTACCTCAATGCCGTTGATCCATGAATTCCTCTGAATTGTCTGAACTGTGGGAACACCTAAGAGTGACCAGGGGCAGAGTGTAACTGCTGGTGGAAGCCGTTTTTGTTTACAGCCTTTCCTCTTCACTTTTGATGCTGCTGTGCCGGCTCAGGACTCACAGAAGCTTCGCGGACGGCGCGCTGGACGCAGGCACCCCCAGACAGGCCCAGGTGGGTGTGTGACCGCTGGCTCCTGTGCAGACAGCGAGGGAGGACGAGCTGCCAAGAACAGGAGCCTCACTGGCAGCCACTGGAGAAGTCACCATCACCTGTGACTGACAATGCTGAGTTGTCCAGCAAAGCCCAGCGAAGCCCAGCGAAGCCTGAAGCTGCAGCATCCACCCACAGAGCAGCCACCCACACAGCTCTTTATTATCCCGAAAGCCTGGAGAGGGTCCAGAACAAAATGACAGGAGCAATTAGGAAGGTCAGAAAATGCCTGAGAGGGGACACTCTGAGGCATTACTCTGGTCTCACTAAACCAGTACCTCTCAGTCACAGGACAGAAAATACACCATCACCTGCAGAGAAAGGCACAGTGAGAATCAACCACTGCAAGTTAGATTTAGGCACGTTCAGAGCAGAATAAGACATTATATCCTCAACACTGAGGATGACCATCCCACCTATCAGTCAATAAAAGGGGTAGACTGTCTTTCAAGGTATTCAAATAAAGGTCAGGTTCATTTTTTCAAGCTGTCCTTTCACAATAATTTAAAAAAAAAAAAAAGGCAAATTAATTACATCAATGAAAAGAGACACTGGGTAAGATTCCAAGATCTATATTACACAGGAAATGAGAGCTGGCAGTTTGCCTTTTTGGCCCATAAACTGACTTGGAAGGAAAAGTAACAAAGATGTGGAAGAAATGCATTAGGAGTGGTTGTATTCCTCATAAGGAGAAATATACCATGGCATTTAATTTTATTTGACTACCTGCTCTCTGATATTCCCCACTAGAGTCTACAATTACTGTGTTCCTGAAGGTCTTGAGCTGGATTTAAACCACAAAAACAAGTGAAGGCAGATATGCTAAAGCAGAAAAAAAGTAATACTCACTGATAAACAAGGTGACCTTGTGCTTAACAGCAATGTTTGTTCCATTTTAAATATAAAACACTTATTACAGAAAATGCCACTAAGAGTGCATCAAATATAAACTTGACTGCATTAAGACAGGGATAAATAATATTAGTCGTTCTGCTTCTCTGGGAGACAGTCATGCTGCCTTCCAAGGTCAAATGTGCCGTGGCCAAGTGCCACATGGCATCACTGCCTGGCCACGCGGATTGAGGAGCAGGAATCTGGTCATCATCTGATTAGCTGGTTGGCACACCAGCCCATTATAAGGCACACCGTGTCAGTGCAAATAAATACTCAATTTAGGTGTTTAAAACTAACTCTTTAGGAGGATTGTTGGATATAAGACATAAAATTTTATACATGTTTTGTCAACCTGCAAAACATAAGATTAAGTTCTTTGCACTTGAGCCAACAAAGATTACTTGGTGGCTGCATTGTTTTGTGGATATGGACAAGCCAGAACTTCTAAGGTGGTATTGAAGGAGCAGATATTTTTCAAAGAATAAAGCCAAACTCAAGATGATCTTATTCCCCTAGGTTCCACTTGTTTGATTATTCCTCTGCTCATTCAATTTAATTTGGCAAAACAGATTCAGCAGTCTAACTGCATTGATTTAGAAGCACTTTATGAACACAGCTGAAGCTCAGCTGCCTCCAAGAAAGCATAGACTGACCAGTGGTAAATCATTTAAATAAACTCTGTTTGCTTCAACTTCACATTATATCACAATCACACATTCTGCAGTGCCTCCAAAGCAACCGTGGACATTTTTTCTCCAGCACAGGTATGGCAGGGTAGGCTCTCTGTTCAGCCAAAGCCCTTTCCTGGAACATGGCAGACACAAGAACAGGAGAGGCCACTCCTGACCCTCCAGGTTGGTGTGCCGGCCCTCACCAGCCATGCACCTCCATCTCTGTGACACTGGGATTCAGTGTAAGTGCACCACAGGAAAGACAAGGCTTACCAAGGATTGCTTTTTAAACCATAGAGGTGTCACTCTAGAAATGTGTGAGAACGCTGGATGGAGCTCTGAACAATCTGGTCTAGTGAAAGGTGTCCCTGCCCAGTGGCTTGGAACTAGATGATCTTAAGGTCCCTGACAACCCAAACTGTTCTCTGATTCTATGACATCTCCGAAAATGTCAGAAGCCTTGAGAGCTGTGCTCACACCACATGTAATTGCCAAGTTCATCACAGATCAGACTGCAAAGAGTCCTTTAATGGGTCTGATGGGTTAAGAGGGTACAGCTCCCTGAAGAGCATCAAATGCTGACCAAAGTCACGTCTTCACTAGTGCTGCATGTTTGCTTCTCCTAGTGACACCAATCTGCTGCACTGAACACTTTCTCTGACGTGTCCCTCACTTGGACTTCAGTAACATGAGCAATGACAAGCTACAATGGACAACAAAGTGCCTGTAATGTTCCATATTTTCCGCAAACAAACAGAAACTGCACACACACAAAAAAGAACAAATGGAGAAAGAAGAAAAGGAAAAAGGATTGGTCTTTTCTTTTCTCAAGGTCTCCAGCTCTATTACAACCACCCCTAGATTGTGTCCCAGACAAAAGCATGGGACTCGTGCTTCCCTGTGATGTTTCACACTAAGTCAGTCCAGCTCCCAACCACTGCAAAAACATGCTCCTCCTCCCAGGTCAGTTGAAAATTCCACTTCTCCCAGAACACCCAGGTGGGTTCCCATGCATCTTCTTCAAAAGTGATGAGCTAATGCTGAAAAATGACAGATACTCCCTCTGGACGAAAAATTAACTGAGAACTTCAAAAAGCCCATCTGGAATGGAGAGGGTTGATTTCAGGCTCCAGGACCAGCAGCAGTTGGCAGCATTCACTGGTGAGGAGAGACAGCAGAGGAATGAGGACCATCCCCACCCACGTCCCCAGGTAGATTGCAGCATTGGGAGCTCCTTTTCCTGAATCAGGAAAGGACAAAGAAGAGGGTCAGTGCCAGCAGCTTCACTTCTGGTGCTGACACAAACACACCCCTCTACCACTGCTGCTGTCTCCCTCACCAGGAGCTGGCTCAAAGCACCTGGACCACCACATCCCTTATGTGGCAGGAGCCAGCCACTCCACAAGTCCCAGCTGGCTCCAGTACCACCAGGTAGTATTCATCCAAGCACACATCCAAACCTTCAGGAGGTGGACCAGAGTACACATACTGTCAGGTTGGCAGAGGACAGCATGGATGTTACAGCCTGTTGGGGGCATAAAGCACCATGGAGTGGTGTGACAGGCTGCTCCAGACCCTCTCAGTCTCTAGCTGTACTAGTCTTTCATATTTTTATTCATGTTATCTTCATCTGAAGCCCAAACAAGTCACGGACACTCTTCCACCACCTGCCCCTGGCCAAAGTGGGGCATCACATTCAGCCCTTTCCCCTCCTGAGGTACCATGCCAGGGGTAGACATTGGGTTACTGCTCAGAGCAGTTTCAGCTATTTTATTCCAGAGATCCTTTAAGACTCTTGGACAAATGCCATCACTCCCAGCAAGTTGTTACTGTTTGCTTTGTCAGTGTGTTGAACAGCCTTTTCCACAGCCACTTCAGTTTCAGACATGTTCCCTGGCAAACCCCACCCTGCGGAAGAATGGGTTCTGCCACCCTGATCTCATCACTCAACACTTCACAGAGGCTGCAGAGGTGTCTGTGATGGCCTTGTTCCTACTGTGCACTCTCTGCACAGCCAGGTCACTGTTTTGCCCTTCAGAACATCTGGCAGGTGCCCAATGCATTTGAAGAGAGATCTGTTAGTTTGGGTTCCTTTTGCTAGTTGTTCCTTGTTTGACCTGACTTGCTGCCTTTCTATATGCAATATTACAAAGTTTATATCCTTCTCTAATTTTCCAGCTGTAGACAACTCCAGATGCTTTTTGTAACTTCCCTCACCTCGCTGCACAATTGTTTCAGTATCCCACAAGAAAGGTGTTCACCCCATTTTTCAGCCCACAAGCATGCCTAGTTAGTTAGGATGGCAAAGCATGGCAGGAGTGAATTCAGGTGATGGAAATGTGAAAGGGGTGACACTTTTGGACGCAGAGCAGAAAACAATTGTGGCAGGTGCTGTTTTAGGCCATCAGTGCTGGGCACTGGAATGTCACAGAGAGAGAATGAGAGAGAAGTAAGAGGGAACAGCAACACTGGCCCAGCAAGTACATGGTGTGGTGGCATGCTGTTACAACAAGAGGAAGCAAGAGGGGTTAGGGACAAATGAAGGGTAGTGGCAGAGTGTTGTATGGGGTGATAACATTGACTTCCCACCATATCCAGGTGCAACTCGCAGAGAAGAAGAGCACAGTTTTCTTGTCTTTTTGAGTTCATTCACTACTGTTCTTTCTGTTCAGCTTCCTCTCCTTCCCTTGTTTTCAACCATACTTTTTATCATTTTCTTTTCCCCTTTTAAAAACGATTCTGAAGTCCTGTGCTTATTTAGTATTGGTTTCTTTACAAATCGCTGGTTTTCCCTTCTTTTATATTTCTGTGCATATCTAAATCATCCTCACAGACCTGTCCTCCCATTAAATATCATCAACACCTTATTAAGTCCTTAGCATGAAAGATCAATTGCCTCAACTGATAAATATGCACGTCCTCATAGCAGGAGCAAATACTTTGAGATTCTTTATTGGCAGGGGATCTGAAAGACAAAAGGCCCTAGACCCCTTGAAGTGGATCACTTTTCAAGGTACAGAGGAAGATTCTTCCTCTAAAAAAACAACCTGTGTGTCTCACTTGAGGAAAACCCCTTCCCAACCCCAAAATTCACCCAGGTGTATAAACTTCTTGGTATGTGAGATCTATCTGAAGCAGTTAAAATCTTATATGGAGTTAAAAGAAGAAGCAACAGAATGAGATAGTGACTATAATGAAGAAATCTCACTCTTCTCAGTATCACTAGAAGTGGTCACATGTCTTGACAAAGAATCATGATTTGTTGGCCAATGGTTTCTGCTTAAAAAAAAGGATAAAACGAAACAAACAAACAAACAAAAAAAAAAAA
>VZRX01004859.1:80707-132781 GCA_013398075.1 Notiomystis cincta
GCGGAGCCGCGGGAGGGACGGGGGGCTCGTCGCGGGGGAGGATCTACCCTGGGTCACCTGTGGGACGGGAGCACTCGGAGGGGGACCTGCAGCCCGGGTGGGGGTCAGGGAGGAGAGGGTGAAAGCAGCGAGGCTTGGGGAGGATGGTGATGCAGAGCCAGATTGTGCAGCGGGCATGGCTTCCGGAGCCACAGTCTTGCTGGGCGACCCACTAATTCTGACTTTGTGCTGTACGGTGGGTCTGTGAAGGCAGGGAAGATGCCAGAAGGGGAGAATATGAGGCAGTCTAAGCAAGAAGAGGAGCAACAGCAGAAAGAAGAGGAGCAGGAGGGTCTCATCGAATTCTACAGTTCCTACCAGGAGTTATTCCAGTTCTTCTGCAGCAACACAACCATCCATGGGGCTATCCGCCTGGTGTGCTCCAAAAAGAATAAGATGAAGACAGCCTTCTGGTCCGTTCTCTTCTTTCTCACCTTCGGCTTAATGTACTGGCAGTTTGGGATCCTCTACAGGGAGTACTTCAGCTACCCTGTAAACCTCAACCTCAACCTGAACTCCGACAGGCTGACTTTCCCGGCCGTGACGCTGTGCACCCTCAATCCATACAGGTAAGAAGTAGACTTGCAGAGATTGTTGATTGTGTTGACTTTGATAGGTGGAGGATAAAGGCACATACTCTGTTTCTCCTCATGGTCCTCGACTGCCCACTGTTGTAGTGGTGCTGTGGAAAAGGACACTTCAGAGGCCTTTGCTGCTGCAGGGCACTGGCAGTAAGGCATGTGAATTTAGGCAGCTCTGCTTGGTGGTATATTTAGCAGGCTACAGTGTAAACTGCCACAGGGCTAGAGCAGATTTACTTTTCTCCTCCAAGATAGCCTCCAGCAAGGGGTTAGATTTACAGCTGGTGGCAGGAATGCCCGGAATCGCCCCAGCAAACTTTGCTGCATGTCTTATTCAGAGCTGTTTGTGTGCATCCAGCGCTAAACCTGCCTTCTCTCCCCCTTGTACAGATACAGTGCCATCCGAGAGCAGCTGGATAAGCTGGACCAAATCACCCACCAGACACTGCTAGACCTCTATGACTACAACATGTCTCTGCCACAAAGCGACTGGTCCACACTGTCTACACAAAGGCGTAGCTCAAGGAGCCTGCTCCATCATGTCCAGCGCCATCCTTTGCGGAGGCAGAAGCGGGATAACTTAGTCAACTTGCCAGAGAACAGCCCCTCAGTGGACAAGAATGACTGGAAAATTGGCTTTGTTCTGGTGAGATCCCTAGATACCCTGTGCCCTACCCACTCCAGTCTCTGCCTGGCTACTTTTGTCTTGTTAGACCCTTGGTCATGCCTTTCCTTACGTAGAAGTCTGATTAATCTCTACTGGCTTTTGCTAGTGACAGATAAAGGTAGAGCTGAATCCTTTGCCCCATTACAGGCCTGCTCCCCAAATTCTGTCCCTGTCCCTACAGGCCCCAGGGGACATGTCCGTGTCAGTGTACATCTCTCCCTAAGAGCTGGGAAACCTTGTCCTTCCCGAGGGTGCATCAGCCTTGCACTTGCCTTTGAGAGCAGTTTATCAGCATCAACATCAGCTGCTGCATTGCCCAGTAATGGCAAAGGAGAAAGTATTTTATGGTCCTGGGCCACCTGAAATGTGATCATACTCGAAATTGCTCCTAGGTAGCAGCTTCCTCGCCCTAGGGTATCTGAGTTTGCATTTTAAAAGGGACTGAAGGACTGAAGCTAATCGCTCAGCAGTTAACTGGAGTTCCCACAGGATCACAAACGTTTTTCTGGACACACCCTGAAGGAAGGGCTCCCCACGCAAGAATTTAAAGCTCCTGGTTTTATACCAGATAGAAGTTATGTGCAGATTACCTTGCTGCCTCCTGGATTTTACTCAGCCTCACTTATTCATCAGGTGTTTCCCTCCCACCGAGGAGCTGCCCTGTTTTTTTTCTATATCCTGCTGATCACCTGTTGGTCATGCACAGGAGTTGTGTGGAACTCTTGACTTCCAAGGTCGTCTCCTGCTCGTACTGAGGGAGCACAGCTTATCCACAGGCAGAGCCTTGTCTCCTGGACAGGAAGACTTCTCTGACACAGCTTTTTCTCCTTCTTAACAGTGCAATGAAAACAACGACTGTTTCCACCAGGCGTACTCCTCAGGAGTGGATGCCGTGCGCGAATGGTACAGCTTTCACTACATCAATATCCTGGCCCAGGTGCCTGATGCAAAAGCCCTGGATGAGTCTGACTTTGAGAATTTCATCTATGCTTGCCGCTTCAATGAGGCAACGTGTGACAAGGCGTAAGTAGTGGGAACGTCCCTGAAAACACTTGTTTTGTGCCTGGGCTTGAGGGGAATCAAGGAACCCACGTCAGAGAACCTCTTTTCCGAGGTGGCATCATTCCTTGTTCAGTTCTCATTGTGTCAAAGGATGTTTCTTGAGTCTTTCCCGTGGGTTGTGCTTGGCTCTGTGACCTGGAACTATGAACCTTGGAGGATGATTTCACCTTTTTCTGGGTTTCACACAAATGAAATAATTATACTGGTACAAACACCAGAGTAGGCACAGAGGTACAGTGTACTCTCCACAGTGGTAAAGTGGTACATATCAGCCCACATACAGGAAGAAGAGAAAAGAGAGTTGACACAAAAATACAGTAAACACATACCCTACTTTTCTCCTGCCATTATTGGTCAAAAAGCCCCAGGGAGGTAGTGGGACAAAACCAATCTGCAAGGGAGGAAAAGGGGTAGGAAAAGCTAAGAGTTTCATCAATATTAGTAATTGCTAGCACTGCAAAAACCCATTTGGGCTCTGAAAAGCATTATGAAAAACCTCGTGTAAAAACCTGGCCAGCTCCAGGACTTTTTTTACAGCATATTTTTAATTGCTTTTCCCTGTTCGAATGAGTTTACATAACAAATACTGCCCATCTGCTGTAAGACCCTCTCCCTGCTGATGGAAAACAGTTGTTCCTTTCAGAAAGTCCTTCCCCTTGGTTTCACAGCCCTTCTCACTCGGTGTGAATGTTTCTGTTCCCCTCTCAGGAACTACACCCACTTCCACCATC
The DNA here is from genome assembly GCA_013398075.1 of Notiomystis cincta. Lineage (NCBI taxonomy): Eukaryota > Metazoa > Chordata > Aves > Passeriformes > Notiomystidae > Notiomystis > Notiomystis cincta. The sequence continues at coordinate 83,788 of VZRX01004859.1, forward strand.
CCATGTACGGGAACTGCTATACCTTTAATGACAACAGCAGCAGCGTGTGGACATCCTCGCTGCCAGGGATCAATAATGGTGGGTGAGAGGCACTCTTTGGTGAGTAAGGAGAGCAGCTTAGCTCTGTTTGCCCTAGGAGTTACGGGCATCCTGCTGTGCTTAGTACTGCTGGTGGCAGGTTGCAGCCCTGCTCTGTCTCGCCCCCATCTGGAGACAGCTGTCTCATGGACATGGCTGTCCCTCACTGCTGCCCACTGAACTCTTCCTCATCAGTGCCTGATCGTTATGCTCTTTGTTTCCTCTGTACTTGGGCTGGCCCTTCCTGAAGTCTGCTGCTGAGCCATAGTGCTTGTGCTCCTGGTCTTTACCTTCTCCTTACTCATTTTCCTCTTTCAAAAAACTGACCTGCTCATGTTCCGAAACCCCCTGAAACCTCTCCAGGCCAAATTTTCAGGCTTCTCTTCCGTCTGCCTCCAAATTTCTCCATGAAATCTCTCCCAATTCCCAGCTGTTTTTTCTAAGCCACAGCGATGAAATCCAGTTTTCTCTGGCCTCCTCTGGAGCCTCCAGCTTTGTCTCTGGCCTCCCTCCAGCCACCCTCTATTGCTGCCAAGCTTTGGTGTGGCCCTGGTTGATGTCTGTCTTTTACTTTATCGCTTTCAGACTCCCTTCTAACCATCCTGCTCTCCCTTCTCTGCTACACCAAGCAGGCCATGACCTCCCTTGCTCTCTGATATTCCCTCAGGTCTCTCTCTGGTGGTGCGCACCGAGCAGAATGATTTCATCCCTCTGTTGTCCACGGTGACAGGAGCCAGGGTCATGGTCCATGATCAGAATGAGCCAGCCTTCATGGATGATGGGGGTTTCAACGTTCGTCCTGGCATCGAGACCTCCATCAGCATGAAAAAGGTGAGCAAGCAGAAGGAATGAGAGCTGTGGATGGGAGGTTTAACTTGGTGGACCTACAGTGTGTGTTTAAGGGAGGGGACTAACCACATGGAGTGAAGGGAGAGCAAGAAGAACAGCTTGCTGGACTAGATGAGAAGCATTTGGCTGCAGTTTATTGGTGAACAGTGAAATGGAGGCAAAGAGGGGGAGCTGGCATCCTGAGGAAAGCCTAAAGAGCAGATACTGACGGACGAGCAGAGTGCAGCATGGGAGAGTGGGAAGAGGAGAGCAAAGTGGAGCTGTTCTGTGCAGTGACAGTTTGCTGTTGCAGGAGATGACTTTGCGCCTTGGGGGCAGTTACAGTGATTGCACAGAGGATGGCAGTGACGTGCCAGTGCAAAATCTGTACTCATCCCGCTACACCGAACAGGTAACTCACCCTCACTCCTCCTGGGCCACCTTGTTTCCTCACTTTCCTGAAGTGCTTCAGCCCCCCTAAAGGTTATGCTTGTCCATGGACTCTGTTAATTGTATGATGTGATACAGGCAGCAGTGGGTTTGGTTCCCTTGATCAGTCTTCTCCACTTCATGTGCCTCCCAGGTCTGCATTCGCTCCTGCTTTCAGCTCAACATGGTAGAACGCTGTGGCTGTGCTTACTACTTCTATCCCTTGCCTGATGGAGCAGAGTACTGTGACTACACGAAACACACAGCCTGGGGTAAGTGGACAGCAGGGACAGTAGAGTTCACGCCCACCTGAACCTGTTTGGTCCAGTCCATGTCCCACACATCTCATTGTCTTCAATGAGCTTCCTGGTTGTGGGACATCCAAAAGACAGTCTGGCCTTGGATGATTAGCCCCTTGTGGAAGGAAACCTCTTCTGGGTTCCCCTCATTGTCACACATCACCTTTTTCTAAAGAAACTGGGAGCTTACCTGGATTTACTTTCTTTGCTGTTCAGGCTACTGCTATTACAAACTCCTGGCTGAATTCAAAGCTGACGTGCTGGGCTGTTTCCGCAAGTGTCGGAAACCTTGCAAGTAAGTCGATCATCAGTCAGACAGGAAGATTGGAAAAGCATTCCTAGAAGTGTTGGGAAGCATTCACTGACCAGGCAAAAGCATGTCAATAGCTGAGCTCCAACCTCAAATGGTATTTCTCCCACCAGGAAGCCAAAATGGCTGAGGAGCATCAGGGCTGGCTTAGGGGTGAGCTCCCAACGATGGTGCATTCCACATGGTGGGAAGTGGCCAGAACTTCAGCAGGGGAGGGAATCTCCAGCTGTGCCTGGGGATGGCGAGATCTGGCCCTGTGGCTCCTACAGCTTCGACAGCTAACACAGACTCTTGTCTTGCAGAATGACAGAATACCAGCTGTCAGCTGGATACTCCCGCTGGCCTTCTGCTGTCTCAGAGGTAAGGAGAGGGTGTCCTGGCTTCCCAGCACTGCTCCCACTTCCCATTTAGTCCTTCCTCAACCATTACTAAACCTGCAGGAAGTGACTGTGGTCATGTAACACAGTTTATTGCACTTTCATTTCAGGACTGGGTTTTCTACGTGCTTTCACAACAGAACAAATATAATATCACGTCCAAGAGGTGAGAGCTCTTAAACAGAGACTGTGTCCAAACCAGAAACCATCCCAGTGGAGAGTGTGTGTGTTGGAAACATCGGAGTTAAGATTAAGTCACTGATGGGAAGAGATCAGGCATGGGATGTCTGGACAAGGCCAGTGGATTTGATTCAGAGTAGATATATACTGAGACTTCAGCAAGGACTGGAGAGTCAAGTGAAAAATTTTGAAAGAAGTCAGATGCTGATACTGAAATAGTAAGCCCCAGGCACTTGCTGTGTGTTCTGGAGCCATAATAAGTACTTGTGGAAGAGTTGGAAGGAGAACTGTGCAGCAGCTTTTGCCACAAACACTGGATTTTACAGTGCAGTGCCAGAAGTGCACTGTAAGTACCAAAGATTGTATTTAGAGCAGAATGAGGGAGCTGCAGAGATGGAAGAAAGCCTCTGGGTAGTATGTGTGGGAGAAGGACGGGAGACAGATGGGGACAGAGACAATTAGGCTTGGTGAACAAATGCAGGGATTGAGGAGTTGAGGTTACTGAGCATCATGTTTCCTTCACAGGAATGGAGTTGCTAAAGTGAATATCTTTTTTGAGGAGTGGAACTACAAGACCAATGGAGAGTCTCCAGCTTTCACGGTACACACTTTACTACTGTGTGTCTTCTCTGGCCACCCATTCCCCCACCATGTCCCTCCACTATGGCAAGCTTTTGTTCCAGCAGCATTGCTGGATATTGAGTCTCTTTTCTTGGGGCAGGGTGAGGGGAACGTCCAAGCATCACAGGGAAGAGGGAACAGACAGGGAGGCAAAAGTCCCAAATGAGGGCTGTCCTCATTGCTCTTTCTCTACCTCCTGCAGGTAGTGACTCTGCTGTCCCAGCTTGGGAACCAGTGGAGTCTCTGGTTTGGATCCTCTGTCCTGTCTGTGATGGAGCTTGCAGAGCTGGTCCTGGATTTCATCGCCATCACCTTTATCCTGACCTTCCGCTGGTTCCGCTCTCGGCAGAAGCTCTCTGCTCCAGGACCCCCTCCCAACGGTCAGGATAACACTGCTTTCCAAGATGAGGCACCAGCTCTCAGTGCTCCACATCGCTTCACTGTTGAGGCTGTAGTGACCACGCTGCCATCCTACAACAGCCTGGAACCACGTGGGCCGAGCAGGGATGGTGAGGTGGGACATGGCTGAGGCAGCAACTTTTCCCACTGTTCACATGGGTGGCAGCTGGAGCAAAGGCTGCACACTTTGTGGGGCCTGCGTTTCCTTCTTTCTGGGGTGCTGCACATGGACCATAGCAAAAGACTGCTTCATGGCTGGCCTGGGCTCACTGCTTTCACTTCTGTAGGCGAATTCTTCAGTCTCATAAAATACTAAAATGCTCTGGGGATCACCAGGGATGAAAGTTGATCTAGTGCCTGTATAGGGGAGATGTCCTCTCGATTTCCTTATGCTCTGTGCATGTACACACCTACATGTGCAGGCATGCTTTCTCTTCCCTCCAACAAGGGTGCTGCCACAGTTCTGGTATGTCATTAATTAAAGAGTTTGGCAGGTGTGACTGGCCTCCTCTGGTATGACAGGGAACAGGAATGGAGTCCCAGCTGGAGCACAAATCTCTCAACAGGCTGAGCTTTGTTAAGCTTTCCCTTAAACCCGTTGCTTTTCCCTCGTTCTTCATGTCCAGCTCTGATCCCAAGACTGTGTCACCTACCCTCTCGTCGCCCCGGGGAGAGGCTACTTGAGACGAGAGCCACTGGCATGATCTCAATCTGTATTACACACAATGCTCTGGAGAGGTGCTCCACGCTTGCTGCCACTCCCAGGTCTGGGACAAAACACCCCCGGCAAAGTAAAGGCTCCCCTTTCAAGCTGCCTTTGTGGCACTGGTAGCTCTCAGGTGTCCCCTCCTTCCTTGGGATCCACCAAACGTGTACATCCAGCTATTTGCCTGTTTGCCAGCAGCTCTGGGACAAATTGATCTCTACATTTGCTTGGCCCTCCCTGCTTTCTTCCTGAGACAAACAAAGGGTTTGGCAGGATTATGCACACCCTCCAAAAATCCCAAATGACACCTCTGCTACCACGGGATCCTGCAAGAGAGGATCGGAACAGCTCAGGTCACGCAGGGCCTGTTCTGCTCCTCCCAGCCTTCGTTGGGTTCACCCACAGAGACTCTGCTCAGCCCCTCCTTCCTGAGTGAAGCATAGGAAAGTACTGCAGGCTTTAATCAAAAGTTCTTCCAAGGAAAGCTTTAGCCTATTTGATTGGACCACGTGGGCAAAATTGGCCTTCTTCCCTGGACCTAACTTGGGGATCTTTGCATAAGAGAACACGTTTCTTGCAGTGAGCTCACCATACTCTTTTCTTACAAATACTCAGACTTCTGCTGCAGTGGTGTTTGCCTTGCACTTTATGGGGTATCAAGAGAGCAAGGGTGATGTCCTTAACAAACAGGATTATCCACTTCACAGGACAAACACAGATACCAGAATTTAAGCAGTTTAGGCAAAGGCCTGTGGTACCCCATACCCAATCACACTGCAAACAGCCACTTTTGAATTTAAAAACTGGTTAATCATAGCAAAAGAAAAATTGAAGTTATTAAAAAAATTAAGGTAGATGTACTGCCCTTGGAAAGTTGGAGGGGTTTACTACAGTATCTAAACTGTTGCCTAATTTTTCCTTTTTGATGCTAGACATGCTGATTCTACTGCTCTTGCCTTGATTACCTAAACACGCTTTTTAATTCCCAGCAGAGAGTGATTTTAATTCTTCACATACACAAATGTTCTTTATTACACAATTATTTATGGTTTTTCAGATTTTATCCCAGTGCTCAGCAGATGATTCTTGTTTTAAAGTGAAGATAATGTCTCTCTGCTGGGAACAGAAGCAAGTAATTCAGGGGATGTCCTTCAGCAAGGGTGGCAGCCCAGCAGGAGGGAGAGGCCTGCAACAAGCACCTAAGATGTGTGGGAACATGTATGCACCCTTGCAGGCCCCACTAGAAAAACACTCAGAGCTTCTGCAAACATAAAAACATCCACTTTCTCTGTCTGATTTTAAATGAAGTAAAAAAGAGTGAGTAATGGATGAAATCTCAAAGTTGCCTCAGTGAAGGGGCTTTCGCATTCTGTAAAAACGCTGCCCAAGCAGCCAGGTTTAGTTGCTGAAAGTAATTTTGGCCACAGTTAAAACACAGATGGCAGGCAGATAGAGGAGCTAGGATGCTGCAGCCAGTTCTTGGTCATGAATTCAATACTGAAGACTGATGCCTTGGATGTTTTCTAGCACATGAATGAGCAAAACCCTGGCACTGGACACAAAGCTGTTTGCTTCACCTTCAAATCAAGAAAGGAGAAATAGCAGGTGCAACACCTAAAACAGTCTTTGTATACCATAAACATACAATGATTCATATGGTAAGCATGAACTTTCCTGAAAATCCAAAGAGTAAGACAGGATTCTTCACATCACAGAACCATAAATAACCTTGTAATAACCATAAAATTGATGAGACCTGCTGCATCACACATAGTTAAGTGGGTGATTAAAGCAAGATTAATCAGAGGCATAACTACTCAAAACACTAAGTTCTCTTCATCATAAAGAAATACAGCTGCAGAAGGTGGTGATGTATTCCCTGGGGGAAGCTTGAACCATATTCTGTCTCTTCCACAGAGGTGTTAAAATGCAAAAAAAAATGAGCTTTGACTGATAAATTCAAAGTAATGGCACCATTCAGGATAGCTGTAAATCCAGAGTTAAAAGCCTGTACAAACGTGGAGAAGCAGTTATACAAGTTGGTAAACACATTAGCCCCCCTTGTCCTGTGAATCAGTGCAAAAATTACCATCTTAGGAGAACTCAGGTGATTGTTCCAGAAATAATCCCTACATTTCTTGTAGGCTGACAAGACCACATAGGAGAGGCAAGGTGGAGTAAGAGCCTAAAAAATGGGAATGTTTCACTGAGAACATGGAAAATTGGAGAAAAGGGAAGAAAGGTGCAGGTATGGGGATCTGCAGGTCAGCAAAAGGCAAATTAAAGGTCTGAGCTGGGGTGAGTTTGTACAAGAGGAGGAAGTTGAGGAGATGTAAATGCTCAGTAGTTGTAGAGGCATAGCACAGTTGAGGACATGGAAAACATGCAGGGAACAGCTGAAGATTGCGTCTTTTTGGACTGGGAAGAGATACCAAAACTACTGTTTTTCCATAAGAATTAAGGTAATAGAGGAAAGGCATGGAAGTAGAACATATGTGTCATAGGAAGCTAGGAAAAAAAAAAAGAGAAAACCATCACCTGGGAAAATAAAGAATATATTTAGAAGAACTAAACCCTGCTTGCTGGAGGGCTTAAGAGAAGCTGGACAGATAGGTCAAGGTTTGTCTGCACAGACTGAGATCAAACTGAGAAGGAATTTGAGCAAAGGGTTACCAGGCTCTTGGGACAGGTTCAATAAAATCTAAGGGGTTACAGGCTACATCAAGAAATGAAAAGGGCAGCAGTACTGCTGGTGAAAGGATATGGGGGAACCACAGAGATCAGGAACTTACCAGAGGCACAGCCATGTTCAGTCAGTTCTTTGTATTTAACAATATACAATATTTAAAGGGGGCTTGTAAGTGTAAGAGGGGAAAGTGCCTTCAGCTTCCAAGTGCATGCTTAAAAGCAATGAACTAAAAAAAGCTTATAATTTTTATTAATTTTAAAATAAATTTATGGTAAATTTATTTTTAAAAAATAGTACAAAGGCTTTTGGAAAAGAAGCCTCTGAGGAAAGAACATAAAAAGAAAATGTAATTTTGTCCTCTCTAGAAATCATTAAGTGGGTCTACGCACTGCAGGAAAGGACATCATGGTGCTGTTCATATTTGAAACCTGGGGAGCAAGTAAGGGGGTTCTTAATAGGTGTTGCACTCTATCTCAGGCCAAAAATAGGTCAAAGATTATCAGGAGTACGGAGGCTCAGGTATCCAACAGACATGGGTGAGTTGCCTATTTGTAAAACCTGTATCTTACATCTCCCAGAGCAATTATTTGTTTAGAGGTCAGAACAAAGATAAATCCTCCCCCTATTACCTCTCTTCACCAAGTTAAGACTTCCAACCCCAGTGGATACTTCAGAGCAGGGACCTCTGTCACTTCCCAAGGAAGCCAGGTTCATTAAGAAAGTGTTGATGCTGCATTCCAGCTCTGAAGAAATATCTGTCTTCCCCACCATCATTTGGTTACTCTCCAGCTGAGAGAACAAACCTCACCACTGATGAGGGCCTCCACCCTGCTTTGATCAGCACAGAGACACTTCAGGAAAAGCCAGAGCAATGCCTCAGGCTTTTAGAATATGAAGGCTATCCATTTAGGAGCAGTATAGTTGAGGCTTTCCTTCCACCAAATCTGAAGACATCAGGATGAAGCCGTTGATATGGGAGCTGCACATTGCACAGAATGGTTTGGGTTGGAAGCAGCCTTAGAGGTCATCTTAGTTCCAACTCCCTGCCACAGAAAGAGACAGCTTCCACTAGACCAGGTTGCTCAATCCAAGCCCATCCAACCTGGCTTTGAACATCTCCAGGGTTGGGGTATCCACAGCTTCTCTGGGCAATCTGTTCCAGTTCAAAGGCATTTTAAGCATGTTCCATGTTTAAAGGGGGCTTGAGTTTTTAAACAGACATATGAAGAACTATTCTCCCAAAGCCTTGGCCTTGCTTTTGGAGCACATTTAAAACCCTGTTTTGTCTAGGATAACAGACTGCAGGAGCAGCAGAAACACTGATGCAGTAAAGGAGGGCACCTCAGCAGAGCTTCCAGTAGAACGTGGTATTGTCAATGCCTACCAGAGGATTTATGGCTAGACTTTGTCTTTGCAAACATTCACAATGTGACTCATGAACTGGGCTCAACCCTGGGGCAGTTTTCAGCAGTATGTTCAGCCCCAGCTCTGTGCTCCAGACCAGCTGCCAGCTTTGGAAAATGAGCATTCAAGCTCCACCTTTGGCTAGGGACTTGGATACTGCAGCATCAACAGTTTAAAAATGCATCTGTCCTAAGAAAACATATTCCCTCCTATCCCCTTACATGAATGAGGCTGAGAACTGACAGGAAGGCAGCAAAAAACTTGGCAGGAATTGTAGCACAACTAGTTCTTTCAGGTTGTGCAGGCCTGAACTGTGTGGAATTTTAGACTGCACTTGCTGCTTTAATCCACCAGCCAGTCCAGATATCCTCCTTTCCCAGGAAGGCTTCCATCTTTGAAGAATTAGTCTACCTGCCTTGCTCCAAATTCACCTTTGTGGGTTTCTCTGGTGTATTCATTGTTCTGGTGTGATTTTGGTGATGTTTAAGACCGGGCAATGATTGATTATAAGGGAACCAGAAGCCAAAGGGAAGACTGTTTCACAACCCAGCTTTTGTAGCAGTAAGGGCAGATAAGGGCCCAAGTACCTAATTTTAAAAGAAGTCTGCACTGGACAAAGCTCTGTCATTTCTTTTTAATGAGTTTCAAGTGTACAGTGAAGCAAAACAAAGGGGCACTTACCTTTCTTCCAGTCATGCTCCAAGATATGCTGTGAACAGCATCCTACTCTTGGAGGTCTTCATTTGGGTCCTGAACTTATATTCCAACACCAATAGAGAATTGTTTTCTGGGTTTAAGGATCTGAGATTATTGCAATCTAAAGGCAGCACAGCCTGAGAGCCAGAGCTGCCACTAATGAACAGGAAGGAAATCCCCTGAACAGGACAGTGGCTGGACATTTGGTGGCTGAAAGTAGACTTGGCTTGGGCAGCCTCTTCCCCCAGAGCTGTTGGTTCACATCTTGTTACAGACTTACCAGAGTCAGTCCAGCACAACTGGAACTACCATCATTTTACAATGGAAAACGTGACACTGCTTTGAGGGACAGAACTTCAAGAATGTGTATGCTATGTAAGTGACCAAAAAAAAATATATAAAAAAAAATCCAAAACCAGTTTGGAATCCCAGCCCCTTCCCACTCACTGACAGACCAGACAGACTCAGTAAGGTGGTGAATTGTGTTTCTTAGAGACCATTAAAAGTACATGAGCTGATTTCTAGAACATGCCAGAGGAGATTACAGTTGTATTTATAGAGGCAGTAAATAAACTGCACGTGCATGAGTGGCTGTGATGTCGTGGGCAGCAGAGTCCCTTGCTTTTACTAAGAGGGCCTTGGTGATTTGTTTTGCCCATGCACAGAGACAAAAGGAGGGTAAAGGGAGCAGAGGAGGAGGCAACATACAGCATCTAGGAGAAAGAAATGAAAGAGACAGCCTAGGGGGACCTCAGCTCCCAGAGAGACAGGAGGAATGGGGCACCAAAGGCTTGTTTAGAAGAGTTCGAGAGAATTGCTGGTCTGAGGGCCTCAAGCTTGTAAGCCTACCCCCTATAATGAGAGCAGTCAGTAGCACAAGCAGGCCCTGGCTCCTCTTCAGTAGATGCACTTCTGGCCATCCATCCCATCTCAGCTCCACAGGGAATTAGGGACGTGCTCAGGGGATGAGGGCTGCTTCACTCCAGATCTTCATCTCTGCCCGCCCCCGAGGTGGAGAGGAATGGAATTGCAGGGAGATGAACTCAAATGAAATGCTGGGGCATGGAAGTGAGCATGCAAAACCTAGCCCCTTGCCAGGTGCCCTGGGAAGCAGAAAGGGGCTTCCCCAGCATATCAGATGAAACAAAAAGCATCTGCTCTTCCCATCTTTTGTACTTTGCTCTTCTCCAGGAACTCTGGTGATGCCCTCCCTGCCTCCTCTTAAGCCTAAACAGATCCCAGTGTCTTCTAGAACAGAGGTAGCGCTTTCTAAATTAAAGGAGTACCCTCTCTCTAGTCTAGATTACAGGCTACAGCTCAGCTTGTTAAAAAAGTTAAAGACAAGGCAGTCATTCCTCAGAAGACTCTACAGAAACAGGCCAGCTCATTTAACCCACGTCTGACAACACATTCAAACAACTCACAGCTCTTGGTATTTTTGATGGAGAAGAACAAGGGAATCATTCACAGAGAGACACAGCCACAAGTTTACTTCCATTAGAGATCACCCTAGACCTAAATTCAAGAGCACCCATAGCAAGTAGGAAGATTCTGTTTGATAAGCAAAATCTCTTAAGACATAAATTGCCAAAATAGGACAGCTGATGTCACTTTGCAATATCCATGCCCAGGGCACCATTTCCCTTTGAATCCCCAGCTAACCATTTCAAGTGCCTTTTAACTCCTGCCAAAAGTTAGGGCTTTGTGACAGCAGAAACAGACCAGATATTCTTAGTCAGAAAGCTGTGCAGCTCATTCAGTCTCATCTGGAATACCTCCAGTCCTCTTCACCTCTACCCACTATAGCAGTGAGCTTCCCTGACGTTCAACCCAGTCACACAAAAGCAATTCTGCCACTACTCCAAAGTCTTCCTTCTGGAAAGCTACAAGATAGTAGGAAGCTACAGGGTCCTGGCTTGTGTGTGCATAGATGAAAGGCATATTTGACACTCCCCACCAGTCTAATTGTTGTTAATTTGTTCCTTCTGGAGAAAGACTTTACTCCCAGGCTTGCCTTTTAGATAGTAGCAATGGTCCTTTCACTTAACTGTGTTTAGACTGGTGCACTTGACTGAGGTAATCATGTAGGCCCTCCTTTATAAAAACTGAAATGGCCATGTTCAGGCAGCCAAGTCATCTGGAAATAAGGACAGGCAGAATAAACCATTTCTTCAAGTGCTCACCTCTCCATGGCTAGAGAAATCTGCATCACTACGTGTAGCTTAGATGGCTCACAGCCACTGGCCAACACAAATTAGCTTTTATTTCAGAAGCTCAATGAAAAGCTCAAGTCATGCTGCCACTCTTTTTAGGCAGAACACTAAAGACTCTCACATGCTGAAGTCCTTCATCCCAAAAGGCACTGTGTTAAGGCATTCTTATTTTGCTAGAGTTCACACAGGCACTATTTGACAAGCTTACACCCAAAAATAAATACAAAAAGTTCCCTGCAGAAGAGCAGGAGCAAATAGCTACCCACCCCTCCTCAATTTCCCTTTCCTCTAAACTTAGAGGACGCTCCCTAAAGCTGCAGCAGCTATTGGAAAGTCTATCTATGTTGAGTAAGCGGCTCAGAGTCCTATACAGAAGGTAAATTAAAACCAATAAAGAAATCAATGAAGAAGCCAGGTGAAAGGGAAAGAAAGGGAAGGAAAGGAAAAATTCAGAGGCAAGAAGAGGCAGGCAAGGTAATAGGGGACAGGACGTTGCAGACTGAAGGAGCTACATTTAAGTAAAAAAGTAGACTGGAGACAAAGCAATAGAAGACAGAAAAAAAAGGAAAGAACAAAAGGGCAAGTTACACCAAAGGTCCCTCAGACAACTCAAAACCACCCACCAGGGAAAGAACTTGCCAACCCACCTACTCCAGGGTCAATGCCCCTCATACTTACAGGTTTACCTGACTGGGCAGGCAGAATTTCCCGTTTCTACGTTGATGGCATCCCCCACTCCTTATACTACTAGGTAAAGCATACCATTTTCACACTCAGTGAGAGAGTTCCAGCACCTCCACCTCCCTTCCCCACAGACTGGAGTTAACACTTACACAACTAAGACCCTCCAGATTTCAAAGCAAAAAGGAGAAGTACTCTAGAGCTGGTGTTTCTTCACCTTTGAGCCTGAGGTTTTTGGTACTTACTTGCAATCACCACCACCACAATGGCACCAATTACTCCCATCATGATCATCATCTGGAGAAAAAGATTATCCAAGAGCAATACTCAGAACAGATTGACAAGTTCACATCCTTCCTGACAGTCAGGGAATAAGCCAGGCCCTGAAGGCACGACAGCCAAGGCCTCAAAGCCTTCCCACAGTGAAAAGAATCTTAAGCATTTGAAACTGTTACTAAGCCTCAGCTATACCTGCAAAGCCCTGCAGGAGAGGAGCAGCCCAGCTCCCTCCTGAGGAAGGAGATCATGGCACTAGGAAAACTCACCTTGCAGTTCTTCCACCAGTACTTCCTTTTGAGCTTTGCTGCGCTACTTTCAAATATCGAGGCACCGGCCTGAAGTGCATCTGCCCGGTTATCCAACTCTGACAACTTCTCATCTCGTTCCAGCACCTTGTCTACGTTTACACACATTATATCAACCACCTGCACAGGGAGGAATGTTAGGAGCAGTAAAGACAGTTGAAAAAGTAAGAGGAGCAACTAAGCCAGTAACTGATATTGCCAGACTAACAAACAAAAAAACATAAACAAAGGGGGGAAAAGATCAGAGTAAGAAAGAAGTCATTTCAAGTCACTGCCTACTTTGAAACAAAAAAAAATAAAAATCCAAGACTCACTGTTAAAACATGTTCAACTACACGTCAGCCAGGTCCTCAGCCTCACATTCTCAAATGCTTTTAAGAGATCTCCATTCCAGCAGCAAGCCAAAGCCACCTCCTCGTGAGAGGAGTCACAGGCTCGCTCCCTGAGAGCTGCAAAATTAACTTATGAGCTTCATCTTGCTGCCCCGGTGAGGCACAGAGGCACTACTGCGCTTCAGCAGCCAAGCCACTGACATTGATCCCAGGAAGCCAGGCACATCCCACATCACTGCACACACTGTTCCCTTGAAGCAGCCCGCAAGCATTAAGAGCTGTCCTGGATGCCATACAGCTTTATTTCCATAACAGATGCACGATAACGAGGTACCCAAAAAATATAGCAATCCTGGTCCTTGGAAGTCATATCTAGAATTAAGTGCTTTTTAAACATAAAGCAATCTCTCCTCCAGCCTCTTTAATAGGTTTGCCACCCTACTTCTGAGTATCGAGCATTAATTAATTTCTGGCACTGGCACGACAAAAGGACAGACACCGGTCAAGAAGATCGCTGCAGCAGGGCAGTGGGAGGAGAGTCCAGGCATCCACCAGGGAAGCCAGCCAGGCTGGCAGAGCTACTGACCTCCTGCACTTGGGCCTGCGTCTGCTGCAGGCGGCGGTTGCTGCTCAGATTCGGGGGAGCCCCGGGGGGACCCCCACCTGGGGCTGCCCCTTCGGAAGCTCCTCCTTCGGGAGCCCCTCCTTCGGGAGCCCCGGGAGCAGGCTGCTGAGCGGAGTCAGACCTAAGGGAACACACACATGAGCGAAGAGAAAACTTAGCCGCTCGAGAGAGAACCCCCCCAAATCCACAGGAACCGCAGTATTCCTCGGCTGGAGCAGTGCTGGCGGCAGCCTCAGGAGCCTGCAGCCTCTCCGGACCCCGCCGGATCGGGAACAGGCGGGCTCGTGGGAGAAGCCAAAGCAGCAGCAAGCCCAGGAGGGCAGCGGGAATAAAACCAGCCCCTTGTCGAAGGAGCTTGCGGGGCCGACAGCGCCAAGTATTGCGGGCCCTCGGAACAGCGACATGGCCGCACGGAGATGACCAGGAGACAGGGAAGGAAAGCGGGGGAAGAGGGACAGGGATGCGGAGCGGGGACACCCCAGGGGGACATGGTGTTACCGGGCTGGAGGCGGCGGTGGCCGCCGGTCAGGCTGGCTCCAGCTGGGGCCCCGCACACCACCAGTGGAGAGGGGCCCACGCACCCACGCAGTCTGCAGGGGGGCAGGACCGCCCGGGGGCGGTGCGGGCAGCCCTGCCTGCGGCTGCTGCAATGCGCCACCCGACCCCACCGCCGCCGGCCAGGACGCGGGCTCTACACTGACCCCGCTGCCTCACGGTCCAGCTACCACCCCCGCGCCGCGCCGCGCCCACCGCAGCCCGCGGTCGGTCGGTCGGTCGGACACTCACATGGCCGGGCCGCACAGAACAGAACAGCGACGCTCGCACCGGGCAGCTCCGCACCGCCGCCGCGGGCCCCGGGACCCCGCACTTATAACAGGCGGGGCCCCGCCCCACAGCCAGCAGCCAATCAAACGCTGCTCCGCCGGGAGCGGCAGATCGGCACCGCCCCCGGGTTCCTCCTCAGCCAATCAGCGCTCCGCGCCCTGCGGAAACGGCCCCTCCGTGGTGCTGCCCNCAGCCGCCGCCGGCGAGTCCGGCGCTCCGTCCGCAGCGCCAGGCCGCGGCTTCGGACGGGTTCGGGCGGCCCCGGTCCCGACCCACGGCCCTGCGCTGGACCCGCCAGTCCGCGCAGGTCAGGCAGGGCCTGATCGTGGTTACCTGCCCCGTTCAGTGTTCCTCTTGGAGCCCAGCGCGGCTGGCGCCCTTGTGGTGGGGGCTGCGGAGCGCTCCCGAAATCCCACCTCCGCAGTGTACCTGTTGGCTCTGGTTAAGCCGCTGTCCTTGCAATTAAGAGATGGTGTCGCTGGCCCACTTCCACCATACAGCAAGGCATGAAAGCGAACCTGAACAAGTCCCGATCGAGCTTCTGCAGCCTGCTGGGAGAAATGAGGCTCCCACAGCAGCCCCAAGAACAGCAACGTGTTTGGGGTTTTTCCGTCTAAATATCTGGAGAAGCCTGCTGGATCAGAAGGGGAGATTCTCCAATTCAGAACAAAAAAAAGGAGGCAGGAGTGTACTGGAACAAGACTCTTCATACAGAATTTTGCATGGTGAGTAGGGTGACAAGCGTGAGCTCACACCTACCCCTCCTTTTCCTTCCCTAACATGATGCAGGACGTTCATGTAAGTCTTTAGTGTCAGGTCTCATAGCTGATTAGGTACACCAAAGAGACACGTTACAGATCACAGCACGGTCAGTAGAAGATGGTGGTTACAAGGTGAAGACAAAATGCAGCGTTGTGACTAGAGACAGATTACTTGCAGATAGGAGCAGACTAACACTGACCTCAGAACTGTGAGTTTTAAACTCTGCCTTCAGAAGGAAGGGACGAGTTCAGGAAGAAGCTTCTGTAGCCTGGCAGCCTTTCCACTGCAGTCTGAGGACCATTCCAACAATCATTGCAAATAAATGAAGTTTGAGCTTCTGGAACTAGTAGCCACAGAGCCCTTGCCACGTTGGTGCTTACGGATTAAGAGATGACAAAGATGCTTTTGCTGATACTTTTCCAGTCTCTGACATCAGTCAAAGGTTTGCTATACCTGCTCAGTCTCCATTTGGATCTGTGCCCACTTCCTGAATCCCCAGCACCTTTTGGCAAGTCCCACAGGTCTGTCACCCTGCTCCTGAGAATGTGGACTTCAGCTGTTTAAACAGTTTGCCTTCACTTTCTTCAGGCTTGGACCGAAAGAAAGTTCTTTCCATTCCCTGCCATTCCCAACCAAGTGCTTTTAGAGACACAGCAGCATTGCTCTGTAGCAAGATGCAACAAGTCAGCAGATAATTCCCCAATTACTTAGCAGCTACATTAACGACCAAGGCAGAATTGGTACACAAATGACTGCTGTATGGATTTTTCCCAAGTGTACAGTGGTATGACGTTGGACTAGAGGGATGCCAGCTGTGACTCACTGTAACCTCTCCTCTAAAGGAACTGGCAACAGTTATGGAAAACTAGAAGCTAGAGTTTAAAAAAAAAAAAATATTTAAATACCTGAATTATTTTTGCAAATCTTGCCTAAATTATAAAGAAAAGGCCATTTGGTCATTACATGTCATTAGTAGGGGATCAAGTCATCATGAGTGTAGAATGAGACAATTCCATTCTTAAGACAGGTTTGATACATTTCAACTAACATTTGGATCATTCACACTTAATCACAGACAAGTGGAGGGCAAGGGGGAAAGCAGTGAGCAGGAAGACATATTAGCAAGACCTCATGGCACTAACTTGAAAAAATTTGGCAGTGAGGAAAAATCTAAGCTGGAGAACACTGGAATTGTTGAGTTAGATGTGTGAACCTGGGGCTCAGAGACTGAAAGGATGCTAGAAGCCTGGCCAAAAACCAGAGGACCAGAGGGCCACGTTCAGGGATACAGGTTGAACAGATGCCCACCAGAAGTATGTCAGAAACGACTGAGGGGGCACAGAGGAGCTCGGGCCTGGAGCAGCAGCAGGACCTTGGGACCAGGGTAGAAATACGCAACAAAGGTTCTAGAAAGCACTGGGAACTAAATTGTGTGAAAGCTGGCTTTATTCTGACTGCAGTGCTACAAAAGTACACATTGCTGCAGCCACGGCTGTTTCCTAGCGGTGCTTTCCGGTGCGATTGAAGCGCCTGTACAAGTACCGGATCCTCTTGTTGAGTTTGTGATAGTCCTCTACAAACATCCGATCGCCCACCATCTGTTTCTTGCGGATGCACCTCTGCAGCTCGTTCCCCCGCCAGCCTCGCAGCCAACTGGGCCCCATGATGAGACTCTTCGGGTGGATCTGGAAGCCGCCTGAGGAGGGGAGAGCAAAGACAGATGCAGCCAGGCACTGGAGAAGGCTGGGCCCACATCGCCCCCGCCCCGCTGGCAGAGGCGCCAGGCCGCAGGTGGGTCCAGCCCCCCTGCCCTCCTGCCCGGGGGCCACAGCGCCGGGGATGCGTGTCTTACCCAGGATCCCCACGTTATCATACACCCCGAACAAGGCCCTCTTCTTCGTCCACCGATCTACCGGCTTGCGCTTGGGTGGCTCCTTGATGCGGATGGGTCGGGAAAGTCCTGCCAGGGGCGAAGAGAAGGGCACGGGGAGGCCGGGCCGCGCGGGCGCGNGCGCCCGGGGCCGTGCGGGGCAGTGGCCGCCATGGCAGCGGCCCCGGAGTTCCACCTGCCCCTCGCTCCCGCCGATCTGCTGCGGGATGGCGGCCCCGGGCGCTACGTGGTGCAGGAGGTGCTGCCCGCCCGCGAGCTGCCTCCCGCGCTCGCAGGCAAGGGATCCCCACGCCCCCTTCCCCGCCGGGNCCTTCCCGGTCGGGCCCGGTCCCACCGCCGGTTCGCGGCCATCCCCCCCCGCCTCTTTTCGTGTTTCCCCGCAGCTTTCCAGGCCGCCTTCCGTGCGCAGGGCGCGCTGGCCGTGCTGCAGCACTTCGACTGCGTGTACAGCGTGCTGCAGTGAGTACGGGGCTGGGAGGGCGCGGAGGGGCGGGCGCTCGCCCTTCTGCCGGGCGCCGTTTTCTCGCCACCCTTACGCCCCGTGTTTGCCCCGCAGTCACTTCCGAACCGTGGACGTTGCTGTCAAGGAGGACGCCCTGGAGCTGATGATGCACGGTGGGTACCCGCTGTTGGCGGCCGACGCAACGGAGAGGTTGTTTTCCCTTGGCAGCTCAGTGATGATATAAAGGCTAATGTGACTCGGCCAGCTGGGCTGCACCCTCAGCCGACTCCTGTCATACGGGTCTGTAATCTTGGTGGACGATGCTGAGCTGTGCATGTTCGCTGTAAGGGCAGACCGACAGAAAATCCTCTTGCCTATATCCCTGGAAAATACATCTGTGGGATGTATCCGCTCAGAGCGAGTGTTTTTCTAAGCTGGCGAAAGGCTGGGGGGATAGGATAAGACAGCGTGCCCGAGGTTTGGGTTGCAGGGGGCAGCCCATGTTACAGCTGGTGAGATGTGAGCACACATCTTTGGTAATCTGATGACTGCTCAAAGCCCCGCAAAGAGAGGATGGCTGAGGGACCTGGCAAGGAGTGCTCAGGGCTTTCTGCTTCTCCTCAGTGGTGTCCCATCATTCCAATGAACTTACTGCTATCTTGAACGACCCTGGGCTGAGCCATGCAGACCGTGCTGCTCACCTCAATGCTCTTAAGATGAACTGCTATTTGCTGACTGGCCTGATGGATGCCTTTGAAATGGAAACCTGCAAGAACAGTTGTTTGGAAGCAGATCCTGGTAGGAAGGTAGGTGAGGGGACTGGGAGGAAAACAAGATGAAAAAAAAAGTCAGAAAAAGTTTAGGCTTGCTGAACTCTGTGGTATCTGTCAGATGTTATAGCTGAGTTTATATAAACAGTGTGCCAGCAAGAGCAGTGCATAATGTGGATCACTGGTGATTTTGTGAAACTGTGCAGGGAAAACAGCGAAAGGGACAATCGTGTGTCTAAACATCAGCAGGGGCTTGGATGCCCAGACCTTTCTATTTCAGTCTTCTGTTTCTGGCTGGAATTTAGTGTGCCAGTATTTTCTCAAAATTTCCTTTCTGTGGCCAGTGGATCCAGGTATAATCCTTAAACCACATGAGGCACTGGTGCTGGCCTGAGCTGAGAGAGAAGAACTGAGTAAAAAATCACCCCCTGTGATCTCACACATCTCACTGTGTGTCTCTTGATGCTGTAGAATTTAACAGACTTCTTACATTTTGAAGGAAGCAGGGTAATAATGGGGTTTTGTCTGCTGTGAAGCTGCTGATGTATCTCACTGTGTAATTTTTTTTCTAGAACAGGAAGAACCATGCCAAGACTTCTGGATCCTTTTGGGAAGAGGAGAGGGAGTTACTCTTACAGCGGCTTACACAGCTGCTGCAGCTTGATCTCCGTCAGCTTTGGGGTGGTTTAGCAGTGGAAGAAGAGTTTGTCAGGTATGGGTGGAGCAGGTATATATGTGGAATGAGTGACTGGTTCTGAGGGATAAAAGGCTAAATGATAAATCTATCAGTGAGGTGGTATTGCAGCCCTCTGTGGGCTGGCGTGCAGATCATTGGGGAACAGGAAACAGCTCAAGGTTAAAGCAATGTGTATAGGAACCACTTCTTTTCCTCGTGTAGGCCACAAAAATTCAGATGTTTGCTAATTTTTAGAGGATGCTAGAGAGTGTCTCAAACAGAAATGTGTGGTGTGCAAGTTGTAATAGTGAGGTTTGCTGTCTGTCTTCTGTGGTTTTAGCTTAATGATGGGAAGCTGCTACCGTATCCTGGAGAATCCAAGTATCGGCCTTCAGAGGTACCGGGTCACACGAGAGGCTCTGACACATCTGCTTGCTGCAGCTCTGGTTCACTGTGACCACATGTTCAGTGAGTTGTTGCTCTTCTGCCTTCTTCTGAAGTCATTCCCAGTTTCTTTCCCTGACCTCTTTCTTCCTTCTCACGTGTGAAAGGTGCCACTCTGAAGATCACACAGATGCTGCAACACTTTGAACATGTAGCCCCAGTGTTTGCACAGGCTGTGAGCCTCTGGGCTAAGGAGTATGGTCTGAAAAGCCTGGTGGGTGAATTGCTAAGGTGAGAGAAATACCTGGAGGCTTGTCTTTCTATCCCTAGCAACTTGAGGCACCCCATTCCTTGTTTCATCTTTCTGTGCAGGGAAATTGGACAGAAATGCCCCCAGGATTTGGCTCGTGAGGCTTCTGGAGTCAAGGGTTACGCTACCTTTATAAGTGAACTGGCTGAACAGATTCCAACTCTAGTGCTCTCCAACATTAGTGTTCTCCTGCCTCATTTGGATGGGGAGGTACGTTTCTGTAAAGTCACCTGTCCAGAAAGTCAAATGGTAGAAATGCTGCTATCCAGTTTTTTTGCCTGAAAACAGAACATTTTTCACAGAGCTTAAATATCCAAAACCTGCTCTATGGAATAGGTTCTGCCCTTACCTAAAAGATGGAAAGGGAAACAGAAACCATGACATTTCCTGTCTGGTTGTCACTATCAGATGTTAGAGAACAGGATACTGCCTACTCATCTGAGGTGCCAGTTGTCACCCCTTGTTCTTCAGCATTTAATGAGTTTGTCATTGTGTTACCTTTTCTTTACCTGCTGTGTTTCTCATGTCAGTTCTTGGCTTCTATGAACCTATGTGGATAGCAGGGTTTGAGTTGGAAGGGACCTTAACACCTCTGCCATGGCCAGGGACACCTTCCATTAGACCAAGTTGCTCAAAGCCCCATCCAACCTGGCCTTGAACAGTTGTAGGTTTGGAGCATCCCCAGCTTCTCTGGGCAACCTGTTCATGTGTCTCACCACACTCTCAGTTTCTTCCTAATATCTAATCTAAACCTAACCTTCACTTTGAAGCTATTCTCTCTTGTCCTATCACTGCTTGCTCTGGTAAAAGGTCCCTTCCCAGCTTTCTCATAGCTCCCTTTAGGTACTGGAAGGTGCCTTCCCTGAGCCTTCTCTTCTGCAGGCTGAACAAGACCAAATCTCAGCCTGTCCTCACAGGAGAGGTTACTTTGTCTTGCAGGCACAGCTATGTTCATCTAAGTTTAGTACAATGTCCATACTGAAAAAATTCACTTAGGGCTGGAGCCTGGGATTTGGACGGCCCAAACTCTGGGCATATCGAGTCATATCTTCTTGTCTGTTCCTAGTTCAACAACTCTTGTCTTGGCAGAGTTACATGATGCGAAATGCCATTCTGGCAGCCATGACAGAAGTGCTGGTGCAGGTGCTGAATGGTGACCAGCTGGAGGAAGCTGCCCGTGGTACTCGGGACAAGTTCCTGTGTATGCTGCAGGCCCACGTGTGTGACGTCCACAGCTTTGTGCGCAGCCGCGTGCTGCAGCTCTTCACTCGCATCGTTCAGTGCAAGGCAAGTCTGTGCTGGGCAAATGGCATTGCCTCAGTCATCTCTTCTCCTCTTGTGTGGTCTAAGGGAATTTCTGCCACCCTGCTTTTTGTTTGCAGAGATTGAAGTTTTAACAGAGAAAGGTGTAGTCCCTGTGTACTGTGGTGTCTGCACTTTCTTCCAAGAGACCAAAGATTTCATGGGTGGGGGAACTGGGGGACAGGAATTAAGTGCTGCTCTTTGTTACGGAGACAAACTAGAAGAAAGAGCACAGCAAATGGCCTCTTCTCACACACTAGTATGAGAAAACATCACAATTACCAGATATACGAAGACTCAACTCAACAGGATCCTGGGTAACCTAAATCCTTGCTTTCAATGGAGGCTGGACCAGAATATATCCAGAGATCTTTTGAGCCCTAGACTTTCCTGTAAATCTACAATCTGTGCCTTTTAGTACATGAGTATGTCTGCAGTTAACTTTTCCCAAGTCTCTGAGCCTCCTTGATAACGTTATCTGTGCTCTTGTTGTGTTCTAGGCCCTGCCTTTGACTCAGTTTCAGTCTGTGGTGTCGCTGGCTGTTGGGCGGCTCAAAGACAAATCTGTCATAGTGGTTAAAAACGCAATCCAGCTCCTGGCTGCATTTTTGTCCAACAATCCCTTCTCCAGCAAGGTAATTCTGATTAATATGGTGGATACGTTAGATGTCTGTTTGCAGGATGAATATCTGCAGTGTGCTATAGCCAGAACAGTAGCATTTCTGTGTCTTGTGGGAGGACTTTGTGCCTTTGACTCTGCAGGCAGGAGCTTTCTGGTCTTCCCAGGTTCAGATCTTGCATTCTTGGGCTCATCTCTCTCTTAGTGAAATTCATAAGTATGCTGAAGGCCTGGAGAGATGGAATTGGTTGAGGTAAAAACCTGCAGCAGTTTTATTTGAGTCCACTGTGGGGTTTCTCCCCATAGGATCAGAATTAGTTTTTTAGAATAGTATTCATGGATCTGCAGCTCTTTGTGTTTAGCTGCACCTTCTCATGAGTTTCTGAGCCTTACACTGGCAACTTAGAGCAGTTCTCATTCTAGGATCAGGGACAGAGTCTACTCTTCCGATTTCCCAAAACAGGGTTATCTGTGGGGATTGGCAACTAAAGCAGGGAGTGGAAGAGAGAGGAGAATTCTGGCATTTCAGGAAAAGGAGGATAATTAACATAATTCTTCTTCTCTTCCTGACATTTTCAGCTAAGCTGTACTGACTTGGATGAGCCACTGAAGAAAGAAGTGCAGAAACTGCAAGAAATGAGAGCTCATAGGAGACCCAAAGCAGGTAATTTCCTTTCTTCCTCTTTCCATTTTCAAGGACAGTCCAGAATTTACTTTCCCTCTTATTAAATTTGCTCCCAGGTTGTGATGTCTTTTGTCTCAGATCTTACTTGTATGAGATGGTGAGATCAGATAACTGGGATTAAACTCCCAACAGTTTTCCTTATGGTGGTGTTATAAAAGGATCATATTAATGTCCATGTCTAAATCATCAGTCCTTATAGCTATATATCCTATTTTCAGGGTAAGAACTGAAAATGTCTGTGAACACCCTCCTAGGTTTCTCTTCTACCACTCAAGGACTGCTTGATTCATAGTTTTAGTCAGATATTATTTGAACTTGATTTGTAGGTGGCACCAAAGTCCAAGGCTAAACAAATGATGGTTCTCTTTTCTGTCTTTTTTTTTTTTCTACCTTCAGTGGTTTATTTTTTTGTGTCAGAGTTCTTGTCTTATTCTTATGACAGTCTGAGTGGGATCAGCAATGGGAATAGTGCTTACCTGGGGAGGGGGTAGGGGAAATAGAATTCCTAAGTTCCAGATGAGTTTTTTTTCCCCATTAAAGGTGTCACTTGAGTTTGTATTCTTTGTTCCCTCTGGTTTTTAAGTAGCTCCAGTGATCAATCCAGAGGAAGAGTGGGAAGCGATGCTGCCAGAAGTTAGGGCTGCCACACAGCAGCTCTTTCAACCACTGCAGGAAGGAGAAGAGGAGCTGCTGGAAGTTGAAGAAACAGTGGAGAGGACAGTGGAACAAATCACTCGGCTGTTGAAGAAGCTGAATTACAAGTAAGAAGGCTCTGCAGTTTGATAGTGTTTATTCCAAGGGGTGATTTCCAGTAACATTACTCTGTAGCAAGAGATTGATATGGGCACCCAGCACAAGATGCTGGTAGGAGCTTTCTCAGGTGTTCAGGGCAAAGTTGGATGGTTTCCCTTATGTTCTGCTCTGATGTGTTGCTGATACTCTCTTGGGCAATGTCATTGTCCAGGAGCGCAGCCCGCCTTACGCAGAGGGCCCTGTGTCGCTTCCAGGGAAAAGAACCTTTCTGTGCCCCTGGGGAGGAAAACGAGGAGGCAACAATCCTGGGTGTTCTGAAGAGACTTTACTCAGGTAACTATGTCACTCTCAGTTCCCTAAGTCCAAGATAATGCCAGAGCCAGACTAAAACCATCTGGAATGCTCTGTCCCTCCTTCTGGCCTGTGGGGCTCAGTCTGTGTGTACTTAACACCTACCAGAACTGCAGCATCTCTGCATTGTTTGTTCATCTAGTAACTTGGCATTTTATCTGGATCATATTGAACTGTTGGAACAGTTCCCTAGTCCTAGTAGAAGTGCATTTCTGGTGCTTTAATTCATGTAATATGTGAGGGGAGTGAAACCAGTGTTGCGGCTCACACCCTTTTGCCCTGTCAGAATTCTTCAGGAGTTCTGCTTCCTGAACAGGTGGTGGCACAAAATGCTTACCCTTAGCAGCCTTGGCCAAGTAGCTGGTTCAAGCAAAGTCTTGGTTATCTGGGGCCCGAGCCTCTAGGTGTATTTTCAAGATTTCACATACTTTTCATTTGGTGTTTATTTCAGCATAAGGTTGCTTAGCCAATCACCTTGAGTATATTGCTGTTGGAAGTCTATTGTCTAAAAATCTTCTTTACTCTGTCAACTCTCCACACTTGCACAAACCTTGCGGGGGAGTAGTAGTGTTTGCCTTTTCCCTGGTTCCCTTTTAGGGCCCTCATCTATCTTTGGGGAATTATCAAATTCAGATTAACCCCATCAGCATTTTAATGGAGTTTACCCCAACTGGACCATGCCTTTCTATACCCTTATAATAAGCTGGCATGTCTCTGGAGCATCACACTGTAGTACTGGAACTTGCTCCACAGCATGCTGAGATTTTGTAGCTAGGTCTGATGGCAGAATTTGGATTTTTGTATCCTGGCTCTTGGAAGGTGTCACTGTGGGATAGGGAGAGGAGGGTTAAAATGCCCTGAACCATGCCTGTTTCTCTTGTATATTCAGTACTGCTAACAAACAAGTGTGCTGTGTAGGTTCATGCCCAGGTGAGAACACTGAGGATCCTCCATGTGACAACAGCACTGATAAGATTAAAGAAGTTGTACAGGAAGAGCAGCCTTCAACAGAGCTGGTCAAACAGGAGATGTTGGTGCAGTACCTGCAAGATGCTTACAACTTCTCAGTGAAAATCACAGAAGCTCTGAACCTGATCAGCAAGATGATGTATGAAAACTCTGTCTCAGGTATGTGAAATAACCATGGGGCCCTTTTTGTCCCATTCACCATTTCTAGATCTTTCTGTGCTTGAGAGAAGATGTTGGAGTGGTAGAGCTCCAGGGGAAGGAGAAAAGATTGAAGGACCTGCTCTTCATTGATCAGATGTCATAGACACTTCCAGGATATTGGAAAAGCAAGCACCATCTAAATGGATATCATTAAGGGGTTGAGTAGGACATAAATGGGCTTTTTAGGAGTTCATTTTTTTAAATATCGAGGTTGAAAAAATGAGGGGGTTTTTAAAATGTTTAAAAGTTGTTTTTAAAAACACTTGAAATAAAATGGTTTTGTACTTTTTGAAATGAAAAAAACCAGCCAGGTGATCAAAGTGAGTTCAGTTGTAGAAGCTACCCTGCCTCCTGTGGGGAGGAATGTATGTTCATCATCTCAGCTGAGTTTCTCCCAGAGTAAGCCTGGCTGGGTTTGGTTACATGCTCAGTGCCCTGACACAGCTCCAGGTGTTATGGTGGCCACAAGAGAGGAACTAAGCAGCTGGTCTCAGTTAACTCACCTTTCCTCAAACTTTTTTCTCTAGTTAAACATGAGCCTGATCAACAGGTTCTGTGGCGTGGTCCTCTTCAATGCAGTAGAGAAAGGTGGTGATCAGAAGGCCTTTGAGTTTATTCAGTAGTTAATATTTGAACTACTGTAACCACTTAGATGTTTTTGTAGTGTTTATCAGGAACTGGCATTTCCAAGGGATGAGGGGTACAACTCCCTCTCCCATCCTCTCCAGAATATCCACTTGCACAGATCTGGAGTGTGGATAGGTGTGGGCACTACAGTGCCGCAGGCTTCATGCAAACACTTCTGAGGCTTCATCTCTGTTGAGGGCTCATGTTACTTGTGATAAGCTTGTGGGCTTCCCCAGCAAGGTTTGGTGTCACTAGTTATTTGAACACATGCTGGGTTCCGAGTCTTTATAGGTCCTTTGAAGTTCAAGGCCAAGAAAGTGCCCTACCTGATACTTAAACACCTGAGTTTGATTGTGGGGCTGTTTTTTTATGGATGCACAAATTTTAATAACTTTTCATCTCCCTGTTGTCCTCTGCTGCAGTATAAGGAAGGCAAATTCAGTGTCTGAACAGCAGAGGTGTTTTCAGACATTATCTCCATTTGGAGAGAGTATGCTGCTGGGTGAGGGACTGGTGCTGAGGGATGTGTGTGCTCAGATTGAGCTTTTTTAATTAAAGATTTAATATTTGAAGATTTAATTTTTTTCTTTTCTGTTGCAAATTTATGTATTCTGGTGTGACTGGGGGCAGGGAAAGCATACCAGCTTGCCTGTTAGATATTCTTGATTCTGATTTGTAAGTTGGGGCTTATACTGGGAAAAGCTCTTACTTAACCAGAGGTCAGACTATGAACTCTGTTTGTTGTACAACTCCTCCAATCACTGCTGAGGGTGTCTTGTGATGCTGTCTAGCTTAATGTTTTTTCTTGTCTTACGAGCAGAAGACTGGGCAGTCTATTTCAGGAGTAATCAAGCTGTAAGAAAACACAGTATTCCTTACCCCATTTGTACATCAAATAGCTTAGTTCCTCTGGTTATAGGATTGCACTGGGGCTTATATTCAGCTGTCTGCTGTGACTGTGAGATCTTTTTTCCCAATGCTCCTGTTACCCAGAAGAGAATTTTGATCTTTCTCAACGATAGTATCTGTGCTCTTTCCCTAACAGTATCACACTGGATTTAGCTATAATATTGTTAACTTTTCTGGGACATCTTCATCTTTGTCCTAGCGATCCCATTCTGACTTGAGCCCTTTGCAGACAGTAGCAGTGACCTCTAGATGCTTGCAGAGCTTGCTGTGAGACCAGTACTTCTATGAATTTGTTTTAATGTCCTCTCTAATGGGAACTGGTGCATGAACTGCACTAACGCAGCTGTTCTCTCTGTAGTGGTGCAGGAAGCCATTGAGTTCTTTGTGACCGTCTCCCAGTTTGGTGTGCCCCAGGCACTGCTTGGAGTCCGTAGGATGCTGCCCCTCATATGGTCAAAGGAGCCTGGAATTAAGGAGGCCGTGCTGAATGCTTACAGACAGCTTTATCTGAGCCCCAGCGAGGATTCAGAGAGGTATGGATCTTTCTAATCAGATTTTTTTTTCCCTTCTCACCCCCCCTTTCCCTTTCTGTTGTTGAGAATGGCATATGGACAGGAAGAGAACTAAGAGCTGCCATGCTTTGTGCTGAGCTGAAATGTAAGGTTATTATCTGAGTATCCCAGTCTTCCTGTAGGATCTAGTGCTGAACTTCAGTTCTTGGTTTGTCATAGAGCTCGTGTGTAGGAAATTCATGCAGCAAAACTCCTTATGAGACCTTGTGAAGGAGGTGCTGAGAATTACTTGAAGTTAAACTGTTGTCAGGCACTAATATTTATTCTCATAAATTTTACTTTCATACAAAGCATTGCCTAATTAGTCTGGGTAGAGTCCCTATCTGATAGGGAACAAGAAGTGTCAATTATGAATGTCTCTCTTGCCAGCAGGGTTCTTGATTGGCAACAGTGAATTTCAGCCTGTTAGGAGTCAATCATTGATATGGAGTTACCTCATGTCCAGGAGTCTTACATATTTCACTCTCTGTGGGAAAAGCTGTTGGACAATGTCAGTTGTCCCATTTTGGGTTTCTTAAAACTGTAGTTGTTCATGCTGCTGCGATAATAAGAGGTATAAGCGTGGTCTAAAGTTGAAACTGTATTTCTGTTACCAAAGCTCAGGTTTTTTTGCTAAGTCATACATGTTGTGACCTTGATCAAGTGTAGGCATTCTACTTCTGATGCACATAACACATTCCCCATTTCTTTATTCTTCATACTATACAAGGTTAGTTATTATTTGGGTGCTTTCACATGTACTTGTATTTCAGTCAGAATAATCTTAATTATTTTTTTAACAATTTCTATGTATCTTAGATTGGGAGAATGTTAAAGGGTCTTTGTTGCTTATCCTTTTTGAAGATTTAGAAGTGGGAACTACTTGCAAGTTTGCTTCTTCCGTACTAGAGAAGATCTGCGTTTCCTCTCTGCCGTGGCACTTGCCCTTTTTTAGTGCTTACCTACTTGTAAATCCTGTTGGATACTTGTGCAATAAGTGTGATCCCTGGTGAGATGCACCATAACTCAGCCTCATTTGTACCATCAGGGCAATAAAGAGCACCTGCTGCTTTTATGTCTTTCTGATAAAATTGCCTGGAGATAGCACC
Organism: Notiomystis cincta; assembly: GCA_013398075.1. Lineage (NCBI taxonomy): Eukaryota > Metazoa > Chordata > Aves > Passeriformes > Notiomystidae > Notiomystis > Notiomystis cincta. The sequence goes on from VZRX01004859.1 coordinate 111,375, forward strand.
TTTACAGTTTGTGCTCTATCCTCATTTGTTCATAGATTTTCAGTTCTTATGTTCTAGGGAATTGTACTTTGACTTGTGGTTGAGAATAAACTGGAAAGTGGCTGCTTAGTGCCTCTAGCTGGGTCTTTGAGCACCAGAAGGAGCACCAGTGCACAAGGCAGTGGACTTTTAAGCCCATGTCATAGTCATTGGCACTTGAGTTGGGTGACTTCGAGAACTCAAGCATGTGGTGGGAGAAGTTTTCCTGACCCTGTGGATCATCTCTGTTATCCAGTAGATGTTTCCAGTTCTGTCAGGAGGGCAGTAGTTGTGAGAGTTGCTTTTTCTTTACCTTTTAATTTTTTATTGTTATTTTTCCCCTTTCAAAGGGCCAAGGCACAAGGCCTGGTGCGTTCTCTGTCTCTCATCATGGTGGATGCATCACTGGGAACAATACAGTGCTTAGAGGAAATAGTGAGTATTTGCCTTGCCTAGGTTTAGATTGTGTCTATTTTATTAAAATGGTAGTATTGCAGTTCACATCTTTACTTTGAAGTTCATTCTCCTTTGCCCCTCTCTAATTTTTTAACTGCATTCCTTTTGCAGATCTCAGAATTTGTGCAGAAGGATGAAATAAAGCCTGCTGTGACCCAGCTGCTTTGGGAGCGATTCACGGAAAAATCGCCATGCTCACCGCTCGAGTGCCGTGCTGCTGTGATGCTGCTGGGGATGATGGCACGGTGAGCCTGGGGCCAGGTCGAAGCCTGTGAATGGAAGGATGTACAGGGAGTCGATTTTTATTGAAGAACTGTGGGTGCTGCATCAGCTGACTCTTTGGCTCTAGCTTCAAAAATAGTAACCAAATCATGGGGTAATGAAGCCTGGAACTAAACATAGTTTCGCTGGGTCCCACCAGCACAGTCTCTGAATGATTATGATAAGATTATTTTCCTTGTGTTCTGAATGCCTATCTCTTCCCAGAGTTTACAGTGTCACAGCTCTGCAGTTTTGTCTGTGTTTGGATAAGAACAGTGAGAAGCTGCTGAGTAGAAATGTCTGGAGCCTTTAGCATGAAGAAAAATGAAGCTGTTTCACTTTCTGGGGGCAAAAAAATGTATCTGCACTAAAAGGTTTTCACTTCCTCAGTTTCCCAGCCTAGTAAGCCTTTGGCATTCAGCTTCCCTGCTCTTCTTGCGGTTCTTACTTCAGTCCTTCATTAGGCAGAACCAGGCCTGCATAATGATGATCCTAAAGTTCTTTCACAGGCAGGTGAGCGGGATTTGGTATTGGCATTTTTTGGGTGATGTTGGCTTCATTTGGTTCGGTTCATTTCTTTTCCCACAGTAGGGGAAGGAATGGTGTATGTCACAAGTCCTGAGCTCCTGGACTCTTTCTTACTTTCCAACATTTTTGTTTTTCTTACCTCTATAAGTTTGGTTCCTTTCTGATAAGAAAGAAGAGTCTTTCAAGACTCTTTCTTTACCAAGAGGCTGTGCCCACTGTTGATCAATTTGGAGAAATTCATCTCCCAGTGGAGAGTGGATTATACTGGCTTCTGTGGAATAGTGCTTGCTGCTCTTCTAGCCATATCTTGAGTCACTGGATGGGTTTTATTTTTTTCCCTCTTATTCAAACCACTCCCTTCCACAAGACACAAGGAGTATTTCTCTTGGTTATCCATACTTCTGTAAACTTTCAGCAGCACCTCATGTGATACCCCCATCCCTTCTACTTCACAGAGGGAAGCCAGAGATCATAGGTAGCAACCTGGACATCTTGGTGGCAGTGGGGCTGTCTGAGAAGGCATGTGAAGACTATAGGCTGGCTCAAGAAGTATGCAATGTTATTTCCAAGCTTGCCAATAACCCTAAGGTAAGGCTCTGAGTTTGTTTTTGAGGTCATCCAGAAATAAAGAAAGGGGGAAAATGGTTTGTATGGAAGAAGAGAGAGAGAGGTAATTAAATTTTTACATATTTTGAAATTAAGTAGGTTGGGACCATTCAGCAGCACTGTCTGGAAAGCTTAGCACACATCAGTGAACATGTAATAAAAGAATTTTCATTAGGCAACAGGCTGAATTCAATTAGTAAAGAGTTCAGTGCACAAGAAAATATGTTTTCCTTTCAATTCTCTTCTTCAGACTCCCAATTCTAAAGTGATTTGTGTTTTCTCAACCATGAAGCCCTTTCCTCTACTGATGTTTTGTGGTGGTGTGATTCCTTTGCCCTCCCTATTAATTGATATTCAGGAGTTGTCAGCTGTACAGCAGAATATAAAACATGAAAGGTTTTCAAACCTGTCCGTTTTGTACTTAGAACAACATGATGGTTAATGGCTTCTTTCCCTGGGAAACAATTTATACCTTTTTTTAATGCACTTGGAAAAAAAATCTGGTTTTTTGACTCAGTCGTTTGAGGCATTTTGGTTTAGGAGTTCTATCACAAAAGCAGCCTTCCTTCACAGAGCAGCATCATTCTGTGACAGCCCCTTCCAATGGGGATGTTGCTGCATGAACTTCATGAGCTAACGTACCACAACATTGTTAAATGTTCTAAAGATGGTTGTAATTCAATTTTTGATTGACTTGAGTCTGCAGTTAAGCTTGTATATGAAAAGGGACTGAACTGAAAATATTTGACTGACTGACTAACTGGCAGTAGCTCTTCTCCCCTCACCCATCCTCCCAACCAGAAATTCAGTATAGAGGGACAGGATTGTGGTGAATGTTTAAAGCTAGTGAAAGCTAGCAAATCCTCAAGTAAATTCTATTTTGTTCAAGTATATATTCATCAGGCAGACACAGGTGTGCTGGGATACCTCAGGTATTGTCATACCTGGTTTAGTAGTTCTGCAGATTATCTTATTCCCAACCTAAAATGTGGTGCGACTGATAACAGAATATGTGCAACAACCTAAGTGTGAGGTGGTCTTGGATCCAGACCAGTCCTGTGTTATTTCCACTGATGGTATTTTGCTTTTAAACAAACCCATGTGGTTCTGGAGTATCCCAAGGCAAGTTGATTTACTGTTGATGACTCTGAGATGCTCCAGAGGTTTCCCTCTTCGTTCATTGCAGAGAGTGAGTAAATAATACCAGACTTTAAATTAATTATTTTGAGATTTCAAAAGAGTTATTTTGATTTAAGGTGAGATGGTGGAACTGTCTGGGTTGGCCTGGGATCATTATTTGGCAAAGCTTTAAATCCACCAAGTGGATTGTAATGATTGCCACCCAGTGACAGTAATGTCCCTTCTGCATGTTTAGCTGCAGAGCAGTACTGGATGGCCCTGCCATGAGCCTGCAATGGGTTTGATTAACATTGTGCACACAGAAAGGTTAAGTACTAGAAAGGGCATGGGAGGATCTCATGTGCTGCTCTCATGGGAGTAACTCACCTGTTGTCTCTGCAGCCAGCATTGGAGAAGAACAGTCCCCCTTTTCGACTGCCACAGAACCACATGCTCTTTGGTTGCCTGAGTGAGACTTTGAGTAAAGGTGAGCTCAGGTCAGCAGGAGGTTTGGAGGAGATGAGGTTGGGCTGTGAGACAGCCTGTGTTGTCACTGGTATGTGTGGGTACATTGCTCCCTCTTCTCATCAGGTTTTGCCCAGCCAAGCAGTCACTGGATCCCCTTCATGGAGGCAGCAATAACACTCATCTACCAGCTGGCAGAAGGGGCAGAGGAGATCTGTGCTGACATCCTGCACGTGTGCAGTCAGCAAGCTCTGGAGAAGTCGCAGGAGGCTGATGAGCAGAAAGCTGGTGAGGAAAAAAGCTGATGAAGGAAATCTGTATCTATGGCTTCCAGTGCTGCTTTGGGTGACCTAGAGTAACTGCAGGAGAAGAGAACTGAAGGGGGCTGCTGGAGGTGTTGGCATGCAAGGGTTGAGTGTGGAGTGTGGAGATGGGTTATATGGTGAGACTTGGCACTAACTAGTGGGGAAGAGGTCTAGATCAACATTGAGCTGTGGTAATTTTTCTCCTTTTAGGTGCAGGAGATTCTCCACACAGTGTCTCTGATGCTGGCAGTCTACCCACATTCCTGCTGCTGCACCTGGTATCTCTTGTGGGACAGGTGGCACTGCAGCAGGTAGCATATTTGGAAGTGTCAGTGAGTGCAGAGCTACGCAGACGCCGCATCCTCAAAGAGGAGAAGACCAAGAAGCAATCTGACACCAATACAAAGAAGCAGAGACCCCAGGTAAGAACCAAGGGTTTTTTTCCTATGGGCAGCTCATCTAGTGTCCCAGCTACAGCAGACTTTTGGAGAATGCAAAGGTCTAGGGCAGTGTGTGCTTCAGGAATAGAAGCAGACACACATTGGTCAGGATTGACAGGGAGAGCTGAGGTCCTTGAATGACCCTATTGACTAAAACTCCCACACTGGTCTTGAGTTTTGAAGAGGCAGAAGGGAGGGAGTGAAGGATGATGTCCTGGCCGTGCTTATCTTCCTGCTTCAGGCAAACATTACCTTTTCACTCATCACCTCCTTTCTTACCAGAGCAATCTTTTGCAACTGCTGCAGTAGTGGTGAAGAACATCCATTTGTGCCCTGAGTTTTGAGAAGAGGCTTCCTAGAACTCTGGTCCAGAAGATTTGAGAGTCCTGTCCTCTCTTAGGTAGTAATGATGAAGGTTTAATAGTAAGTCTTCCTAATGTGATTTGGATGCTACAAATGCCCCATTTGGTTAGGTCTACCTTGGAATACTCTCCAGAGTGTAATGAGGCTGACTTTCCTGGGTAAGAATAGAGAAAAATGTTGTGTAGCCAGTCTCTATTAGATGCTTATACTGCTATGTCCAGAGAAATCTGTAGTTCATTTCCTCATCCACCTGCTTATCAGTATCACTACCATTTTCCACACAGGAGGAGGTTATTATGAGATTTTAAAAAAAGTAGCAGTTGGATACAAATTTGGTCCCCATTGCAAATGCCCGTGTCTCTTCTTCCCTTGAATTGCTTTTTCATTGCTCTAAGGTTTCTTATAATCTTGCTCACAAAACCAGCAATTCAAAGGCTGCTTTGAACTTCTTGCTTTTAGGATTTGAATGTGTCTTAAGTTATGCAGGACTTGCACATTGATGCTGGATGTCTCCTAGGTCTGTCTTGTCCTAGTAGTGTCAGTAGTTTAAACTTTCTTTACATTCTGGGCTCCTCAGTATGAGAGAGACATGGAGCTCCTGGAGCAGGTCCAGTGGAGGGCAATAAAGACGATTAAGGGACTGGAGTATCTCTCTTAGAAGGAAAGGCTGAAGGAGCTGGGCCTCTTAAGCCTCAGAACTGAGGGGACCTCATCAATATGTGTAAATATTTGAAGAGGGGGTGCCAAGAGGATGGAGCCAGGCTCTTCTTGGTGATGCCAAGCACTAGGACATGAGGCAATGGGAAGAAACTGATGCATGGGAAGTTCCACCTGAATATGAGGATGAACTTCTTTACTGTGGGAGTGACCAAGCACTAAAACAGGTTGCCCAGAGAGGTTGTGGAGTCTCCCTCACTTGAGATACTCAACCATCTAGACACAATCCTGTGCCGTGTGCTCTAGGAAGACCCTGCTGGAGCAGGAAGGCTGTGCCTGATGACCCACTGTGGTCTCTTCCAACCTTACTCTGTGATCCTGTGACCAGTGTTCTGTGGCACGTGGACTGGCAAATCCTGGACTACCCTTCACAGCTTCATTCAGTTCTTGGGGGGAAGCAGGTTACTAAACTCTGTGTCAGTCTGTGTTCCACTCTAGTTGTGCAGCTGGTAGCATGCATATACCTCACACCTGAGAGAAGAGAACCCTGGGAAGAAAGAGGTTATTGTTGCCTGACATCTTTCGTACAGTGTCCTCTCTACACAGAGCACAGGGAATGAGATCACTATGGAGGAGGAGCTGGGCCTTGTGGGAGCCACGGCTGATGACACTGAGACCGAGCTCATCCGCAGTATTTGTGAGACAGAACTTCTAGACGGTATGTGTGGCTGCCGCCGAGGAATACTGGCTCTGTCTGCCTGTGTGAAAGAGCAAATAAAGTGGTAATGGATCCTGAAGGAGGAAGGCTGTTTCCTTCCAAAGGAAGCACTGTTATTGTCCATGGTGACAGATTCCACGGAGGCTGTCTGCTTCTTGGTTCTGCCTTCCTGGAAGTTGTTGTTCAGTGGTGAAAGTGAGTCAACCAGTAACTGTAGTTTGCAGCAGCTCTGGGATGAATGGAGTAATTGTTCCTAAAGTGGGATGCACAAGCAGTCCTCTCATGCTCAGTGTCTTTATCCCCACTGTCTAGGAAAGCACCTGTTCTCTGCTTTTGTTCCACTGGTGCTGAAGATCTGCAACAACCCTGGACTCTACAGTGACTCGGCGTTGTCAGCTGCCGCAGCACTCACTCTTGGCAAAGTCTGCATGATCAGGTACTGCTGAGCCATGCCAGAGTTCTTTTCCCAGCCTTCCTAGTACTAAAGCACAAGCAAATGTTGCAATTTCTTTCCCAAGGAAAGAACAAACAGAGAAGTGTTCATAGATCGCTTTTTTTTTTAACTGTTTTTTTCCTCTGCTCTCTGAGAGATGGAATTTTGCTATCCATCCCTTCTTTCCTGTACTCTGTCTTGTTAGCTCTGAGTTCTGTGACTCCCACTTGCGTCTGCTGTTCACAATGATGGAGAAGTCCACCCTGCCTGGTGTGAGATCCAACCTCATTATTGCAGCAGGAGATCTGGCCATTCGCTTTCCCAACCTGGTGGAGCCTTGGACATCACATCTCTATGCCAGGTAATGCTACACTCGCTGTTGGGAGAGGACATGTGCTGAAAATCCTGTGGAAGAGTGACACTGGGCTTGCAGAAAGTAAGAATGATCCCAGAAAGCAAATTTGAAGATGCTGGTGCAGGGAGACCAGCGCCCTGGGCTGTGGAATAGGCTGTCATGAGTACCAGTAGCTCGGAGACGCTCCTTCGCTGCCTTCTGCAGTAACTGCTTGCTCCTGTCAGGTTGCGGGACCCCTGCCCCAGCGTGAGGCAGACGGCTGGGCTGGTGATGACCCACCTCATCCTCAAAGACATGGTAAAGGTGAAGGGCCAAGTGAGTGAAATGGCAACTCTGCTCATAGACCCAGAGGAGGCAATCGTGGGAGTGGCTCAGAACTTCTTCAGTGAACTCGCCAACAAGGCAAGTAGATGCTCGGGGACCTTATTTCACAAGAGCAGAGTAGGGCTGTTGGAGGCTGGATCAATTCCAGTCCTGGAGAAAGTGCATTAATGGTGTAGAGCCGTTGGTCTGTCTCTCTGTGAACTAAATAAGGGTAGTTAAAAGAAATTTTGCAATACAAGTTTTGCTTCATTCCTTCCTGATGTTGCTGAATTTGACCTCATCTGTTCACACTGGAAGGCAGGCTCCAAACCACTACCTTTTCCCTTTGCTCTCCTGTGTATGCCCAGCACAGGGCTGGGAATAGCTTTCTGTAACTCACCTTTAGGCCTTTCAGCAGCATTCCCTGACCTTATGGCTCAGGCAGTGCACCTTCTCTGACATCTCTCCCAGGAGTTCTTGGCTGTGGGACACTGAGATACTTAAATTGTAGCAGTTTCTGCTCAAACAGGTAAGAAGAGGAGCAGCATTACCCCCCGTGCACTGTTCATTCCGTGTGCAGCCTCACAGAGACCCTTCAGAGTTTGCAATTTACTGCCTGGCAGTAACTCTGCGGCTTTTCTGCCTTGGTTTGCTTTGTTAAAGCAGAGCTGGCCACCTGACTGCACTGACTTCCTAGCTCTACAGCATGTATAACAAAGCTATGTAAAAGCAGTGGAAAAGAATATGGATTGGACCTTTTCAGACAAGATGGGAAGCAGTTCCATGAACTGAAAGGCTGTTCCTTTATGAGGAAGCTTTTTTTGTTGGGTTGTGACAAGGTTGGAAAACAAAGAACCTGCATCCAAGTCTGCCAAAGAGCAGAGCTGGGGTGCAGTGTTTAGCTTGTTGGTTGGCTGGATTTCTTCCCCCCAGCCAAATAGTCCTGAGTAGGTTTGGCTGGCTGTGTAGAGCTCATTTCAAAAAGCTGATTCTTTCAATCAGTAGATTTGGGATGGAGAGAAAGGAGGTAATTTTAAGTGGGCAGCTTATTTGGCTTGACTCAAATTATCCTTTATAATTCTGCATCTCATGTAGAAACTTGTGTTCTGCATAGGGTAATGCTGTCTATAACCTGCTTCCAGACATCATCAGTCATCTCTCAGATCCTAACAGTGGCATAGAGGAGGGATCCTTCCACACTATTATGAGGTATGCCTAGGTTAAATAAAACTCTTATTGCTAGGACTATGTTTATGCAAAGAGGGTGCCATATCAAGGGAAGAAAAACTACATTAAGAAAAACTACGTTAACATGTACAAAATGCTTTTTCAGTTGTTCTCTTTGATCTGACTTTTTCAGTCTGTACATGCTGAGGGGAATTGATTTTAAAGCCACACAGTTGAGGGTGAGGAGAGACTCTACAAAGAGCAATCACTAACTCAAGGAAAATAGTTGTTTTTACGCATGGGAACATGGATATACAACATCAGGAAAATAAAACAGGTTTTAAAGACTCTACTGCCTTGTCATTTTGGTGGCTACTGGAGTTTTGTAAGCAGTTTTAGTAAAGCTGAAGTTATAGTAACAGGTTTGGGTGCAGAGTGGTTTGTTTTATATGGGGTTTTTTTGGTTTGGTTTCATTTTTTTTCAAGAAAGCCTTACTCTGGAATATAGAGATACTTGAATATTCATTGAATCATTGAATATTTGAAGATTCAAATCTGAGGTTATTGGTTGCTCATAGACAGCACTAATAATGTCTTTAAAAAGTACAGACATGTTCCTCTCATTTCTGAAACTTAAACACCATGAGGGTTTTTCTGAGTCATTTGACTCAATCTATGGATTACAGAGGGGAATGTTAGACAAAAATACTGCTGTTGCTGAAGAGAAGAACAATAAAATTTCCTGTGATTTTTCAACTAGTCTTTCTACCTATAAGAATTGAGTGAATTTAGGAAGACGGATGGGATTTTGGATAGGTAGGAATTGCAAGACACAGAAAAGGTCTATTAGTGAGGGTGTAATTGAGACTGAAATTACTTTATGGTGGCAAAAGCAGATGGATATTTTGCTTCAGCTTTAATTAAGGAGGGTAATGTGAAATACTGGGAAACATAGCCTGTGGTTCCTGACAGCATACATAGAAGTGGAAGTTAATGTCTGAAGTGAAACAAACCATCAAAGGGAGACAAGAGGCAGCATCTAGTAAAATTCCAAATATTTTTGGAATTTTCAGTACTGTTTTTAATTAATATCAAAGTGGAGGTGTTACCACAGACATAGAGCATAATAAGTGTAGCAATTACATTGAAGTGTGGTTGGTGGGGTTAAGACAAGTGTAAGATGGACTTTTGACTTCCAGCAACATACATGGAGAGAACTGGAGGTGTCTGGCAAACAAAAGGAGGGGCAGTATTGATTTAACAAAGTAGACAGGTATCAAATTAGTGTAAGGATAATTAATTTTAAAGATTTGATTATCAGTGAACAAACCACATATCCTTTAAATAGGAAAAGAAGGGAATTAGTAGTTGAAACTGAACTATTTCCCATGCAGCATTATATGAAATGCTTACATTGTGGAGAGGAGCAGGTTGAACTTGGAAACCATGGTGGACAAAAGCACAGGCTAGGAATGAAGCAGTGCCTTATCCAGGGATACTTGCCAAACTGAAGAATAGGGAGGTGTAAAAAAAGATAGGGATAGTGGGGGGACCATCACTGTTAAAGGACTAACTTTGGAGTGTGAGAGAGTTAGTGATAAAAACTGAGATGAAAACTAGCAGAACAAAGTATAAGCCTGAATGTTTAGAAGTTGTTTAACCTCTTCTATAAAGATATGGCTAAAGTTGGAGGTGCATTCCACTTCCTGCTTTATCAGCCCAGTTTTTTCTGGTAGAGGGAAGCATTGGCAGTGCTGGTGTGACCTTGCCTGGAGTGCTGCCACAGTTATGGTCACTTAAGTTAAAAATGAATAGATGCTGGAATAAATGCAAAGGGAGGACTCTTGAGAATGCTGTCTCTGTTATGTATCTTAGAAAAGCAGCAGTGTAGACGTAACAAAGAGCAAACAAGGAAGCGCTTTAGAATAATTATATCAAGGCCAGTGGCAACCTGACTGAGCTAAAGTTAACAGAAATGTGGATACAAGAAAAAGCAGGGTAGCAGGACCTTCTTAATAAATAGAAGTTATTCAGTGATTTCTAAGAGGACATAGTGCAAAATGCACAAGTATTTAACTGTGCTAAAGTCCAGGTATTTCTATTCCTCAAGAAGCTAAGAAAAAATAGGATTAGGTTAGCATTTAAGTTCTGTTAGGCTTTGTTCCCATTTTAATGCAAAGTAATGCTCACTTTTGCATTGATCCAAAATGCAACAACACACTTTCATTTCAGCAAATCAGTAATGAAAAAGTCACAAGCATGGTTTTGAGGGAGGAAGATACTGCATGCCACAGTGCTCCCCTCAAGGTCTGCTTGTCAGACAAACTAGTCTGTCAGTGCAATTTGTGAGGTGAGGAGATTGTCTGGAGGTGCTGCATGCTCTTAAAAGTAGATGGAAGAAGCAGATTAGAAGTCAGCACTGCTGCCTTTTCAGCACCCTTCCTACCTGAAATGGGGATTCCCAACTTTTGTTTTTTTTTTCCCCTTGCAGACATCTGTTCTCGTATATTACAAAAGACAAACAAACAGAGAGCTTGGTTGAGAAACTTTGTCAGAGATTCCGGACTGCCAGGTGGGTTGTAATCTTAATTTTCTTGCCAAGTGCTTCTGCTTCTCAAGATTTTTCAGAAGAAATTAGTTTGTATGTGGTGGTTGTAACAGGTTCCCATTATAATCTTCACGTGGCAAAGTGACAAATGCAACATTAACTTGGTTTAGGTCCCCCTTTTTTTAACTACCTTCTCCTAAAAATACATGAATACTTATAAATTAAGGGTTTTGGTTTTATTATGCTGTGATTGACCCATTTTTGCTTCCTTTTTTAAGGAAAACGTTTTGTGACAGTCTAGATCTGCATTACAGCTGAGCAAGGAGACATCCCACATGTGGATTTTACATACTTTTGTGATCCTTCTCCAGAGGCTATTCCTTTGGCGCTCAGCTAGAAAATTAGAGTGTTCAGCTGAGAAGCTGGGATCTCTCCAGCAGTCCTGTCTGGAGTGATCTCAACTATTAAGCTGATATAGGCCTGTCCTTGTTCTGTGTGCATGGGCTGCTCAGTACCAAGCCTGGGACTCTGTTTTGGCTTTTTATTATTATTATTATTCTACTAAAGGGCTTGTGCCACCATACACTTTGGCTTTTGCTCTGCTCCCATCTCCAAGATGTGCATGCCTTGCTCATTGTGCTGATACAGAGTACAGAGTGCAGCACCCACACTTTGAATCTGGGATATCATTTTGCTTTCTGGGTTTTGGGGGTTTTTTTTGCTGCTTTTCCCCCACACCCTAAGCTATAACTTCACTGACCTGGGTGTATACTTTTTGTTTCTTTCCAAGAAGAATAATAATAGAAATTTATCTTTTTCCCTGTCATCTACTTCCAGTGAGATATCTTCATTTTAACTTACACTGGCTTTGGTGTACCCTGCTTTCCGCCATTCCTGTGGTTTTCCTTCTCCATTTTTGTGCCTTTGCCCTTGAGATTTAAGCTGTGTCTGCTTATCTTGGCCATTTGTGCACAGTGCCTGGGCATGTGACCTGCTCAGCTGCCTCAGGGAGTTGCATATTTCCCAAAATATTTGGATTTTGTTTCCTGAGCAGGAGTGGAGAGTAGTCCCTCTCTCCAAAGTTGCCTCCCAGGAGCACTGGTGAGCTCTTCACACCACACTTGTAAATAACCATCTGTGTGTAAGTTGTGTCTAGCCTTTAGTAGAATGTCTTGATATTTCTGTACCACAAAGATGATCAGCTTGATGCATATCTTGCTCTAGCAGTACTAGTGGTACTGCTAGAGCAAGACTCTCACTCCAGGCTAAAACAGGAGCTTATCAGAAAAGATTTTGTAGCCACCATCACACTCCTCAGCATTTCTGGAGGTCTAAACATAGCAACTTGCCAGGTGTCTTTCAGACTTTAAAGGTGAAAACACCTGAATGCTGCAGCTTTGTTCTTCATCTGTCTGAGTTTGAGCAGAGCATCCTGACACAGCATGTGCAGGACAGACTTCAGGCCCTCTTTTGTGTGTATTAAAAATAGGAGCTTTGGCCTATTTCATCCCATTCCATCACAGTGAGCTACATTAGGGATGTTAGTTTATGCTTCTGTTTTTCTTTCCCTTTGCTTTTATTCCAGTAACTTTTGCTGGAATTTGAATGTAGTCCTTCTCTGATACAGTATTTGTTATTTGTTGACTTTATAACTTAATGAATATTACCTTCTTTATGTAACTAACCAGGAAAGAGAGAGAGAACATCAAATACAGCTTCTGCTTGAGATCATATCAAACATGCAAAAATGAACAGCCAGGGGCGTTTTGTTATGTGGTTGAAATAAGGCCCTTCAGGAGGAGTCCTTATCTAACTGGTTCTTTTCCTCCTGGTCAGCAATAACTTCTGACACTTTTCAAATAAGTGACTGTGTTCTTTAGCAGTGGAGCCCTCATGTTTTTCCAGCAGACACTAACTCAGTGTCATGGAATACAGTGGCAGTTATGTGTGGTACGGCACAGCACCCTGTCACTGACTTGTAACAGAACAACCTGAATCTCATATTCTGCAGGGCAGTAGCACCTGCAGAACTGCTGATAGTTCTGGGTGAGATGTGCTCATCCTCACACATCCCTTCCTGTAAGAGCTAATGGTGACCTTCCTGTAAGAGCTAATGGTGACCTTTGTCTTTCCCAGGACTGAGCGTCAATATCGGGATCTGTCCTACTGCCTTGCTCTGCTTCCAGTCTCAGACCGGGGCCTTCATAAGCTGCAGGACAACTATGACTGCTTTGCAGACAAGCTCCAAGATCCAGCTGTCTACAATTGTTTCCAAACTGTGCTGGCTCGATTCCACAGAGGAGGCATCAAACCTGAGACTAAAGTAAGGATGTAGGAACAAGAGTCCAGGCCAGAAAAACAATTGCTTTTTACATACAGTGACTAGAAAGCCCTGCAGTTTTCCATTTTAAGCAGACTATTCCTCATCCCTAACAATTTATCAATTTATTTATTTAACTTGATGGCAATTCTGCTATAGATGTAATATTTCTCTCCCCTCATCTTCTCTTTTTTGTTTTTTTTCCACCTCCACCACTGTTTTCTATCTCCATCAGGCTCTAGCTGAAGAGCTGGAGCAGAAGCTGGCTGCCTCCCATAACCGAGGACTGGATTCAACAGAGGCATGCAAGAATGGTAGTCAGACTCCAATGCCAGTGCCAGCCAAGCGGAAACCAACAGGAAGTATGTTCCTTTTTGTGAGACTGCAGCTTTCCCCTGATCCTGCAGTCCAGCAGAAACACCTTGGGACTTTTCCTCACCCTTACAGACAGAAGGCTGCTACCTTTCTCTTTTTTTTTCCCTTTTTTTTAACAGGTTCACGCCGCCAGCCCCTGAGCCCAGCCAACAGGGATGACGATTTTGTCACACCCCCATCCCGCACCCTCCGAAATCATAAGCGTGCCCAAAAGCGCCCTCCACGCAAAAAAGCCATCATTACCTTCTCCAGCGATGAGGAGAACAGCTCTGAGGATGGTAAGGCACTGCACATGTGTGCTCTAAGGGGAAAGGGGAAAAGGACTACAGATCTGGCCCAACAAGGATGTCCCTTTGGTTACGGGCTTCAGAGCACTGTAGAGGTTGCCTGTAGATTTCTCCGCTCAAGGCAGCGGAGTGCTCATTATTGACACTTTTTACTCTCTTTAGAGCTATCGGCAAAATTAGGAGAGGAAGAAACCCCCACCAAAACAACTCCCATCACCAGATCTTCAGCACGACGGCTGCGCTGAGGGAACCATCTGCCACTGTCTTCAACTAAAAATAAAACTCCCTTTATGCAACAGTCTCCTCCTCTCGTCTGAACTACCCCGTAATATGACAGTGCTTTAACGGAGGACAAAATGGACATAACACCAGGCTAAAGTAATTCCAACCCTTCTGCTATCTTCACAAAGAAAGGTGGTGATGATGAACATAGCTGCCACTTGGACTGATTTCGCCCTGGCTTTGCAGATGAGAATAAGCTGCTTTTATTAAAATAAAAAAATCTTTGGAAGAAAGTCTTTCTATGAAGAGCCAAACTACTCACAGAGTACAAAATGCTCATTCCTTTCTCATTTTGTATGTGCCCATACTGCACTGTTCAGCTTTTAACACAGGACCAATGGGGCTGTGCTCTGTTTAGGCCCTTATATATTTCATCCTTTTTGAAGCTCTTGTCCTGTAAAGCCAAGCAGGGCTTTGAGGGGAAGGTACCTGCATCTTTTTCTTGTACATATGTCATCAAAGAAGAGTTCAAGGAGTGGGGTGTGAGGAGAAAGAGAGAAAGGCTAGCACTTCCATAAACAATATGAAAAGTCTGTAGGGAAAAATGTATCTTTTAAAAGTTAAAACCAAAACCAACTCAACAATAAAACTTTAGAAATAACCTATAATAATGCTAATTTGATAAGTTACTAAGTCTACTGCTACCCTTGACTCTCATTGCTTTCTGGAAAGTATTTGCTGCAAATCCAATTATGTTTCAAGTAAAACTGGCACTTACATTCTTTCCTTTCAGAAATGCCACATCAGTTTTCAAGTCAGTCCTGGCACTCCTTAAACTGCCCTATGAACATGAAGTGCCCTAAATTAGATTTTGTGTTAATCACATAAATAACCCTTAACCTTCTGTCTAGAGGCAAGTTGGCATTTGTCCCAGAGCTCTTACTACAGAATTATTTCCTCTTACCTTGTCAGCTGCCTAGAAAGCAGGCTAGTCACTATCTGGGCCAGAATGGGAAGGGTCCTCCTGTTTGCTGGTTCCCGCAGATCTGCAGTCTCTATCTCTGAGGATCTACCACCTTCCCACAGTTGTGGTCACCCTGGGTTTGCCCAGCAAGTAGAGCATGCTGCTCAGTTCCCTTCTGCTCTGGCTGAAAAAGTAGCTGCTGTAGCTTATTTTGATCCCTATTAAAAAAAAATCATTAGGAAGTGTATTGCTTTGCACTGACCTGAGCATATGGTTTTTCATGCCGATGCCTGAATGGACATGATTATGTTAAATGCTTCCAGAAACAAGGAGAGAGGGGAATGATGAGGTAACAGATGTATTGACAAACACCACACTTGAGTCCCATGACTCAGTGAAAATATCTGCCCACTTGTCACCAGCCTAATAGCCAAATACCAACACAGATATGCTCTAACTCCAGAGCACGCCAGTAGCAATACACACAAAATACAAAGATAAGAAAGCTATAGCACTATTGTCCCTCTCCCCTCCTTCCTGATAAAATACTCAGTGAAGGCTCCAGGAGGCAAAGGTAGCAGCTACAGTATTGACAGTAAATACAACAAACATGCACATCATATGTGATTACCCCACAACCCACAGGGTATGACATGCACATATGGGAATAAAAAAAGGACAGCATATATGGATGTCTGCCCAGGCTCAAGGCTTGATAAGCAATAAATCTTTCATAGATGTGAGATAATATGTTGACAATGCTGCAGGAGAGGAGATACTAAAGGGTGGACAGAGGAATGAGGTGGCCATAAAACTCTTAAGCTCACCTTCGGGCCATACTTTTCCACTACAAGTGGTTGAACTTTTTCCTTCAGGAGATCCACACAGTCACCTTTCTGGAAGGAGGGTTTGGTAATCAATGACTGGACTAACACATTGGCTCCTTTACTGCTTTGCAGTCTGTCCTTTGCTCAGTCCAGGACACTGCGCTGCCTGGGCAAGTGAGAGTGAAAAGTCAGTGAGTGAGAGCTCCAATTGGTCCCTTTCTGCAGGTTGTTCAGGTGGAGCATCCTCTTCTCACTTTCCTCTCCTGATACGGGAAGAATTAGCAGTCTTGTGTCATGGACAAAGGAAGTCCTGAAGACAGATGAGACAAAAACCAAGAGGAGTTTGGACAGCTACACAGTGGCTACAGCCTTAAGTAGGTATTTGCTAGCCTTCTGTTCCTCACAAACATAGTTTGGTGGCTGCAACAATGACCATAAATCACTGCTGAAGGAGTAATCCCAGTCCCTTGCTCCTGAGGCAGTGTGATTACTCAGTGCCAAAATCAGTGGTGTTTCCATTCTCTAGGGACTCCTCACCGTGACGCTCTGAACTCCTACAAATGATACCAGTGTAATAATGTGAATATTGTATGCTTCTAGAGCCTGCAACAACCATCATCCCTTTCTATCACCTTGGGCCAAGGGGTGTTCCTTCAGGGTACTTCACTCAGTTCCCAGATCTCCCAGTCTCCAGTTGCCCTGCTCCTTTCCTATATAAGCAACTGTTTGTAGAAAGCTGATTGTGATTCAGCAGGAGACCACTCTTCTGGTCTTGCAAGTTCTAGAATCAGTCCCCCAGCATCCAGGGGGGAAGGGTTTTTATAAAGGAAACTTGTTAGCATCAGAGAGGAAAGAAGGACAATAACCTATTTGAGTCTGAGAAAACTGGGGCAATCAGGGACTCGTCTGCCAAAGCGTTTTCACTTCACAGTCATTGCCAGGACATGTCAGAGTAACTGTTAGTTCTGCTGCAGTCCCAGTAAGGATCTGGGACACAGAACAGCTGCAACATCATGGCACCTGAGTCATTGAGCACCTGCATTTTATCTAGGTTTTGCTGGATTTGCAAGAACTTACAAGAATCTGCAAGAAAATTGCAAATTTTCTGCAATCTCTGAAGTTTCTTGCTTGATATGAGAGATTGATGGCTCTCTACCTCTTGCCAGCCCCAGCTCTTGTTGAACCCAAGGAGGGAACTTGTCATTTAGAGTTCTCAGAGCCTGTCCACCCCTGCAGGGCTCAGTCTTTGTGCAAGTGGACTGGACTTTTGGAGCAGTTGCAAACACATTTCTGGCATTCTTCTTGCAGTATGGGAGCCACCCCATTCAAGGGATGCCAGATCAAACTGCTGCTACATTTCGACATTTTGTATCAAAACCAAAGCCGTGTTGCTTTTGCACATATCTTTCACTCAGGAAAGGACTGACTTGACTAATGCAACCGGTGCCTTCCAGCGGAGCTGCTCCTGCCGGCAGCAGGAGAGCTCGAGCACACTGACTCAGCTGTTTCTGGATGGCCACATATGACTAGGAAGTGCAGAACTGCATCCTCTGGGAACATGTGCTTGCTTCCCATCCTTGCTTTCTTTCCCATCCCTCTGAAACTTTCACACCACATGGCTCCTTATGCTACAGCATCCAGCACAAGAAGGGGCTGGCTGTGCACACACATCCCGTACTCCGCTTGAGCCCAGGGACCCCATCCGAGCGCCCGCATGGGGACCGTGGCCCGTGACTCTCCAGCACTCCCCCGTGCTTTGTAAGATTAAAAGGTTGGTATGAAAGTAATCCTGTTTCCCACAAAAAGTCTTGGTGGGGCCTTAGGAGCCCCCCCCGTGTGCTGGCCCACGTGAGGAGGTGACAGGAATGCCAGACAGGATCACCATCCACGTTACTCTGGACAGAGCACTGGCCATGGGTCGCAGCCATCAGGTGGAGCTAACAAAATTTGATGTTCCCAGCTGTGCAAAGCACTGCTTCCAGCATCAGTGCTCCAGTCTGAAGGCCCCTACTCACTTGTCATGGACTGGATGCAAATTGGTTCATAAAACTTTCTGTCTCCTTGGACAGGGAAGAAATAGACCTATAAATCTGCATCTGCAAGTGCAAAATGCCTGGAAGGAAGAAAGGGAGAGAAGGAGGGAAAGAGAGACAAAGCAAGTATCTGAACTGTGACTTTTGTTATCCCTGCAGAAGACTTTTTTTCTAATTTTTTTCTTTCTTTGAAAAGAATAAACAAAAGCAAGCAGCAGAACATGTCCTGTCAAGTTCTGACCCGACTGTTTTGTGCAACAGTACTGAACAAAGGGAACTTTGGGGTGTTTTTAAACTCTTCCAGCACACCCACTGCTAATCCTGTACTGGGGTACAGTCCTTCCATTCGTCTTCCCTGACAAACTTTTCTGATTAGTTTCTGTCTTCACACCCAGGCTGACTTCTGCACCCTGATCTCCAAACAGTGACCTCATTGCCTTGTTCAGCTGGTGAGAAACTACAGTAAAATGGAAGAGGTAAACAAAGTGGGGGAAACTAATGGCCAGATGATTTAAGAGGTAGAAATCGGCTCCTTGTCCTGCTCCCATTGTGTGCCTGAGCTTGAGAAAGTGCAAGCTGAGTCTCAACAAGCTCTTTTCTCTGACGGTTCCTCTGGAAACTCAGCCCAGTCCTCCAGATGGTGACTTGGGACAGACAGCCTGCAAATTATATGCCCAATAGTACTAGACCCATGCTCCTGTCACTGCTACAAATTCTCTATAGTACTGGAATTTACCCACCTTCTGCAGCAGGAGCTCTTCATTCCCAGCCCAACTGTCTCGCCAAGATATAAATATTAAAAACAAAAGCCTGTGTTGTCACAGAGCTGAATTTGTGTCCGCTCTGTGCAGCCAGCAGTGTGCCTACCTCTAGCTGAGCTGCAGTTCATGCTCACACTGCCTATGAGGAGTATGTTCAATACCCATACACAATGCAGCCTTCAATATCCTCCTTTTGGGATATGTTTCAAAGTGGTACCCCATCCCTGACCCTGACAGACACCTCCAGGTCCTGGACAGCAGCAGCTCAACTCACATTTGTCTTCTCAGACACTCAGTAAACACCTTTGTGTCCTTTTTCTTTAGAGGAAGGGGTCTTGCTGAGCTCACCCTGAAATATATCACCCTGGACAAAAGGGCTGAAAGGTTAAGGAGCTCCAGGGGGTGGTTCAGCAGGGAGCTGGGGCCAGTTGCCTGCCAGAACCAAAGCTATAAATGCAGAGAGGGGCTAGGGACCACATCTGACACAGATGCTGCAAGTTCTGCCTTGCCTCCCACCAGCCCTGGGCTAAGAAGAAGATGCTGGGGCTTCGGTTGTGGCCTTGCTCATTTTTCCTCTTCTTGGTTCTGCTCTCTGCCAGCGTTCAGACTGTGTCCTTACCAGGACAGAGGCTACAGGTAGGAGGGACTGGGATAGAGCTGAGGTTGATTTCAGGACGGGAGGAGGAGGGGAGGTTGTCTTTGAACCTCGAATGAGAGGTGGTCCCAAATTCCAACTACAAGGAGGCTGCTGTCTATTCTTGTTGCACTCTCCCCTAGAGCCTCAGCTCTAGGTTGATGTTATAACCCAGCCCCTAAGGAGCACCAGCATTTCAAGGCAGGAAACAGACAAAAGCTTTTCAGTGCTCTGCAAAAGCTTTTAACAGTGAAGAGCCTAGTCCTCTCTAAGCCTGCTCTGTGTCAGCAGCCACCAGATATTACAGTCATCTCTCTCATGTTCAGTGCCTGGTTCTGAAGTTTCAGAGAGAAGATGCATCCCATTAGACCAGGAGTTTTGCTCCTAAACTCAGTACTAGCTCCCTTAACGACCCTCTTTAAGGTCAAGAGCCCTGTCAGGATAGGCTTCTTCACTTGAGTAAATCTTTTATCCTCAGCAATTGCAGCAATATTTTTGGCTTTCAAATCTAGCCAGCTCCTTCTTACCCAAACCCTAACCTGAACCCCAGCACCTTGCCTTTACATCATCCTGGGAAAGCCACAGGGAAATAGTCAGGACATGAACTAAAATCACAAGACTGATCCTGCAATGACTCACCACTTTCACTCCTCGCTGAGGATGCCTGTGTCTGCTTCAGTTAACTTGCTACCACAAAGAGGTGCACAAAGGCATCTTCAACCTTAGCTCAGCATCCATGTGAGAGACAGATGTGGAATGGTTCCCGCAGGCTGCTGGGCAGCCATGCCATGCATCCACTGCACCCCACAACCCCTGCCTCCCAGCAGTGCTGAGGGTTTACAGGCAGCACAGCTAAACTAGAGGATTTCCAGCAGATGGGGAGTCCCCCTTTTTCACACCTACTCTGCTCCTGCCTCTCCCTCATCTTTATCAGCAGGTATTTGAGGACCTTCATTCCCAGCAGCCCTTTGGAAAAATGAGATGCTACACAGCACCCTGAGCACACAGAGGTGCTCCGCATCCACAAATGGAGCAAGGACTGAAGACAGTTACCTTCCAAATCCAGGGCAGGGCGCGATGTGTGTACAGTTTTAAAAGAGCAGGGCAATCTGCCCGCAGGCAGAGCTCACAGCAGCTGTCTGCCGGCTGTTTTGGACAGCAAAGTCATTTCAGACAGTGGGAGCTGCTGGTCAAGCCCTTCCCTGTGTCTGGATACTGTGCTGTGGGCAGGCATCACTTTATGTCCTGCTTAAGTTCTAAGGAGGATGTGGGCAGTGGGGTACCAGCATGTACAAGGCTTATCACCAAAAGCATAGGCATCACTCTGCTCTCCTCCATTTATCCCAGATGCTCCTTTCACGATTGCTGCCCCTGGAGCCCAAGTCCACGCTGACCGAAGATGACACGAAGGAGGGGTCCAGCTTTGGTCCTCAGCTGCTCACCTCCAGTCTCCCCTTCATCCCATCTGGAACAAGAGCTGCCCGTCCATCCCTCTGGCGCAAGAACCTCGCCAGTCGCAAGTGGGCACTGCCTGGAGATTGGGCCTGGAAGGCCATGCCCAGGGGTTGCTTTGGGCTGAAACTGGACCGAATCGGGACCTTTAGTGGTTTGGGGTGTTAGCTTTGGAGGACCTCCGAGGTGAGAGGGCCAACAGTGTGGGCTCCAGCAAGCAGGCAGGGAAGAAGTTCAGGGCAGAGTTGAGCGCACAGACAGCGAGGGGATGGGGGCAGTGGGGAAGGCTGTGGGGCCACCACCTGCCACCGCGCCGGGGCAAAAGCCGAACAGGCGCTGTGCTGGGACTCGGCCGCGGCGGGAGCAGGCGGGTGGGACGCCGCTGGGCGGCTCACCAGGCCCGCTTCTCCGCAGCCGGAGGGCACCCAGCTGCGGGAGCCAGCACCGCCTCTGGAGCCAGCACCGGCTCGGAAACCGGCAACCGGCTCGGAAACTGGCACAGAGCACCGCCGCACGAAGCCCTGAAGCTCCCGCCCCAAAGAAGGGAGGCGGCGGCAGGGAGCAAGCGGCGCGACGGTACGAGGAGGAGCTGCCCGGCTTCGCAGCTGCCCCCTGCCGCCGCTGAACCCCCGGTGAACCCCCGCTCCGCCGGCAGCCCCCTCCCTGCTCCCCGTGCCTGAGGACTCGTTCATTAAACAAGCTGTACTAATTTGCCGCGACCGGGCTCGGCGGTGGCTGCCCGCGGCCGGGGGCGGGCGGGAGGCGGCGGCAGTGACCGCCCGGCCCCACG
>VZRX01004859.1:134413-161820 GCA_013398075.1 Notiomystis cincta
CGAGACGTTAACGGCGCCCGTGCCCCGGGGGCGGGTGTTGCCGGTTCCTCTCATGCCCCTACCGGTGGTTTCTGCCCGCAGGAACATCCCGAAGAGGCAAAGATGGTGAAAGTCGGAGTCAATGGGTGAGTGCCGGGGCCAGTGGGGCCAGCAGGGATTGAGGGGGGCAAGGTCGCCTCAAGGGCGCGGGCGAAGATTTGAGGGGAGGGTGAGGTTAAATCCCGCCGATCCCGCTCCGCCGGCGCCCCCCGGGGCAGAGCGGTGCTGCTGACTCATTTCTCTTCGGATTCGGGGTGACTCACTCCTCAAAGGGCTGCTATTGCCCGGCTGCCCCATTTTTTTTCCCCCATTCCCGGGGAATCCGTGCAGCCCCCCACCAAAAGGTCTCCCAGTGGATCGTGTGTCGATGGTGGCCTCGGGGATGTGACCTTCTCGTGCTGGGCCGAGGAGTAACCGGATCCCCGGGGCTCTCAGTAAATTTAGCGATTGACCTTTGCGGGGCGGGGGTCGCTCTTAATCTTTAACTGGGGTGCCTTGGCCTTTGGACGAGTTGCAGGGCTCCCTCCCGCCCTGCTGGGCAGGGAGCCGTGGATGATCCCGAGGAAAGGCTGCCAAGGACTGCCTCCTGTGCCCAGCTAGGAAGGTTCCCTGTTGCACCTCCTCACCCATGTCTTTCTCTTTCCAGATTTGGCCGCATCGGCCGCCTGGTCACCCGGGCTGCCATCCTCTCTGGCAAAGTCCAAGTGGTGGCCATCAACGATCCCTTCATTGATCTGAATTACATGGTGAGTTGCCTTGCACTGCCCCCTCTGGGCCTCTCTGAGTAGGGCTCCTCTGAATCTGTTCTAGTAACTTCCCAGGGTCTTAGAGGATGATGGCAGCCTGGGTGCCTAACATTCCACTCCCCCTCTCTTTATTAGGTTTACATGTTCAAATATGACTCTACTCATGGCCACTTCCGGGGCACTGTCAAGGCTGAGAATGGGAAACTTGTGATTAACGGGAATGCTATCACCATCTTCCAGGAGTAAGTATCTTTTTCCCTATTGCCCCTCTGGAGATTAAAAGCAATTGTCTCATGGAGCAGCTCTTAAAATTTTGACTCTCTTTAGGCGTGATCCCAGCAACATCAAGTGGGCTGATGCTGGTGCTGAATATGTTGTGGAGTCCACTGGTGTCTTCACCACCATGGAGAAAGCCGGGGTGAGTATGCTTCAGAGGCACAGTAGAGAAGGGATAGTGCTGCTTCTGCCTGTGGGGCACATCACCATGTACAGGGCTGCTCAAGATGGGGCTGTGAAGAAGAAGAGATCTGAAGAAGAAGCAAGTTTGGAAGGATCCTGAGTTATGTAATCTCTTATCTCTGACTCTCTCCAGGCTCACCTGAAGGGTGGTGCCAAGCGTGTGATCATCTCTGCCCCCTCTGCTGATGCTCCCATGTTCGTGATGGGCGTCAACCACGAGAAGTATGACAAGTCTCTGAAAATTGTCAGGTAAGGAGAGAGGAACATGCTTTTTGGCCTGGAGCTCCCACCAGCTGCCAAGGGTCTCACTTCAGCTCAGTGGATGTGTTGCCTCTGGCTGATGTGCCTTTATCTCTCTACCTCAGCAATGCTTCCTGCACTACTAACTGCCTGGCGCCCTTGGCCAAGGTCATCCATGACAACTTTGGCATCGTGGAGGGTCTTATGGTAGGTCTGCAGCTTGGTGCTGAGGAGGGTGACCTATCCACAGACCCCCTTGTGTGAGAGGGAAAGCATCTCTACTCCCTCTGTTGCCTGGGATGCTCTTTCTGGAGAATATTGGCTGCATTCTTAATCCCCGTACTCTTTTCTTCAGACCACTGTCCATGCCATCACAGCCACACAGAAGACAGTGGATGGGCCCTCTGGGAAACTCTGGAGGGATGGCAGAGGTGCTGCTCAGAACATTATCCCAGCATCTACTGGAGCTGCTAAAGCTGTGGGAAAAGTCATTCCTGAGCTCAATGGGTGAGTGTTGTCCCTTCTTGGGTGTCAGGAGGAGGCAGAACATTCCTAGGCTGGCAGAGGAGGGCCAGATGCTGTTCTTTGCTGACTCACGTCTCTCACAGGAAACTTACTGGAATGGCTTTCCGTGTGCCAACCCCTAATGTCTCTGTTGTGGACCTGACCTGCCGTCTGGAAAAACCAGTAAGTGTTGTGGGTGAAGTCCTAACAACTTCCAGATGTACCTCTCCTTTCTCTGAGCTCTGTATTACACTTGGAATTGCCTTCTCTGCATCCATCTTGTCCTGAAGATGTGATCTTTGTGAGAAGACCACCTGCTGGGGTGTTCCCAAGTGTGTGTTCTCCCTCCCTTGTCCCTGGTGGACATTTTGTGTGAATCGGGATCTGAGCATCTTGCATCCATCTCTCCTCAGGCTAAGTACGATGACATCAAGAGGGTAGTGAAGGCTGCTGCTGATGGGCCCCTGAAGGGCATCCTGGCGTACACAGAGGACCAGGTAAGGAACGCCTGCTGTCTTGGCCTGTGGTTATTGGCACTTGCCTCATTTTTCTAAAAGACTTGGCTGTGGTGGGATCCCAACTTGGGCACTTGGAGTACAGACTGTGGGCAGCCATAAGCATTATAATTCCTTCTGTTTCAGGTTGTCTCCTGTGACTTCAATGGTGACAGCCATTCCTCCACCTTTGATGCGGGTGCTGGCATTGCACTGAATGACCATTTTGTCAAGCTGGTTTCCTGGTAGGTGCAGCCCTGGGGGATGTGGGGGCTTGCACAGTCGGGTTACAGACTTGGGTTACAGATGGGTTTACAGTTAGTTACTGCTGGTGATCCAGGTGGATACACAGACCTCCAATCCCACTGTGGAGTGAGATTGCTTCTTACCTGGAATTACTATAGCTGCCTCCTTTCCCCCTTGGAGGGTAGATGGGAGTTCAGTTGTGTGGGATGGGGCAGAGGAGCAGGAAAAATGGAAGAAGGGGTGCAAGAAGTGGGTCAGCCCTGACAGCGCTTGTTTTCTGTCCCCAGGTATGATAATGAATATGGATACAGCAACCGCGTTGTGGACTTGATGGTCCACATGGCATCCAAGGAGTAAGCCGAGCACACAGCCCCCCCCTGCTGCCTAGGGAAGCAGGACTCTCCTTTGTTGGAGCCCCTGCCCTTGTTCACCACCGCTTAGCTCTGCATCTTGCAGTGAGAGGCCAGTTCTGTTCCCTTGTCTCCCCCACTCCTCCAACTTCTCCCCGAACCTGGGGGAGGTGGAGAGGCTGATAGAAACTGATCTGTTTGTGTACCACCTTACATCAATAAAAGTGATCACCATCTGAAAAGCCTTGTCTGTCTGTTAGGGGGAGATGGGAGAAGGGGGGCATGTATGTAATGAGCAGCTGCAGGCACATGCATGGCACAGTCTCTGCCAGCTGCAGTGAGGAGCCGGGGAGTGCAGCCTGCTGAGCTGCTTGTTCCACATCGGAGAGCCCAGACTCCAGCCCGTGAGCCAAAACAAGGTGTGGTGCAGGGCTGTGCTCCACAGCAGGACTCCTGCGTGGTAGGATGGAAAGCAGCTCTGGATTTGCTTGTTGGGTGGGTGGGGCATATGCAGAATAAAAGTGCTGAGGAGATGACTCTTGGATTTGGTTTGGTAAAGGGGCACAAGAAACTAATTAATTACTCTCCTTCCCCTGCATTAGTGAGGGACAGGGAAGGTACTTCCTGGTGTTACAAGGAGGGTATTTAATTTGCTTTTACCTTTTAAAATGAATTGTCTTTGCCCAAGAGGAAATGGCTTCCTAGGGACGTGTCAGAGGCCAGTGTTGGCATGGTGGTGGCCAGTCTTAATTCTGGCTTAATTCTGTGCGTAAGGAGGGGCAGTTGCAGTTAAGCTGCTGAGCAGCAAATCTCTGCAAGGTGAGTGTCAGCCCTCTGCCTCCCTGCATTAGTTGTGGAAGCAGGAGCGCTGCTGGGCAGGGACAGAACCTTCCATGACCTGTGAGCACTAGGACAGATAAGCGATGCACTGCACAAAATCACGTGGCCCTCCATTTTTAGCAGCTTAATTTAGCATCTCAGGGCTGATGTGTTCTCTCCCTGGCAGGCACGGTTGGAGCTGTTGTCCGGACCCCAACTGCTTTAGACTCTGATCTGGATGCAGCAGGGACATAAGCTGGAGGACTTAAACTCTCAGGATCAAGGTATGCTGGGCATGGTTTCCCAGAGCTGCTTATCTCCAGCAGTTGGGCTGTGTAAGAAATGTTGGTTGAACTAGAGGGCAATGACTCAAAGTTGTATTGCAAAGAGAAGGTTGAATAACCTGCCTCTGGATGGGAACTGGGATCCTGAGCAGCTTGTCAGCCCTGGGACAGCAGGAATACTTGAATTACACCACAAATGGCCCTGTGGGAGCTTTAGGTAACTGGCAGGGAGCAGCCTGGTGATGGAGCTCACTGGAGGCAGCCCTCCTGTGGAGCTGGGTTTCTGCCGGGAGCTGCATAGCCTGGAAACCTGTCAAGATTGCAAATGAGTTTTGGGTTGGTCCCATCCTGTCCTTGATTGCTGTGCTTGGGTGCTTTGAATGGCTGTGCTGTGTGCTGCTGCCTGCCTGTTTGTCTGTGTGCCTGTCAGTGCCTCATTTGGTAATATGGAAGTACAAGAGAGGCTACTGAAACACCTCATGGGCAGGGGGGAAGGATGGATATTCTGTTTCCCCACATAAATAATATTTTGAACTGGGTTAAAAGCTGGAACATTTCTCTGAATCAACTTTTTCTCCTGAAAAGCTGTATGTTTCCTAAGTGAGATAAGGCTACCTGAAAATTGGTAGAGCAAAGAATTCTTGTTATTTAACAAATATGAGCCCTATCCAACCTGAGATCAAATTGCTCTGGGCAACCAAGTGAAGTCGTAGAACCTGGGGGTGGAGGGAAGAGTATGTGCTCTCAGACCAGCAGTTGCTGGGAATGTCTTGAATAAAGGTTCACTCTGTTTTAAAATACTGTTTCAACTGGTTTACAATCTTGTTTGAAATTCCTAGAAAAATGATATGGTATTGAGGTGAGGAAAGCCAGGAATCACAGCCTTTAAAACATGGTTGGTCCTGTATAGAAACAGGGAGAGTGAGTGTGACTAACTAGTCATGCAGCTTTTGGACTGCCTGGAGGGCTTGGTTTCCTCTCTCTCTAATATGATCTCCCTAAAATGCACAGCTAGTTCAAATCCTTATTTTGCATCCAGGCACTGTGCCTGCAGATGACACCACAGCAAGGCCCCTCTGGACAAGTGGAAAAACTAGCTCAGCAGCCAGCCTGTCTGAGAACTGCAACCCTGACTTAAAAAAAAACATGTAATTTTTTTTCATCAGTTTGCAGAATTGACATATATGACTGTGGGATGGTATTGGGATAAAGATGGGAGATCTGCTGTGGCAGCTGCTTTTTCTCTGAAGAAGAGTTTTCTCCCAAGTAGGGGAGCTCTAGGTTTGTTCTAAGGAATAGTGTTTCTAAGGAAAGAAATAGATATATCTTTTCTATATATTTCTATATATCTTACACATAGAATAAGATAGAAATGCTTGGTCAGGCAAGGCAGGTGCTCAGGCAGACATAAAGAGGCTCTTGTTCAGCAAAGGAGTGAAAAGCTATTGTGCCACTTTGCTGGGACAAACCGACTCCAAGAGCAGCTGCCACAAGCCATAACCCATCTTGGTTTGTGAGCACCTTGCAAGGGGAAGATACAGAAAGACACTGATCCTGGCTAAGGGGTTGACTCTGCCTTCCTTGACTGACCAGGCACCAGGGCTCACTGTGCAGAGCCATTGTAGGAGAGGGATGCACCTGGAAAAGCTCCCTGGCTGACCCAAGGGACAGCTTCTCTGATGGGCAGCCAACCAGTTCTAGGGGTGGTAAGCTCTACCTTTTATTTTCCTTTTTTTAAGATAGCTAAGGTTAATTAGCAGTGGTGTTACAGGAAAATTTACTTTTATGGCAACTTTGAACATTTAGAGAAATTATTTTATACTTCCTTGGCATTTGCACAGACTTCTACACATGCATTGCTCCCTCAAGAAAGGTCCTCATACCACCTTCACGTTGAGATGTTAGCATGAAACTTCAGCATTAAGGAAGATGCCATGTACTGAAAATCAGCTTGAGCAGATGTGGAAAATAATTAAGTGCACTTGAACAATCACTCCAAAACAACAAAATGGTGACATTTAAAGCATCCTGTATCCACTTCGAAGTAAATCAGTCTCTGAGCAAGGCAATTGACAAGACCACGGCAAGAGGAGATACAGAAAGACTAGACACAGTTACAAAAGACAACTTAAAGGATAATGTTTCAACATCCTTCACAACTGATGCCATTCACAAAAGGCAGGTTTCTGACTTAGGGTGTGCAAATACCCCTGCAGGCTCCAGCAGTACTCACATTTAATCAAACCCAAGCTGCCTATCTTTGGGCAATCACACTGTGTACATGCTGCAAAACCAAGTAACTTGTTACGTACTCTTCTGAGCTGAATGTAATCTCTTATTCTAGGACAGCTGACTTACCTCCATATATTACCTTACTACAGAAGTATCATCTTCTTGAGGGAGGTATTCTCAATTAAGTGTTCCTAGAAGGAACAGTAGTGCTGGGTTATACTTTACAGTGTAAGATTTGAAAAGGCAGCTGTCATCAAATGAAAATAAAAGAAAAACTCATAAATACTAGTAAATGAAACTTAATAACCTAAAGGAAAAAAGAAAGGGAGATTCTGTGACAAATAGTAAAGGAAGGATGAAAACCTCTTTCAAATGCGTCTTGGAGATAAGAAAGCTGCCAAAAAGCGGTAAGATGGTGTGGGAGTGATTAGGAAAACTTAAGTCCATGAATGAAAAGTAAAGTTGATGTTTTGCCATCAGAGGAGCTTTGGCATGTTGCCAGACAGGAGATTTTCCTTGGCAGCAATGAGGTGAAGCCACCACTGAAAACTGAAGCATCAGGACTTGAGAGTGTGTCAGTGACATGAAGGGCAGCAAACCACATGTGAGACTCAGGTGGTCTCCAGCATGAAATGGATGAACAGGTAACTGGGCTGCAAGTAATTCACCATCCACCTCAACCCCCCCGTGATGAAAAGCAATGGGATTTAGGAAAAAACAGGCTGGCAAAACCTTTAAAAGAACTGCCTGAGGACAAGGAAGACCACCCTCTCCAGGTTCAACTTGAGGCAAGGCTAGTGGCAGCTGAGAGATGTGAGTGGCCAGCATCTGAGGCCACCTGCCCCAGCAATCAACACCTTCAGAACAATTTGGAGCACGGGGTGCCAAGGTGTGATGATTATGCAAAATGACCCAATACATTCAGCCCTGAATGAGGCTGTGGAAAGGTGCAGAAGGATCTTGTGACCAAGTGACTGGGTTATTAAAATGCTGGGTGAAATCCAAGGTTGCTAAGTGAAAAATACTGGCATGTAATGGGGTACACAGCTCTGACACTGCAGGCCTCAAAGCCCTCCTTTGATATTGCCCAAACCTCCAACAAACAAGTGAGCAACTTTTGTTGACCTTGCTCTGAGTCCTGCAACAGAAGGGGACAAAAGAAAAAAAAAGGTGGTTTCACATCATGAAGTGACTTTAGGCACTGTGCAAAAATGCTCCCTTGTCTTTCTTTTAAGGAGCAAAGTAATTAAACTTTTCATTCTCAAAACATTTTTTCCAGTCTGGAATCATGGTGAGAAGTCTTTGGTCCATCTATTCCAATTTCTGATACAAAGCAGGACAAAGGACACCAATGTCACATGTGGATAAAAGATGTTTAAAGACATCTTCAGTGTCTGGCTGAGAACTTGCACATGATTGCAAATGAGCCCTGTTCCCTTAGGTCTTTCCAGCCCTTGTGTTGTCCCAGGGAAGGTCAGTCACTATTTCTTGCTCTGGATGTATCTATGCATGGCTATGTATGTATGGCAACAGAAACCTCTTTTTTGACCCTATTCAAAAATATTCTGTAATGCTGCTTGGCACCTTTGACTGAGGTATTTACACCTTTTCAGAGTCTGCATCATTTCTATGTATCAAAAATGGTATCAGTTTTGTCTGTCAATTCCTTGTCCTTCTATAAATATTACTAAAATTGCAGATTTTTTCCATTCCTTCATGATTTCTCCCCTCCTCCTCCCTCTGCTGGTTTCTCACTGGCTTTTGTCCATGCCCTGTCAGACTAAGCACTGACATCATTTGCTTGCCCATCCACCCAGGCTTTTCTTTAAATGTCTTCCCTGATGCTTTTAAAAACTGACCTCAGCAAACCACGGATTTCAGCAGACAGTGCTTTTTTTCTCAGCGTGGATGTTACTGTGCTTTGCAAAACACTGTTTACAGGAATGCAGCAACAGTGCCATGCTTTATTTTCACAGCATTGCTCACTCCAACTCCCCAGGCAGCCTCAGGCTTTGTGTGGGGGCTTGTTCATCCCTACAGCATCCTGTGCACCCCGCACATTAGTGTGCTCCAGATCATCTGTGCCTAGAACTGCAACAGTGCTCATCTGAAGATCCTGTCAAGGATCCTCCTTATTGCTAACTGTTTGGAAAATGCTTCATCATTCCCTTCTGACGACATTCTGCATCTTCCATATACAGAACAGACTTATCTGGTGAGTACTTCTCCTTTTTTGCCTTGTTTTGATTTTTTTCCACATTTCAGCCAATAAAAAGAAAATATTACTGTTAGGATTGATTTTTCTTTAAATAGAACTAGAACAGCATGTTAATTCCTTAGACATTCAGGTATTATTTTTCTCTGAGGTGATATGAGCATTGAAGATCTTTTTTCATACAGCTGAATTATTGTCCCTCTATTCCTTTTCTCCTAACCACAGTTGCTGTAGTTGTTACAAGGTTTATTTTTGTTAATGTAGGTCAAGATTTATTATTATTTCTATTAGTTATTATTATTTCTAAGTACTTTTGTCACATGGCCACTTACTCAAGGAAGTTCACTCACTCTAAGCTATCTTATGTTACTAAAGCACAGCTTTTTGAAAAACTGGAAAACCCCCGCTCTTTCCATGATCTGCCTCTTACTGCACTCTAAGAAAAAGCCACAGAACACCACACAGTTCTCTGCTGTGACATTTTGTCCTGGCTCATGTCTCAATTTCTCAGTTGATCCCTTGTCCTTAGGCAACCATCAGTCTTAACCTAATCTTCATCTGTCATAAGGACATCGAAAATCACTGCCTTACTTGGGCATGCCATCATTTGTAAATTGATGAGAAATATCCCCTGGCACAGCATATTCTTTGGTATCCCAAGCCAAAGTCTCCCACAGAGAACACAATTTTCCTTGTCAAGCAAAGCAGGCAGGTACTTACAAAATAAATCAACATGTTTTGGGGGGGCATTCAGGAGTATATAAAAGACCCTTCAATGCCTTGATGAAATTGTGTGTCACCACACGTTTGGCTACCAGCTCTAGAGTGAATATGATGTTTAACACAGCTTGTAAACCCAATTCACAATGGCTCTTGCCTATTCTTTTATCCAACAGGTTAGACTGTTGCAGTTCTATCATGTGGCTGTGACCCTTAAAAATATCAACTAACTACATTTCTTCCTACCCTGATGATTTCTATTTCCTTTTGCACTTTGCCCAGATGGCAGTCTGCTCCTGAAGCTGAAAATGCTGCCTCTTCCCATCTGCTGTGACATTTGTCCAGCTTGATCATGATGGCTTTTGGTAGCCACTTGAGATCCTTTTCCATGGTGCTATCTCAGTACCAAGCTTTTGCAGCTGCTCTCCAAGCTATGACATCTATATAGGACCCACCAGAGGACCTACAGCATCATCTCCTTCCTCTGTCCCAGGAGAAAGTGTCACAAGCACTTAGAAAATTCACATCTAAAACACTCCTCACAGTCTCATACATCCATTGGAAGAGTAAACAATGACTAGGCTTCCCTAAAGCTGACTGTAGCCCTTCTGGTTCTCCATGCTGCCTTACCATCACTCCTAGCATTGATCACCATGTGCAGGGGCTTGCAGATGTTTTCAGAAGCCTGTCCATGCATCATCCAAGTGCATGTCCAATGAGACAGCACTCCACCGTGTTCTGCATTAACTCTGACCTCCCCTCTTCAAAGGAGGTTTCTTCCCCTACTTGATCATCATGTGCAAGTTCTGGGACACCCTGTGCCACAGGTACCTGAGACACAACAACTATAAATGTATAAAGATATAAAGAGTATAGCCAAAGGTATAAGGCTTAGGAAAGTCAAGCTCCCAGCTCAAACATAGAAACAAGAACAACTTTCTGTGCAGCTTTGTCCTTTCCTAACTTTTGTCTAAGAAACGTGATAAATAAAATAATAAAACGGGTTAGTAGGGAATCCAAAGGTGTTCCAGTGAAGGCTGTTGGCATCACATTTAGGTCCATCCAAGGAATCTTGATATGGGGAACAGCTAACTCACACAATTGCAAGTCATGCGGGATGAGTGACAAAGTGCCTCCAGGAGAAGGGTGCTGGGTGGAACATACAGGACCACGACTGACTCGACAGACAAGTCGGACTCTTTCAGTGATATGATCTAAAAGAGATGGGATCCAGGAATGAGTGAAGGGGGGGGTGCAGGTTCACTTAATAGAAGGAAGAAGATGTGGGCTACTTAGTGGTTAGGTTTCTTGAACCCTCTAATGCAAGTAAGCACTATCCCACACTCATGGTCAGGTGCAAGGAAAGTGATGCTCTCCACCCTGTCTGTGGGAATATCTGTTAGTATTCATCAAGAAATTCAGTGGGCCTGGTCAGAATCCCAGAATGGGGAAGGTTGGAAGGGATTTCTAGTGGAGTAATCTGATCTCAACCCCTCTCCTCAAGCAGGGTCACCCCAGAGCACATGGCACAGGATTGCGTCCAGATGGTTCTAGAATATCTCCAGAGAGGAAGACAACAACCTCTCTGGGCAATCTGCCCTAGCGCTCAGACACCTGCACAGTTCTTCCTTTGTTCAGGTGGAACTTCCTGTGTTCCAGTTTCTGCCCATTGTCTCATGTATTCTTGGCACCACAAAGAAGAGGAGCCTGGCTCCTTCCTCTAACACCCAGCCTGCACGTACTTAAAAACACTGATGAGGTGCCCTCTCTTCTCAAGGCTGAACAGGCCCAGCTCTGTCAGCCTTTCCTCATGAGGTGCTTCCTCACCTAATGATCTTCATTCCTCTCTGCCAGACCTGCTCCAGGAGCTCCATGTCTCTCTTGGACTGAGGAGCCCAGAACTGGACACAGCACTCTAGATGTGCCTCACCAGGGCTGAGTGGGGGGGCAGGATCACCCCCTCACCCTGCTGGCAGTGCTCTTCCTGATGCACCCCAGGACACCATTGGCTTCTTGGTGACAGGGACACACTGCTGGCTCATGGGCAGCTTGTTGTCCACCAGGGCCCCCAGGTCCTTCTCTGCAGAGCTGCTTCCCAGCGGGTCAGCCCCCAGCCTGTGCTGCTGCAGGGGGTTATTCCTCCCCATGTACAGAACCCTGCATTTGTCTTTGCTGAATTTCAGAAAGTTCCTCCCTGCCCATCTCTCCAACCTGTCCAGGTCCCTCTGAAGGGCTGCACAGCCCTCTGGGCTATCGGCCACTCCTCCCAACTTGGTGTCATCAATGAACTTGCTGAGGAGGCATCTCCCCTTCATCCAAGTCATTGATGAGTAAGTTAAACTGATGGCATTTAAAGGCATCAAAACAATGATGGGCCCATTATTGAACACCTTGGGGAACACCACTAATGACAGACCTCCAGCCAGACCCTGCACCACTGACTACAACCCTCTGGGATCTGCCATTCAGCCAGTTCTCAATCCACCTTACTTGTCCACTCATCCAATCCACACTTCCTAAGTTTGTTTATGAGTATCTTGTGAGAGACACTGTCAAAAGCCTTGCTGAAGTCAAGGTAGACAATATCCCCTGCTCTGCCCTCATCCATCCAGGTAGTTGTCTCCTGGTAGAAGGCAACCACATTGGTCAAGTATAATTTGCCTTTATTGAATGCAAACTGACTCTCCTGCTCACCTTCTCGTACTCCACATGCTCAGAGATAATCTCCAGAATGAGGTGCTCCATCACCTTGACGGAACTGAGGCCAACGGGCTAATAGTTTCCTGGGTCTCCTTCTTGCCCTCTTTGAAGACTGGGGTGACATTTGCTTTCTTCCAGGCCCTCAGGCACCTCTCCTGATCTCCAGACCTTTCGAAGATGATTGCTATGGTGTCCACCAGCTCCTCAGTACTTGTGGATGCATCCCAACAGGGCCCATGGATTTGTGGATATCACATTTCCCTAGGTGATCTCTAACCCAATCCTCCTTGCCCAAGGGGGAATCTTCCTTCCAACATTCTTTTTTCCGTGTCAGAGATTCCTGAGGGCTGGTCTTGTCAGTGAAGACCAATACAACAAAGGCATTCAGTTTCAGTACTTCTGCCTTTTTTGTGTCCTCTGTCACCAGGGTCACCGCTCTATTTAGTAGCAGGCCCACATTTTCCTTAGTTTTCCTTTTGTTTTTATAAATTTGAAAAATCCCTTCTTGCTGTCCTTGACATCTCCTTAGCCAGATTTAATTCTAGATAGGCCTTACTCTGACAAAATCCCTGTATTTTTTCCAAGTAGCCTGTTCCTGATTCCACCTCCTGTGTAACTCCTATTTGTGTTTGACGGTTCCTTGTTGATCCAGAGAGTTCTCCTGCCCCTTTTGCTTGATTTCTTGTTCATGGGGATGCACCATTCTTGAGCCTGGAGGAAGTGGTGCTTGAATACTGACCAGCTCTCTTGGAATCCTCTTGCTTGCAGGGCCTGTTCCCATGGGATTCTTCCAAGAAGTTCCCTGAAGAGACTAAAGTTAGCTCAGAGCCAATTTGAAGACAGGGTCTCCAAGGGTGAGAGCTCACCTTTCAGGTGAGTCCTAGGGAACATCACCAGGGAAGGGGTGGGGAGGTGACTGCATGCCACAGGATCAGAAATGCATTCAGTGGGGAGCCAGGTCTCACTTCTGGAGCATGCCTGGCACTGCCTGCTGAAGTCCTTTGCCAAGAGGCTGATCTCAGCATGGAGAGCATGGAGTGCAGCAGCCATGGCAGAGACCTGCATGTCTCACCCCAGGTCAAAGACTCATCGTGTTCCTCAGTGCCTCATGGAGGCAGGATGCTCTCAAGTGGGTCTGTCCCAACCCAGGGACAGTTCTTGCCTCAAGGGAGGGGTTTTGTGCCACTCCTGTGGCTGACAGTAAAAGTTGTGCCTGTTCTCATCTGGGCACAACAGCCCAAATTCTGGGGAGGGAGAAGGCAGAGCAATCACCAGCACCTTTCCAGATGNCAGGTCCCTCTGAAGGGCTGCACAGCCCTCTGGGCTATCGGCCACTCCTCCCAACTTGGTGTCATCAATGAACTTGCTGAGGAGGCATCTCCCCTTCATCCAAGTCATTGATGAGTAAGTTAAACTGATGGCATTTAAAGGCATCAAAACAATGATGGGCCCATTATTGAACACCTTGGGGAACACCACTAATGACAGACCTCCAGCCAGACCCTGCACCACTGACTACAACCCTCTGGGATCTGCCATTCAGCCAGTTCTCAATCCACCTTACTTGTCCACTCATCCAATCCACACTTCCTAAGTTTGTTTATGAGTATCTTGTGAGAGACACTGTCAAAAGCCTTGCTGAAGTCAAGGTAGACAATATCCCCTGCTCTGCCCTCATCCATCCAGGTAGTTGTCTCCTGGTAGAAGGCAACCACATTGGTCAAGTATAATTTGCCTTTATTGAATGCAAACTGACTCTCCTGCTCACCTTCTCGTACTCCACATGCTCAGAGATAATCTCCAGAATGAGGTGCTCCATCACCTTGACGGAACTGAGGCCAACGGGCTAATAGTTTCCTGGGTCTCCTTCTTGCCCTCTTTGAAGACTGGGGTGACATTTGCTTTCTTCCAGGCCCTCAGGCACCTCTCCTGATCTCCAGACCTTTCGAAGATGATTGCTATGGTGTCCACCAGCTCCTCAGTACTTGTGGATGCATCCCAACAGGGCCCATGGATTTGTGGATATCACATTTCCCTAGGTGATCTCTAACCCAATCCTCCTTGCCCAAGGGGGAATCTTCCTTCCAACATTCTTTTTTCCGTGTCAGAGATTCCTGAGGGCTGGTCTTGTCAGTGAAGACCAATACAACAAAGGCATTCAGTTTCAGTACTTCTGCCTTTTTTGTGTCCTCTGTCACCAGGGTCACCGCTCTATTTAGTAGCAGGCCCACATTTTCCTTAGTTTTCCTTTTGTTTTTATAAATTTGAAAAATCCCTTCTTGCTGTCCTTGACATCTCCTTAGCCAGATTTAATTCTAGATAGGCCTTACTCTGACAAAATCCCTGTATTTTTTCCAAGTAGCCTGTTCCTGATTCCACCTCCTGTGTAACTCCTATTTGTGTTTGACGGTTCCTTGTTGATCCAGAGAGTTCTCCTGCCCCTTTTGCTTGATTTCTTGTTCATGGGGATGCACCATTCTTGAGCCTGGAGGAAGTGGTGCTTGAATACTGACCAGCTCTCTTGGAATCCTCTTGCTTGCAGGGCCTGTTCCCATGGGATTCTTCCAAGAAGTTCCCTGAAGAGACTAAAGTTAGCTCAGAGCCAATTTGAAGACAGGGTCTCCAAGGGTGAGAGCTCACCTTTCAGGTGAGTCCTAGGGAACATCACCAGGGAAGGGGTGGGGAGGTGACTGCATGCCACAGGATCAGAAATGCATTCAGTGGGGAGCCAGGTCTCACTTCTGGAGCATGCCTGGCACTGCCTGCTGAAGTCCTTTGCCAAGAGGCTGATCTCAGCATGGAGAGCATGGAGTGCAGCAGCCATGGCAGAGACCTGCATGTCTCACCCCAGGTCAAAGACTCATCGTGTTCCTCAGTGCCTCATGGAGGCAGGATGCTCTCAAGTGGGTCTGTCCCAACCCAGGGACAGTTCTTGCCTCAAGGGAGGGGTTTTGTGCCACTCCTGTGGCTGACAGTAAAAGTTGTGCCTGTTCTCATCTGGGCACAACAGCCCAAATTCTGGGGAGGGAGAAGGCAGAGCAATCACCAGCACCTTTCCAGATGCCCAAGTGAGTCTCGGCCAGCATGGGACTTCTGAAGGGTAAGAAGCTGATGAACCAGTCTGCCTAAATATTCAATGGGAAGACTTTATTGCCAGTCCAGAGATACGATCCTAAAAGGATGGTCTTGCACAAATGTTCAAGAGATCAGCACTCAGCAGCCACAGTCCTGAGTTGAATGCTGACAGAGGGACTGCCCTGATGCATCCTGCCATGGAACCCCATTCAGTCTGTGCCTGGACTGTTCTTGGGCATTGAACATTCACATTAATGTAGAGACACTGAGCTAGATAGGACTTGATATTGCTTCCTGAGCAAGCACTGCCGAGATATGTCCTGGAAAAGGGGTGACATTAGGGACTTAAGAAGCAACACAGCACTAGATATCATAGTTCCCAGCAGGGCTCATGGTGGAGAAAAGCAGGCTAGATACTCCCCAAGAATGAAAAGGAGCCCACAGAGAAGTATTCAATAGATGGAGGGTCCATATCTCCTCATTACAGAACCAAAGATGTGGGGTCACCCCTGCTGTACAGGTAGGTGGTCCAGCTAACACCGGAGGCCTCAGGCTGTGCTTCCCACACTGAGAAATTGCTGAGGCAAAGGATCCATGTTGAGGATCCTGCCAGAGAGTTCTTGGAGGCTGTCAAACTGGTGGGGGAACAGAGCCTATTGCTGGTGGTACAATTCAGCAGGGAACAGCATCTTGCACATATGGGTGGTGGAGATTTCAGTTTCACTGCAAATGGAGTCCTGGCAGGCAGTGTGCGACCAGGGTCACCACGTGTCCTGGCACATGGGTGCCTAGCAGCATCTGCTGCTCCTCTGGGCAATGCCTCTGCTCGAGGCAGAGATGCCAGTCCTCCTGTGCTTCATGCTTGAAATCTCTCAAGGTATGTACTCTGCAGTCTTGTGGGTTCCTTAGGCGGTACCAAGGCGAAGGTATGCATGTCCTGGGTTATGCACTTGGGAAAGCCAGAAGTTGTCAGCCACTCACAGAACTCTCCACAGGAGAGAAGGAGCACAAAACACTACAAAGACACCTACAGGAAAGGAGATTTGCATGAAACAGAAGAGCCTCTGGGCAGGACAGGAAGTGATCCCTGACCTATGTGTGAGACTTCATCACTTGAAAGCAGAAGAGTGAAATATTAAAATATTTCCTCTGACTTTAGCTCTTTTAGGTAGAAAAA
The DNA here is from genome assembly GCA_013398075.1 of Notiomystis cincta. Lineage (NCBI taxonomy): Eukaryota > Metazoa > Chordata > Aves > Passeriformes > Notiomystidae > Notiomystis > Notiomystis cincta. The sequence continues at coordinate 150,714 of VZRX01004859.1, forward strand.
CAAAGAGGGAGGAGGGAAAGAAATGGAAACAGTTGAGCAAGGTGGCATGGAGGTGAGGGCCATGGCAGGCACTGAGTCACGCACCTCCCATTCACCTGCACAGCCACAGGCATCCAGAGCTTCTGCTGCTTCCCAGCACCCTGCTGCTCCCATGAAACACTTTCCCAACTTCCTGCAAGGAGTGAAGATGGCAGACAGGAGTCAGAGCCCAGCCACAGCAGACCATAAGCTGAGGAACTGCCATTCCCCAGCACCACCAGCACTCCACCTGCACCCTGATTTCCTGTTTCCTGCTCAATTCTTCTGCCATTTGCAGGGATTCGCCTCCCTGCCAGCTCTAGCCAGCCAGCTCAGCCCCTGCTGAAATGCCAACACCTGCCTTAACACATCGTGCAGGCATGGGCAGAGCACCTCACCCTGCCCAAACACAGACACTGTGCTGGGGTGCACAGAGACCACAGCGCTCCCAGCTCAAGCACCCGGCAGCACCAGCCATGCACGCCACATCTACAGAGAGAAACTCTTGCATCCTCCAGCCCCCATTTTATCTTCCATACCTAATTTTAGAGATGATCCAACAGCTCCACTGCCATGTACTTTCTCTTTCCTTCAGTACCTTTAGTGGGAAGCATTTTTTCTCCGGAGCTTCACCTGCCTTGGCTGTGCAGGCTGTGTCCACTTCTCAGTGATCACACTGCCTCTCTGGAGGCTGCTCACTCCCTCCTGACACCCTGCCAGGCCCCAGCCTCCCATCATCATCACCAGAGGAGCAGGTGCTACAGCCAGCCAGGAAAATGCTAAGAGATGGTGGGACAAGAGGTCTCACACTATGAGCTGGGGTATGTGACTAAGGGTGGGCAGGAAGGTGCTCTGGGATGCCCTGGTGTGGCAGAGGAGACCAGGCAATAGGAAGAGGAAGGTTCACAAGTCACAGGCCAGGATCAGCTTCATTTCCAATCCCTCAGCCTCTGCATCAACGATGCTTCAGATTAAAAACAAGGCAGCCCATGCAGCACCAGTGCCTGTTGAGGACCAGTGGCTCTCAGAATAGGGATCTCACCACTGTCCCATCTGCCAGTGGCACCTGGCACACCCAAGGGATGGGACTGTCCCACGGGGAGACCCATGGATGGGTGCCTGGGGACTGATGGAGGGCAGCTGCTCAAGCCAGGCATCGCCCGCGGCAGCACAGGGAGAGTCCACACCCAGCGACGCTGTAGAAAAGGAAACTGTCCCATTTAATGACCTCGCCCCCGTAACCGACGCGAGCGCATCGCCGACGGCGGCAAAGCAAAGTGCACAGTGAGCGGGACTCAGCCCCCGCCCCGGAGAAGGCGTGGGAGGGCTCGGGGTGCCCGGCACGGCACGGGGACCGGCCAGGTGCCCGGCCAGCAGCAAGGACAGGGAGAGCCCTGGGCTCGGTCCAGTTGGCACCAGTGTCAGGTCCAGTTTGCAGGGAGGTACAGCTGTCGTTCGGCTCCGTGTAGCGCAGGGAGGGCAGGGGCAGGGGCAGGTCAAGTGTACCAGGACAGAGGCCAGAGGAGGTGGGTCTGGGGACACCTGGGAACAGGTCCTGCAGAACGCCACCACGGCAGGTTTGGAGCCTCCCTGCCCGAACCACAGTTTAACCAAAGCAGAGAAAGGGAATAGAGAAGGGGCTGAAGGCAGAGCAGCCCGCACAAGGGCCCTCAAGTCTATCTAGCTATTCCCATTTGCAAGGTATCCGGTGAGGGGGTGTGTGGGATCTGTCAAGCATCCCAAAATGGGAGTGAGCCTGGGCAACAGACGTTTACCAGCAGTTCCACATTCCTGACAGTCTCTCCCAGGTGTGACTCAGGCACCCCCGTGCCAGGAAGGGGGTCCAAGGGAGCCGGGCCTCCCCTCATTATCTGATGGAAGCATCGCTGGGGGGATCACGGTCAGATTCCTCGCTCTCCTCATTTGGGGCTGACTCGCTGTTGGAGGTTGGGGTGAAGGCAGGAGACTTTCTGCAGAGAAGAGTAAAGGGCAGCAGTCATAGCATCGCCCAGGGGGAGGGAAAGGACCCAGTTTGGTGTGGGCAGGGGTCACCAGAGCAAGAAGGAGAGAAGCTGAAGTGCCCCTTTTGCTCCTTGGGGCACGTGTGGGTCTGTAGGAATCCCTGGGTGCTGAGAGAGTGTTCCAGAGGAACAATCAAGAGCATGAAGCAGAACTGTGGGAGATACTGAAGGGACCTGCCCAGAGCAGGACCCTGATTAGGCATGTAAGGCTAGAGGGCTGTGAAAGTCCAGCACAGAGGTCTCCAGCCTGGAGCCATCCTGGCCCCACAGGCCTTTGGGGACTTACACAATGTCCCTGCACAATGGCAGCTCCTCTCTCCATCAGGGGGGTCTGGCTTCATGTACCCAAAGTGACTCCTGTGTGTTGCCTACCTTCTGCAGAAGTGGCACCATGACCTGTGTGGAGGCCAGCCAGGAGTCCAACAGCCTCTGGGAACTGCCCTCTCTCCAAGCCCCATGAGGGCAGGGCAGGAGTACTACCCAGTCCTTCAGCTCCCTCTCACCCCCACCCAGGCTTCAGACCCAGAGCATGGGTATCCTGGCTCTCCTGCTGAAGCTCACCTGTCCCCAGACTGGGTGATGAGCCGCCGGCAAGTCTCCATCTGCACATCCAAGCCTCGCTTCATGCTGCACATTTCCATGTACTCGTGGAGGTGCCGGTTCATGTCATTCTTGGCTGTGGCCAGTTCCAGCTGCACAAGGGAAATGGTGCAGAGATGATCCCAGGCCATGTGGTGCAGGGCAGTGGGCATGGCCAGACCCAGGGCTGTCATCCACATGCCAGCATTGTGTCTCCCTCCCCCAGGGACTCACTCCCCTATTTCACACCCTCCTGTGCCATGTCCTCCCCACTTCCTTCTTTTCCCACCTCTATTTGGTCAATGGTTTCCTGGTACTCCTTCTCACGGCTCTTGAACAGCGACTCCGTGTCCTTGATCACCTTCTCCAGGCTGTCATCCTGCTGCTGAGGAGAGCAGACAGCAGGTTTAGAGGCAGGGAAGCGTCCAACATGAGGAACAAAAGGCAAGAGAGAGACAAATCAGAGAAAGAACTGGCAGCACTGGGAAAAGATGAAAAATATATACAGTGTAGTACAAATAAGACATGGGCCAGTCCTGCCAACATGGACTTGGGAGACTGAGGACTTGCCACATTGGGCAGTGACCACATCAACCCAAACAAGTCCAGCATTTCACTGAAGATTTGAAGAGCACAAACCATTCCTGAGCATGACACATCCCCAGGGGACTGCCAAGGGCCAAAGATATGGGACGACAAGGGCTTTGGCCAGATACTGAGGCCTCTACTGGGGCAGTTTTGCTGCACAGTGGGTAGGTGGGCTGGAGAACATGAGCAAGGATCACCAGAGACCAGTCCAGTCACAAGAAGTCTTCTCTTCTGGATGGGCTGTGGCTCTCCCCACATATATGCACCCTGCTCTCAGCACATCTTTCAGGTCCCTGCTCTGTGTCTAACAAGCAGAGCTCAACAGGGATGCAGTAATGAATTCATGCTGAAAAGGTAGGAAAACATCTGTACAGACCTGCAAGGGGAAAAGGGCAGAAATCTGGTCTTTGAGAGAGAATCTTCCAAGGCTCAGGCAGGACTGAGTATCCCAACACAACACAACCTCAGGGCCCTGACACCGTTACCTCCCCCTGCACCTCTGCGGCTGCAATGGCGTATCCGGAGAAGTCCTCCCAGAGGAGCAGTGTTTCTTCTGTCTCCTCCCACGTGAGGCTGTCACAGTCATCCTCAAAGTCATATTCTCTCCTGGGCACAAGGGAACAGCAAGTCAGCACCCATCAGGACAGCCACAGCACGCAGGGGGCTGTGTGGGGGCCAAAGCCTTGCACCAGCTCACGGGCAGGGCTGCAGCTCTTGGGACTCTGGTCAGGGTGAACTCAGCTGTGGCCAAACCCAAGAGCTGATGGGGAAGGGACTGGCATTACGGTCAGGAGCCCCAGCAAATTCAGCCACAGATTCCCAAAAAGCAGGAAGGGAGGCAAGAGGAGAGGAGTTGGACCAGCTTCCACTCTCAGCATAGGTGGGCTCAGGTCTCCCATGGGGTCAGTCCCACTGTGCCACTGAGTACAGGGTGAACACACTCCACAGCAGCATCTCCCATCTTGCCCTCACCTGGGACGGGAAGCCACAGCCCACCCTTGCCCTCCCCATCCCGGAACCAGCAGGGAGCCTGGTGCTGGAGCCTGGCTCGACACCATGGGCAGAGGTGCACAGCAGCCGCACTCACAGCTGGTTCAGCATCCTCTGCATTTCCTCATTGATACTCATGGCCGTGGTCTCGTCCTCCTCCTCCTCCTCCGGTTTCCGGGAGGCATCGCTCTCTGACAGCGAGGTGTCTTCATCGCTGACCTGCTTGCGCTCCCGCTTCCGCCCCACCGAGGCTGGGACCTTAACGGGAGACAAGTGCAGAGACTACAGAAACAAGGCCGGGTCCGAGGTCAGGAGCAGGTAGTTGGGAGGAGATGGAGGAGAAAGGAATGGTGGAGGGACAGAAAGGCAGGGAAAGAGAGAAAGACAGAAAGAAAGGAAGAAAAGAGAGAGAGAGAGAGAGAGAGAGAGAGAAAAAGATGGGCTCATTATGATCAGGTTAAAGATGGGTGCAATGGATAAAACATGGGTTTAGCGTTTTCTGAAACTAAAACTAAGCAACTAAAGATGGAATCTGTGAATCTGATGAGAAAAAACAATGTGGTTTTACTGCAGAAAAACTCAAATCACCCACCACCCCAGTCCAGAGACAGGGAAACACAGTGACAGAAACAGGAAAAAAGAGACAGTCTGAAAAAGGTGAAATATGTCAATATTTATAGTCCGACCTTTTTTATAGAAAGTTTAAAATTTGTAAAATTTCTCAACTGAATGGAACTAACCAGTTGCTTCTGCAGGGACAAAGAGCGAGACAGAAAGGCAGCAACATCCAGAAAGAGAAAAGAGACAAAGACAGAGAAGAGAGACAGAGAGAAGATGACGGAGAGGGGAAGGGGAAGGAGAGAGATGGAGTTAGAGACAGACGCTCAAGCAACTTGTCTCCCTCCTGCAGCTGTTCCCCTACCACTGTGGGGTCCCTGGGCCCAACACAACAGGTCAGCAAGAGGTTGAGGGGACTCTTGATGTCCAAAGTAACATCTGGAGCTTTCCACCTCCACTCTGTGCCCTTTTGCCTGGTCCTCCCAAGAGAGATAGAAAGCAAGGGACCGCAAGGAGCAAGGGCGAGGGTGACCAAGAGCCTTCCCTAGCAGGGGCTGGTGTTGTCTCTTCTACCTCCTCTGAGATCTCTCCTCCCCAGAGCTGGTGGCTGAGTCTGGAGCAGCAGCAGGCGCTTCTCACCTGAAACATCTTGATCATGTCCTCGCAGTTCCGCTGCTGTGCCACATCACACAGCTTGGCAGTGATGTCGATGCGACGGCAGATGTCCATGTCCACCTTCATGGCCTTCTCCTGGATCTTGGTGTCCAGCTCCGTGATGTTCTGAACCCACGGCACCACAGGCAGGGGACAAAGGAGGAACGTTAGGCAAGATAAATCAGTGTCCCTACTTTCCCCCTCACGCAGGACTGTAACCACATCCCTAATTCGCTCACCGCGTCCCAGACCAGCCCTGCCAGTGCTGGATGGGCCCCACCAAGGCACCGCTTTTCTACACAGCCACACCACTTGGGTAGGACGCTGCTGTGGGGTCAGAGAGGGATTAGGGACTCACATTGCTCATCAGACCCTTGAAGACAACAAGCTCTGCCTTGAGCTGCTCCACCTTCATGGCCAGCTCCTCCTGGCAAGCTTCAGCCTCCTGGGCTTCCTGTGCCGGCAAGAGAGATGCGCAAATCAGCACCAGTGTGGGGCAGTTGGGCTGCAGGGGAAGAGGGGACAGTGACGCTCACCTCCTGCAGCTCAGTCACCCGGTCCTGAAGCTGGACACGCACCGTGTACTCCTCTTCCCATCTAGGGAGACAAATGCTCGTCAGATCCCATCGGCCTCGCCTCGCTGGCTGCCAAAGGGAGAGGACAGAGCGGCAGCTGCTCGCCCCAGAGCTATCCGAGAGGGGGGGACGACAGCACCGGGGCGGGAAGGAGAACGTGCCCAGGAATGCACAGCCTCTTCTTTTCAGCCGATGGCAGCTGCCAGGCTGCTCCCCAGGGGGAGCTGGGGACACCGACCGCAGGCTCTGCACGGCAGCTGGGCCGCACACCCTGCCACACTGGGGCTGGCCCGTCACAGCCCACTGGCCTCTCCATCTGCCCCTGAGCCCCGCTGCCCTGGGTCACATTAGGTTCAGCTCCAACATTCGACAGCAGGTTTGCAGATATATTGCAAAGTTGCCCCCATCTGCATCATTTTTGTGACCATGTTTGTGTGTCTGCAGTGTTGCAGTTCAGGCTGTCCAGAAGCACAAACCCTGATCTTGATACCAAACCACCTCACAGTGCGAGTGGCCACGATGTGTAGAGGGCTGCCCTGTGCCAGGCCACACTGCCCAAGACTCCTTGGCTCTACTGCTGCATAACAGGTTGGATTAAAAAACACTGTTTCATCCCACAAGGAAGCAGGATGGATTGCCACTTTTTGCCAGGCTGTCCGGTGGGTACTCAGCTCTGCAGCTTTGCAAAAAGCAGAGCTGCAAGGTGCCCAGCCTTGCTGTGCAAAGACAATCCCCTAGCAATTATTATATTTCACTGCATGAGATCAACCTCTTGGGTCACGCTGCAGTGTTGGCCCGGCCCACGGTCTGCTGGGAGGCCATCAAGCCATACTGCTCTTGGCTAAATGACCATCCCATGGAGCAGGGGGTTTGGCATGCGCGGCGGTGCGGCTTGGGGCAGGGCTGCTGCATTCTTACCCAGCTCCTGGCTCTTCTGGGAGAACCAGATTTTTCCAAGAAAGCGAGATCACTCTGGGAAAGCAACCAGAGCTGGGCCCTTCCTGGTGCTGTGAGCTCTGGTTTCTATTTAACGCCTGCAAGCACCAACACAGACACTGCGACTCTACACAAGGATGTGAAAAATCTCTCACTTACCCACACCAAGTTTGAACAATAAATCTTAAGGTCTAGGAGGCCAGAAAGCATATGAAAAGCCCTCACATTTGTTATCTCGGGGTATCTGGACAATCTAATGACGTGGGAGAGCCCTAGCTTGAGAATTTCTAAGCTCTTAAAGCTAGCAGTGCTGCTCCTTACTCAAACAAGGACAAAAGTGTGTACTCCTCATGTTGGATCTATACCATAGCTCCAGAAGGAGAATCAAAGAGCATTCCCATCCCTTTGGGGAAAGAGGCATGAAGGGAAAAGGAAGGAGAAAGTTAAAAGGTAGAATTGCCCTTATATGGGAAGTGCTCAAACAAAGCCTCCCTCCCCAGGGACAAAAACGCCTTCCACTATAAGAAAAAAATTTCAGCATCTTTCTCGGTGTGGCACTGCCTCTTTTTTGATCTCCGCCTCCCTGTGGGTCTCTATATAGCCCAGACTCACTGGGGACGTAAAGCATAGCTGCAAATCCTGGTAAGATGGATAAGCTGTGGAAGACGAGTGCAGGTCACACAAACACCGGCTTAAAAGGCAGGAGAAAGCAGCGATTCCCCCCACGAGGGACAAACGCGTGCACCCATCCATTGCGAACCTCTCTCCCGCTCATCTCCCGCCTGGCTCCTTCTCCCCTGCTCCCTCCTGCAATGCACCACTCCTAATAATAACCTGCCTGCAGCACTGCGCCCGCAGCCCTGCGCGGCCGCCGCCAGGTCGCTGCCAGCTGGAAGCAAGGCTGCCCCACGCAACCCCACGGCCAGCAGTGCATGCCAAGGGGTGACAGGAGGTCCTTCCTGCACTGCTGCAAAACAACAACTTGCCCAAAGGCAGACAGCGAGGGCAGGAGGGTCTCAGCTGCACATGGAGCTGACCATCTCCTGGCCAGCCACGGGACAGCCCTCCCAAAGCCAGGGACATGAAAAGATGTAGTGCTGTCCCTGCCAGGTGTGTCCCTTCAACAAGTTCACTTAGAAAAATAAAGAATTCCCACATCCTTAAAAGTCCTGCTCACTGCAACAGGCTCTGGGGTGCTTCACCCCATCCTGCAGGGTCAGCGCACACCAGGGCTTTGAGCTGCTCTGGGCCTGAAGCTCCACTTATCCCTCTCTTGCCACATCTGAACTATGTTTGAGCTCACCTTCATGGGGAAGGCCCTGCAGCCTGGCACAGCTCTTTGGAGGGCAATTACAACAACAAAGGACATTTTTATAAACAAGGGGGCTTATAAGAATAATGGAGAGATGTTTTACCAGATGTTTTGCCTGCAGTGACAAGAGGAAAAGGTTTTAAACTGAAAGAAGGTAGGTTTAGATTAGACATAAGAAACAATTTTTTCTGATGGTGGTGAGACACTGGAGCAGGTTGCCCAGAGAAGATGTGGATGACCCATCACTGGACGTGTTCAAGGTCAGCGCTTTGAGCAACTTGACCTAGTGAAAACCCATAGCTGGGAGACTGGACTAGGTGAACCCTAAAGGTCCTTTCCAACCCAAACCATTTTGTGACTCTAACGTGACAAGTCATAGCACCACTCACTCCACAGTTCCAGCAACATGTGTCCTTGCAACATCCAGGATAAGAACTACTTGTGAACACAAGCAGTAGATGCAGCAGACATCAAAACCTGATGAGACTCCCAGATCCTCAGCACTCAGCAAGTCTGTATGATACTCACAGGCACCCTTTGCCCCTTTCCAGGCCACCTAATTTCTGTCTGCTCCTTGCAAGTGCAGCTCCTGTGAACTCTCTCCTGCTGTTGCATCTTTTCCCATCCCTCCCTGTAGCCCCTACATCCCTCCTGGATCCCTGACTTAAATCTCAGGCCCTGTGTATCCAGAGAGAAGCTCCTGCTGCACTCCTCCATGTGCTGTGGGGTGCATGGCAGCAACACTGTCCTGAAAAAAGCACAAGCTCCAGCACCCAATCCATGGTTAAGAGAACTAGGAAGTCCTGTGTTAATATGGCCTCTTCCACCTGTCTCCAGGCAGGTGGCAAAGGCATGACACCAGCTGCACTGCCCCCATGGCAGATCACAGCCCACCATGTCAGGGAACTCTCAGCACCCAAGGGATGTTGGTGTCAGCCCCCAGCATGGAGAAGGGTGTGGAAATGGGATCCTCCTGTCCCATTCCTCTGTTTAGGACCTGGCCGTACCCGTCAGAAAGTTCCCAGTGCTGGACAGGGTCTAGGGTGGGGTCTGCTTTCCCCCAGCTCCTGGTAACACACTCCAAAAATAGATCCCACCAATAACATTGGCTCATAGCAGCTTGTGGTGCTCCCCCATCTCACCCTCAGCAGTCCCTCTGTCACCCCCTCTGCAGCCTTCCCTGAAGCTCTCTTGCCAGAGCAGGACAACCCTGAAAAGCTCTTCACTCTTTCAAAGTTTCAGCAGCTCCAACAAACCCAACTTGGTCCTCTCTGAAGATCACTTTTGAAGATCAAGCTTTCCTGGCCAAAAAATTGGCTCCAGCTTCCCATTATCTGATCTGAAAATGCAAGGCAAGGAGTGCTGCTCCCATCTGGAGAAGGAGCCTGAGCACTGGCTTAATAGTAAAAGGCCTTAGGTACATGCAGCAGCTGGTGGGAAAGAAGAGGTGCCAAGTCTTCCTTTCCATGTGCCTTCCTCAGTGCCTTTAGAGCATCTGACAGGCAAGTTTGCTCAGCCTGAGCCTTATAAAGCCAAAAGCATAAGGTGTCATCCTGGAGCCCCTGCCTCGATCTTGGCACCAGAGCCCGTGGCTGTGCAGAACTGGTTAGTGGCACAGCTCCCGTGGGGAGTTGGGTGTGGAATCAGAAACTTCCTAACTGCTCCTAAAGCATGGGAACATGACTTCTGAAAAAACCCCAAACCAGTCACTCGGGTGGTGTCGGTGGCCGGTGAGGCTCTCTCCCAGCCCCGCTCTCTGACCCCGCGACGCCAACCCCAGCCTGATCTCATCCTACGTGCGGACCCGGGAGCAGCCTCGGAAACCCGCCTGAAACAAAAGTACTGCCGGGCGCGAGCAGCGGCCACCCTGCACGGGAAAGAAGAACCGGCCGAGAGATTATCTTTGCATTCTGCTTCACCCTTCTCCAAGGCACATGACAAGCCACAGCTATTTTGGGTCGGGAGGAAAGCCCTCGAGGAGTGGGGTGTCCCGCCTCAGCTCTCTGCTGCTGAGAGGCCAGCTGGAGAGCACTGGCGAGGGAAAGGGCCTGGGGGAGCCAGCCAGCCTGCTGACGGGCTTCTTGACACCGTCCGACACACCCAGAGAACTCTTCTCTTCCCGGCAGCCTTTTCCAATCCACACCCGCTCCCTGCTGTATGTCCACCTTCCTCACCTACTTTCAGGCTGCTCCTCCTTCCCGAGCATTTCCAGATCCCCTCACCTTTAAAACACAGCTCCTGGAGTCATTCCTGGAGTTATTCCTTCCCTGCTTGGAAAGGCATTTCTAGTCCCTCATGCCAGGTTGGTAAGATGGGAAAAGGCTCAACAAACATCCCGAGAGGCTTCGCACACCATGTGGCAAGGGAGGAGACCCAAGAACAAACAAATGCTTTCAGGGGTCCATAGTTTTCCTCATGCTGAATGCAGCCCGTGCTCCCGAGAAGTCTGGCCAGAACTGTCGCCTCCGCTCCCTGCTTCTCCTGCATAGTGCCCACCGAGCAGAGCCCTGCAGCCTCCCCGGCGATAGTTTCGGTCCCCTGGGGGATGCCACTCTTGCCCCTCGCTCCCGCCGCCCCTTCTCACCTGCGCTTGTACTCGTCGCGCTCCCTTTTCACCTTGGCCAGCACGTTGTAGAGGGCTCGGATCTCGGGGGTGATGGTGTCGATCTGCACACCCACCCCGTCAGGGTGGACCCAGGAGACCCCCGGTCCCTGTACCAAGGTGGTCTCGGGCCCCGGGCCGAGCCGCCGAGCTTGCGAGAAGGACCAGATGGTGCCGGGCATGAAGCGGGAGCCGGCGGAGAAGGCGGAGGGCTGGCCGGGACCACCGGGGCGGGAGCCGGGGGACCCCAGCGTCCGGGCCGACCCCGACCCCA
>VZRX01004859.1:161924-194298 GCA_013398075.1 Notiomystis cincta
CCCCGCCGGCCCCGGGCGGAGCGAGCAGAGGAGGGGACACGGCAGAACCTCCCTTTCCCCTGCCGGCCCCCTGTCTTCCCCCCGGTGAGGGGCGGCTCGGTTTTCCCGGAGGGTTTCGGGGTGCCCCGGGGTGAAGAGAGGCGGCCGGGTCCAGCAGGATCCCCCGGAGAGAAGTCCCTCTCCGGCACCGCTAGCTGAAGCCCCACCTGGTACCGATTTCCGTAACTAGCCCAGCCGCAACACAATGTGCCTCTGCCTCCTTTTTAATATTTTATTCTATTTTGCATAGAATTTAGTGCTTTCCCAGAGCTGCCCCCTTAAAGAGGGCGTAACTTTGCCTCTGCACCCCAAACCCTATCGTTATCCTCTCTCGAGCCTCCCAAGACAGCCCTGGCCCTACGGGGAGCTGCCGCTGGACAATGGCGAGGCCAGCAGGCAGAGAAGGCTGTGAGTGGGCAGCCTGTCAGATATCATGCTTGGCTTGCAACTGGCTTCTTCCTTCCTTGTTCACAAAGCAGCCTCGGATCTTATTTTAGCCTTCTTTAAGTCATTCCCTCTTACCCTTGACCCCGACCTCAGGTGAATTTTGCCAAAAGTGCTGGCATCGCCTCTCGCCCCGTTATCTGGTGGGAGGAGACTGCGCACAAATCGATCAATATTTTATGGATGTGGACACCTGTGTTCCCTTGCTGTCTGTGTGCTCCTGGCCCCGTTCCCCCAGGACTTCCACTGAGGAGCTGAGCTGAGTGTGGCATTTGGGCAAAGTGGCCTCTAAAGTCTCAGCTGAGCCCTCAAGCCAGGGGTGAGCGAGAACTCTGCACAGAGAGCACTGCAACAGCAGCTGGTAGGGAGCAAGGTGCCCAGCAGCAATGCTACCAAATAAACAGCCAGGGAAAAGGACAGATGGACAAGAGGGATCCCGGTCAAGAAGCTTGTTTTGAAACAGCAGTGACAGCTCCAGCTTGGAAACCTCCTAGCATGTGACCTTTAGCCACCGCTGACTCTCTCCTTCCTGCTGCCACATCCTGTCTCCTGCCCCCACACTGCCACAGCGTGCCTGCTGCCTGGCAGCCTGTGCTCTCTGCCAGCATCCTCCTCCCTCACATACTCCTGGTTTTAGCCCTCCACACCCTTGCACCTGGGTGAGCAGGGGCAGACAGGGTGGATCTGCTGCTGCGTGCAACCAGCAAAGGAGCATGGGCAAGAGCAATGCCGCAAACTATGGAGCAAGTGCTTTCCCAAGCTCCACTTGGCCTGCTCCTGTCACTGGGGAAACCCAGCAAGTGGAGCTGGTTAATGAAATGCCAGTGGAGGAAGGCATCGCCATCCATCAGGAAAAGGTTTTTTTTTACCAGGAGGCCAGCACAGTACTGGAGCAGGTGGTGGGATCTCCGTCCATGGTGGTTCTCAGGGCTCAGCTACGCAAATCCAGTGAGGTGACCTAGTGCTGGGACAGTTCCACTTACAGCAGGGACTGGGCTACAGACTTCCAGCACCTCTTCCCACCAACACTCCTGCTGTCTCCTGGACAGGAGGCAGTGTGGAGCCTCCTTTTTTCTCTAACTTCCCTTGCTTAGGATACTTGCTGGGTAAAGGATTAGTACTGGTGCAGAAGATGACTGGGGCAAAGGGCCAACTTATTCTAATTATTCCTGCAGAAACCCAGAAACTAGAGACAGTCCTGCTACCCAGGAGACCACAGCACTCCTCCTCTGGGCCTCAATCCCACTGCAGCATGACAGCTCCTTCTCCTTATCTTCCCCTCTTGGTTCACCTAACCCCTGGCACTTCTCCAGACCCTCCGAGTACTCCTGCCCCCGGTTTATCAGCTCAGGGTCAACAGTGGCACTGCTGGAGTGCAGCTGCTGACATGCAGAGCTGCTCATTACAGCTCTTAAAATCATACCTGTAGCCAATGTAAAAAAGACACTTATTCACAAACATGATGATATTTATCTTGCTACCACAGATTTTAAGGCCAAGAAAGAAGTACTGCATTTTCCAACCTTGTGCAAAACAGACAGTACAAACTCCTGTAGTTCAGGTCAGGTACTTGTGTGGGACTGTGTCTCTAATTGCTGACAGCATAATAAAAAGAGATTAAGCCTCTACCACTATCCTCCATGGGCAAATCAAGGTAGGTTCCCCAGGTGGCAGCCCCCTATTAAAACCACCTGTCTCCTCTGCATTTGCCCAGCTGTAACATCCATTGCCAGGCTGAGATGCTTCTCCCAGATCTCAGAACGCCTTTGTAGCTAACACATCCTCCTTGCAAAGGTGCTTCATAGGTGAAACCTGTCCAAATCAGCTCCATTGCTTTCACAGAGGCTCTTTTTGTGAGGCATAGGTGTCCTTGGTGTGTCTATACCCCATCTCCCTGCTCTCCTTCCCTCCAAGTACCTCAGTGGTACCTTCTCCCTTGCACTACATTGCTGAAATATTTCTATGTCAACTCTCCAAGTCTTCCAAGATTCTTCACTAAAACTGACCCCTAAAATTGCTTCTATCCACAATCATGCAGATGTGTGGCAACGAACACAAAACCTTTGGGCCTAGCAAAGTCATCAGCCCAGTCAGCTGCCTGGATTTGGGTGCAAATGTGGAGAAATTGGCACAGACGAGCAGATGCCACCAATGGCTGGGTGATCACAACACTTAACAACACGTAGAAATGTTCCTGTCTAACAGTAAAGGAGGGAATGGATTTTCTTCTAAAAATACACAAACACCAGTCCAGGAGGGAGTTTTGGAGCTAGGTCTCCATGAGAAGGCAGTTCTAGGCCCTACTAGAGCCCGGGACCTAACTGACCTTACCCTTCTCAGCAGTTCCCCATTGACTCCATCAGGTTGGTGGGACTTGTGGACATCCTCCTCAGGAGCCCTCCACTTCCTCCCTAGCAGGGATAGACAGCCTGGGAGAGCAAGACCCACTGATGGGATTTTGTGGATTCAGCCCCTACAAAAGTGTCCATATCTATGGGTGTTATGTGCAACGTAGTGTGTGCATGAAGATCCGAATTTCATACCCATGTCCCTGAAATGTGGAGTGCAGGATTTCAGCCCCTTCCTCAGCCAGACATGAGGCAAAGCAACCAGAGGCTGCACACCCTGCCCAGAACAGGCATTACAGCACATGACATCACTGGAATCAGTGACTGGCCCCCGTGACTACTGAAGTCTCTTCTCTTTCCATTATGCACTATTGTCCCCAGAAGTCTTCATTTTCCTTCCTGCACTGCCCCAAGGGTGCAGCAGCTCAGTGCTTGCCTCTCCCTCCAGGCGTGAAGAGGGGAGCTGGCAGCACTTTGGAGCCTGCAAGGCAGAGTTGCCAGCTGGCTGTCTTCATTGTGCCCTGATAAGGCTTCTCCAACAGACTCCTGGTTTGGGGAGGACTGTGTGCAGCACAGTGGAACAGATAGCACGCCTTCTCTCAACAAGCTTTTAAACTATGACAGCATTTTTACCCCTCAGATCTGCTTTCAATCCTTGCTCTGCCTTAGCTCTCACAAGCCACGTTATCAGCAGCTTTCAGATATTAAAACACATTAAAGGAAGGTACTGAAAGATGATCCAGCAGTCACATTTTCCAGAAATCTCAGCTTTCAGGTAACAAAAGATTCCCAGAGTAAGAAGGCAGCTGCAAGAACAAACCTAATGTGACCACAGCCTTGTACCAGAATGCAGAGGAAACGACCAAGCTTTGTCCCCAGCTGCTGCATCCCCAGCACTGCCTCTGAAGCTCAATGGCGGCATTTCAATGTCACACTCAACATTATCTTCTCTCTCAGCAGCAATGACTGCAATGGCTGAAATCAAGAGCACAAGGAGATCAAACCACCAAAGAGAAATGAAAATTTCCCCTGTCTCTTCGCAGCTATAACAAAAGGTTTGCAGGCATGCCAAGAGATTGGAACAATGCTCAGCAACAGCAACTGATGCTGTTAAAGCAGAAGCTATTTCTGCATTTCAGGTCTGAAATTCAATTATAATTTGGAGTTGACTGGAAAACAGTTACCTTGGGATCCCAACCAGGAAAACTCTATCCCTGCTGCTGGGGTTATCAGGATAAACTGATTCTCAAGCTGAGGTTGCATACTCATGTGGGGACCTCAGCAGACGAAAGCAACAGTGCAGGGCAGATCAGCTCCTAAAAGGACAGACCCAGGGACTAAAGAGGACCTTGCTGTTTCTCTCACCAAAACTTAGGATGTATTTGTCCTCTTTGCACATTTCCCAGTTTTACAGTTTTTATTCAGATGGGAGGCACTAGAAATGCAGTAATGAAGCAGTAATTCCTTCCCTTGGGTGCTATTGCACCTAGCATTTATTTAATTATTCTGAAAGACACTGAAAAACTTCCCTTGGGTCCTCTATATCCAGCAATCCAGACCTCACCACACACGCCCAGAGTGACCGAGTCACATTCAGAGGCTCCTCCCTGCCCCAATTCACTGGGGAAGCATGGAGAAAAAGTTAATTTTCAACTATGAAGATATTTGATTAATGGCTATTCAACACAAGATGATAAAGTCAGCTCCCCTCCTTCCCCACTCCAAATAGAGTTATAGTAAATAAAACACACAGATAGGTAAGCTCTAAAAAGCAGACGATAACAAGGTCTGTAACAAAGACCAGGACTCCAGAGACACTGAGAGATTGAACCATTACAGGAACCACTCAAGTGCAACCTTGAAGAGCTTCCACCAGAAACTTTACAACTGATAAAAAAAGCAGTATTATCACGGGCTTCGTGGGAAAGAGCAGATCTGTGATGGGATGTTTGAGGGTAACTGCAGGACCGTGTGAAGTTTATCATGCAATGTTTTAAGATTATGAGAGCAAAACTCACTATGGGATGTTGAGGGGAAGGATCAAAGGAGGCGAAAGGGAGGCATCAAGCTAAATCAGGGAGAATTGAGCATGGGAAATGGAGAGAGGAATAAGTAGGAGCCAGTCACACAGAGACTGGCTGCTGGTCAGCATGCCTGTGTGGCTGAGCCCTGCTCCCAATTACCACCATCTGTCCTGGCCTTGCATTAAACTAATCCCAGCTGTTTCCTCAGCACGCATGCACACTGCTGATCCATTGGCAAACTGCAAGCTGGACTAGCCTGCAAGCAGGAAAGGATGTCTGAGAGCCAGGCACCAGACACACCATAAGCCTGAGGGCCAGCTGCCAGCAACACACCAAAGTGTAGGCAGACAGCCCACCAGCACAGTCCAGGTCTGATGGGCCGCAGAGCAAGAACAGGAGTAGGCCTTTTTTGCTGTTTATGTTTTTTGAGCATTGTTTGGTGTTTCCCTGGGCTCTCACCACTGCATTTTCCTCAGTTTCTGCTGATCGGTCTGTGCCTGGTGGTATCAATAGTGAGTGGGAAAGCTGCAGCCTCACGCATAGCAGAGCAGGACATTTAAACAGAAACAGCCCTGACCACTGCTTGCTGCATCTTAAGGAGAAGCAGCTGCATCTGAGTGAACAGAGGCAAAAAGAAAGAACCTGACTGTACAGCTCCACAAACCAAAAGCAATCCCTGCTCAAGCCTGGGAGGCCAAGAACTGAGAGACTGCTGGGCCAGAAAGAGTGAAATGGGGACAGTCACAAGAGTGAACTAAGTGGCAACAGGGAACTAGGGAACCACTGGGCTAGAGCCTGCCCAGACAAAGCACTCAGCTGACAGCTCCACACAATACAGCCTTCATGCAGGCAGCAAGGATTTCAGCTCCCACTGCTTCCTCACAAACATCCCCGCTGCAGGGAAAATAAGGACAGAAATGCCAGAGCATCAGCTGGGAGTGAAAGGGGTTTCTGCTGCAAAGGATTAAGGGGACACAGCAGAATTCTGTATTTTGTGTTCCAAGGGAAAAGGACAAGACTTGAGCAAGAGTACAAAAGTTTTAATGGGTCAGTGAATCAGTCCTTGATGCAGAGGGAAAGGGGGCTATCATTGTTCCAGGTGCTCAAAGCTGCAGAGATGATCTGCACAGAGCAGCAAGGTGGTGGTACACACAAAGCTGCAGCAGCATTTGCTCTCCAAGGAAGGGACCAACACCTGGAAAAGCAGTTCCTCTCACTGTCCATTCACTTTCACTCTATGCTTCTTCTTCCTGGGAGGGATTTTAGGCCGCATCATTTTGGGAGAAGGCCGGACAGCCTTCAAGGGTCTCCTCTGTGCCTGCAATGAATGTTTCTTCTTCAGAGCAGGTCGTGGCAGCTTCTGCTCTTTCTCAGCTTTTGATCCCTCAAGTTTCTTCTTCTTTGGTGGAGGTTCCATGATAGTATCGGTGACAGTGGACAGAGCTGCTGCTTCCGCAGCAGGCTCTTCATCTGAAAGGAGAGAAAGGCTCTGTGTGAAGAACCCGCCTGGCTGCTGTGGGGGAAGCAGCCTGCGAGGGCAGGCCCAGCCAGCTCAGCTGAGCTCCAGCACTACGTTACCTGTCTGTGCCTGCGGGATGGCATTGGAGAATTTCTTGAGCTTGGCGATGAAGAACCCATCCATATTGTGCGTGTGGGGGTAGAAACGCCGCGTAGACTTGAGGGACGGGTGGAAGCGGCGGTCCTTGAACCTGGAGGAGGAAGGGGGGTGAGAAGTGATAGAACACCTCTGCTCAAACCTGGCCACCAAGGAGAAGTCACATGTGCAGCTTATGACCCGGCACGCACCTGGTGAAGCCTTCCTTGCCGAAGTCCAGGCCTGTGGCCACCAAACGGACATTGCGTTTCTTCAGGGCATAATCCACAACCCACTCGTTCTCCTCCACCTGCCAGAGGCTAAGCATTAGGATCCAAAACTCACCATCTCCTGAGCAGGAGGTGACCACAGCAGATCATGGTAGAAGGCACTTACCATGATGGAGCAAGTACAGTAGACAATGTAGCCCCCTGTCTCTGAGGCAGCATTGACTGAATCTATCGCGCTAAGAATCAGCTCCTTCTGCAGGTGGGCACAGCGCAGGATATCCTTCTCATCCTAATAGAGAAAGAAAAGTTAGGATGCCACAGGCACAGGGAAGTACCCCAGGCCTCTACAGTGGATGAGGGCAATGACAGAAGAGTAAAGCATATGGAATATACAAGAGTCTGGAGTCTTCTGCAGAAATAATCTCAAAAAACTAGCCCTGGTACAACACACAGAATAAGAAAGAAAAGGAAAAATGTACTGTAGGTATTTCTCAAGAACAAAGCTGCCCTGAAGTCCATCCTCTTGTGACTCATACTTGAGTCTGCACTGGTCACTCACCTTGTTGGTTTTGACAGCAGGATCCTTGGAAATGACGCCTGTTCCGCTACAAGGAGCATCAAGCAAGACACGGTCGAACCCTCCAAGCACCTGCAGGCAGATGTACATTTGGAATTACACTCACAGGTGGGGACTCAAAACAGGGCCAAGACTAGAAGGGGAACCAGAAGACTGGGAAGGAAGGCAGGAAGCACTCCTTCTCCCTGTCCACCTTCCTGCCTCTGTATCAAATAACAAACACACTTCTCAGCAGCTCTGCTCATCCTCTTATGACAGGTGACTTTGAAGAACACAGCTGCACACAAGGGACAGCACAGCAGCTCTAGGCAAGCACTGTAAACAGGAACATACCTTGGGGAACTGGCGTCCATCGCAGTTACTCACGACAGCATTGGTGACTCCCAGCCGGTGCAAATTCCCTACCACGCTACGCAGCCGCTCGGCACTGCTGTCGTTGGCCAGGATCATCCCTGTGTTCTTCATAAGCTGAGCTGCCAGAGGGCAAAACACATCAGCAAGGGGCTGAAAAACCTCTTGTGCTTTCTTCTGCAGTGACAGCCACCCTCTCCCTTTTCTCGAGTTCAGTCCCCCTCCATTCCGCCTTCCTGTGTAGACCAATGGAAACTCCTCACTTGACAGAGCATCCCTCCCAAGGCTCCAGGGTGGTACCTATGTAGCTGGTCTTGCCTCCTGGGGCACAGCACATATCCAGGATACGCTCATTCTCCTGCGGAGCCAGTGCCATGACAGGGAGAAGACTGGAGGCTCCTTGCAGCATGTAGTGTCCAGCCAGATACTCCGGGGTGGCACCTGGGCAGGGAAGGCAGAATGGAAGAAGATGACACACGAAAGAATGAGAAGCAGGAGTGGGTGAGCTCTGCCCTGTACTGTAAAGGTGACCTCACCGATGGGCACAGTGGAGTCATAAATAACAAGTCCCGTTTTTGACCACTTCCCCAAGGGGTCGAGATTCACACCACGGTTGATTAGAGCCTGCAAGACAAGGAGAAGGGACTCAGACGCCGCTCTGTGGGACAGGCAACTCAGGACACAGCCACTGGCTCCTGCTCACCTGTGCCAGGTCCCGCCGCCGCGTCTTCAGTGTGTTGGTGCGAATGGTGACAGGGCGGGGAACCTCGTTAGCCTCCAGGAAGTTTATCAGCTGGATGGAAGAAGGGGGAGAGAACAGAGATGAAACTGAATGCTCAGGGAGGCAGCCAAACCCCCACTGGCCAGTACAGCTACGGGCAGGGCACGATCTCACCTCAGGGAGTGGAAAGATGTCCATGAGCTTCGTGAGCAGGAAGTCGCTGTAGGAGTAGTAGGTGGCCATGTCCCGGCGCAGCAGAGTGAGGTATTCCTGCCGTGAGCGCCCCTCCTCCCGCTTCACCCTGAAGTCCTGCAGCACCTCCATGTTGCCCTGGATGCGCTGGTGAATGACGTGCAGGTCAGCTGGCTCAGCGAGTGGGAACACCGTCAAGGAATCACAAACAGCTAAGGAGCTCACACAGCAGCTCTTTACAAGCACGATCAGTCATGCTGCGCTCGCGCGCCACAGCAGCGCCTGTGCCAGAAGGGCTCTGCCGGAATACGGCTTTCGTCAGAGTTCAGTAGAGGTGGGATTCAAAGGATGGAACCAGACAAAAACGTTCACAGGGCAGAACTATGGGGTGTTTAAAATAATTACTTTAGATAAACAAAATCGGGAAAAAAAAACCAACAACAAAAGAAGTTTTTAATACTGAAAACGTTACCTGCAACCGAAAAGAGACTAGAAGCTCCCCAAGGGCAACCACGGGGTACAGAGGAGAATAAGAAGGGAGGCAGGAAATTAAAATCACCAAAGTCCAGCTGCAAGCACTTTGGATGCTAGAATTGCTGTTATCAGGAACTCTGGGAATGGGTTACACAAACATCTACCAAAAAAATCAGAGTAGAGAGAAACAAGCCACATAATAAGACATCCATATGTATTTAGGACTAGAAAGGAAATTAGGGCAGGTTCCAAGCCCCATACAGGGTGCCCCAGAATTCCTAACTGTGCTATACAGAAGCACAGCATTATACACTATCTATTAGGACAGCTCAGCTAAAAATACCTTGTCATGCACAGACACTCTTGCTAAGCAATATGCATGATAAAGGCCAAGCGAAGCTCTTTGGTTGTATCCCAGTCCTGTGCTGCATTATGCTTACAGATGTCACAGATAAAAAGGATATCTTCCTTCTCAATCTCTTCACTAGTTGGCAGTTTAAATTCTTCATCTATATCCAGGTTGAGTTGCAGATCTGGGCCCTCTTCTTCCTTCTGTCCCATTTTCTGCTTGCTTGCCTCTTCTGCTTCCTCCTCCTCTTCGCTGTCATCCTCACTGAGGCCTTCCCTAAGGACAAAGAACAGGATCATACAGATACTTCTCAACTACCATTTCTTAGATGGCAGAAAAGACAGAAGAATAACAACACAGGTTCCCTATCTATCCAGGAAAGGCTCTGCACACTCACCTGTCAGACTTTTGCTTCAGGGCAGCTTTTTCAATAGGCAGCAGCTAAAAAGAGACAAATGATTAATCAAAAAACATCCATAGTTGTCCCCTTACTTCTCATCATCTGTGAAATTTACTTGCTCTGTTTAAAAGGGACAACAGACATAAGCACTGAATGTTATGCTGGAATCAGCTGCTAAACTTGAAGTCATTCTTGTGAAGGAAAGAAGGGGAAAGTTCTCCACCACCTCTCCACCCCTGCCACTAAAAGCATCCTTTCTCCTCAGGCCCGAGGGGGCCTTTCAGCCAACAACATCAAGTATTTATTGTGTAATTAAGGGCAAGAAGTTCCTACCTCTTCTTCCTCTGATGACGAGGCACCATAATCATCCTTGCTGCTGTCATCCTCCATTTCCCAGCTGCCTTCTTCCACCTCACCATCACTGGACAATTCCACATGGTTTCCTTTAGGCTGCGTTTTCTTGACTTTGGCTGGAGCCAGCCACTTGGAATTGCCATCACTGAAGCCAGACCGGCCACGGACAGTTTGTCCTGCTGCCTTTACAGCACATTTCTCCTTCTGTGGGGACACTTGCTCTTCTAGAGTAAGAAGAAGTGACTAAAAGTTAGGCATTATTTCCAAAATCAGGGTGCTCTACTTTTTCAGTTGTTACACAAAAACACCTTTGTCCTAGTCCAGAGCTGCCTGTACAGAGGGACAGACTGCTTGCTCTCTACATCTCAAAAAGTACTGGGCATATTCTCACCTCTCCCCCAGTGGACCTTTAGGGGGATCTAACTATAACTACCAAATTAAAACACTGCCACAAAATTCTTATAGTATTTGCTCTGACATATTACAGTACCCTCTGTCCCAAATCCCTGTCTATCCTTCCTTCTTTCTATTTCCAGAGCTTCCTGGGCTACGCAAGATATAACACGAAGATTTAAAATCCTCAGCTAAAAAAGCAGCCTGCAACAACCCTGCTGTGAATGGAGGATAAGTGAAAAATACATTTAACACGTGGAAGAGAGACCTTTGACTAGGTCTTCAGACAACAGTGCTTCCTGGCGTGGCAGTCACCAGAAATCAGATAGAATTTATTGTTACTGTCTATTAGACAGCATCCAGAGGGGGGCCAAGATGATAAAGGGTCTGGAGGGGAAGTCTTGTGAGGAGCAGCTAAGGTCACTCGGTCTATTCAGCCTGGAGGAGATTGAGGGGAGACCTCACTGCAGGCTACTACTTTCTCGAGAGGGGAAGAGGGGCAGGCACTCGAACAAGTTCCCAAGGAAGCGATCACAGTCCGTCTGAGTTCAAGAAGTGTTTGGACAACGCTTTGAGGAACATGGTGTCACTCTTGGGGCCAGGAGCTGGACTCAATTATCCTTGTAGGTCCATTCCAACTCAGGATACTCTAAGATTCCGTGATTTAAAATAACGAAATCCCACGTGTCTCTTGCCTTCGAAGCGACGCCCGAGGAGGACGGTGGCAGCAGCGCCCGCGGGGCAGCACGATGGCGGGCGGGCCGCCGGCCCGTCAGCCCGGTTCGGACCCCGCTCCTACTCACCTGCCGACTCCCGCCCTCCTCCTCCTCCTCCTGCTCCTCCTCCGAGCGGCCTCCTCCCCGCCAGGCCGCTGCCCGCTCCCAGTCGCCTCTTCGCAGCCCTGGAGCGGGAGGGGAAGCGGCGATCAGCCCCGGCCCGGCCCGGCCCGGCCCGCACACCCCGGCCCTCCGAACCGCTCCCCTCACCTCTTTCTCCCGTGACTGGAGAGCTTCTTCCTGCCGCTCTCCGGCTCTGCGGAAAGACACGCGGCGGTCAGAGGGCCGCNNNNAGCGAGCCCTGCAGCCCAAACCGGGGGGAGCGTGCGGAGGCAGGCACCAGAGAAAGGCGCGGTGCAGAGGCAAAGGGGAAGGAGGTAGTTCTGGAATTAGAGACTGCTGAGGTAGGGGTAAAGGGGCTTAAAGATCATAGAGCCCAATACCCCTGTGCCAGAGGTAGTGACACGACTCCAGAGACCAGGTTCCTCCTCAAGGCCTCACTGCCAGGGATGGGGCATCTACCACCCTTCTCAGAGGTGTAGGATACCCCAAAAGCAACTCTGATACAGCAAAAAGACATGGCTACCTCTCTTTCAATGTTGAGACTACATACTTACCACCCCTGTACACTCATGATAATAGAGACAACAAAATAAAATACAAGGAAACTTTATTTTTCAGTTTTATCAACGTTTGTTGGTTTTTCATTGTTTGCTTTTGTCTTGAAGCTGCTTATTAGTTGACAAGTCCAGTCAGTTTTTGTATTAAAAAGGATTTTGATGGAGGTAGCTTTGTCTCTGTCCTGGCTTTTGCTTGGTCTTGCCTGCGCACTTTGTCTCAGTAAAACTCAAAATAAAATTAAGAACGAAAACTGGAATTCCAGGCGGAGGCAACAAGCAATGCAGCCAGGTTCTCCATGTAACAGACATGGCGCTGGGGCCTCCAGTCACTATATACAGAGTCCATCATACATCCATCCCCCTCTCTCCTGAACACACTCCTTGCTCCAACGGGCTAGCTGCAGAGGAAGGAGTTTCTTCTCCTTCCAGAGACCTGAGCAGCACTTCCATGGAGGGAAACAGCACCCAGTCAGGAATGTCAGGCAGAGGGGTAGAGTGTGAAGGGGTGGGGTGGGGGAATCACTTCAGCTTGGCCGAAAGGTCAACAGCACTGGGCCAGGGACTCACTGCTGCTGGGCCACCTGTAGGGCGAGAGAGGAGGACCTGAGACTCACGGGCTGGCCACCAGAGCCCAGCTTGGCCCATGGAGGCCCCCCCCCCAGCTGCCTTACTGACCAGAGAGGGTACGTACTTGTTGGGGAGGGGGCGGCGGCGGGGGCTCGCTGCTGCGGTTGGCCAGGCGGCTGAGGATGTTGCGCTCTGACATCTGGAGGCGCACTGCCACAGGTGGGATGCGGGCAATCGTGGCAGGCAGACGAGTCACATCTGCCTTCATGTCACTCAAAAGCTCCTCCAGCTGCTTCAGAACTACAAGAGAAAGGGACATCTGTTCCGAGAGGAAAAGGACACCCTAGAGGGGACAGCAATGCTAAACACCAGTCCCACCTTTGTTTAACACACTGCATTACCTTTGTGCAGCACAGCATTGGCTGGTTTATTCCCAGCCATTGACTCCTTGGATAGGTGCTGGTGGCTCTCAGCCAGGCATTCCACCTCAGCAAAACGTGTGTTCAGAGCCATGGATGGGTGAGATGGGTCTTCAGACATATTCAGATAGGCAGCTCGCCGCAACTGTTCCTCGATCACCAGTGCTTGCTCCAGGAGCTGCAAGGTGGGGCAGGAATGAGTCTTTCAGCAGCTGCCTGAGAGGGAGCCTTATTTGCACCACCAGTCTCCTAATCCAATTCTCCACCATCTCAAAGTGAGATGTAGCTGAATATCCTTTCACCAGCTTGTTTTACTGAATAGCCCAAAACAGTAAGGGCTTCATGAAGCAAAGTCAGATACACAAGAAAAACAGGCTACGTAGGGTTTAATAGACTACTACAACTCCTCTAGTATTTTCATTCCTCTTCTGATTATTTTTACACATTCCTTATGAGGCAAATGGGACTGAGATTGCTCTTTGAACCCAAGGAGGAAGTATTCCATTCTATTTATAAAAAGAGTCTAAAATCTTGCAAGCAGTTGTAGAAATCAGCTGGCATCCTGTCAGTGCAGAACTGATTGTTCAGTCTGCAGTCAATTAATGCTTTGCCCCAAGACTGAGACCTACATGGCTTTTAACTTGGGATTGATCTTAAACCACTCCCACAACTAAGCCATGCTCACTCCTGAAGAGGATGAAGTAGAGACTGAGGGCAGCCCTTTCAGCAATCCATGGAGTCCTGTTCAGGCACATGGAGTGGGTTGTAGCAGACTGAGCAGAAGCTGTGATGAAAACAGCTGCTTGAACCTTAAGCCTCCTGCACACCAGTTCTTCAATAAACATTTGGATAGAGAGCACTGAACCAAGCTCCCCAATACCATTTCCAGAAAAAAGGGAGCTCCTATAATGGAGCAACTGCACAATCCTGAGATATACCGCTTTTTTTATTACTTCTAAAAGAGAAGGTACTGCGTAAATCTTTCACTTTCTTGGTGGAAACTCAGAACTGCAAAAACTTGTTCTTAGAGATCCAGGCAGTTATCACACTAAAGAGAAATCCTTACCTTAAATCTCCTTGCCAAGAACTTATTCTTTATTTCCAGGAAGTTACCCCTGTTCATCTCACCCTTGAAGGGTTCATTGAGGATGGCGTAACGTGGATCATTCTGAATATCCTGCCAACGGGCATAGCCATGACTGAGATGGGATGAGCTCAGGCAAACAAAGGCAGTGAAAACAAGGGAATACACAGCCCAGGCAGTACTGTTCTCCAGAGGGGGTATAGAAAGGGGGTACAGAGAGGGGACGAACAGGAGCCAAGGAAGAGGAATTGGAACTATGTCCTGCTAAGTCTTAACTATGCTACAGGAAGCTTCCCCTCCCCACCATCCCTTTCACTCCTGTGAAGAGGATAAAGCCCTTTCTCATTTAACCTACTCCAGAACAGTCCCTTTCACTGTGACAAATTATGTACGAGGTGGGAGAATGTGTCTGTCATGGCAAGGATACTTGATGATCCCAGCAAGGAGCCAGTAGTCATGACGCCGATGCCAGATCTCATAGGTCTTCTTCGTGACAGTTGCAGCTCGCTCTTCATTCTGCCAGAGGGAGTGTAGTTCTGGAAAGGCAAGAGACACCAGAACAGTTGGAAGTTATTTCACAAACATAAGCAGGAGCTTATAAACAAGTTCAAGCAGATAAAGATCTCATACCAGTGAAACCACCATCTGCTATGTTGAACATGAAGCGCTGCTTTACTGCCTTCTTGTGCCTTTCATCTACTGACTCCTTCAGCATCTCTCCATTCTGCAGCATCACTACATCTCTCTTATCATCATCCTTTTTCTCATCTGTACACACAGGAAATTATTAGAACAAACATGGCAGATACCACAAGCTGGGCCCACAAGGAATCCTTGCAGAAGAAGGGTTAAGGAAAAGAAGGGAGTTATCACCTTTCTCATCCAGAGTGATTATAGGAGGGTCAGGAGGATTCTCAATAGCTGCTCTGTCTTCCACTTTCTCCACATCGGCTGCAGGAGAGAAGGGGAACATGAGATGTACAGGAACATAGCAAGTCCACAGTTTTGTTCTTTGATCAGTGAAACACAATACTATTCTGTAATTTCCCACTGATTTTCTACATTCAAGCCTATTTCTTTAGGATGAAGTGCTTTGTACCTTTGCTTTCTACTTCCATTGGTTCATCTGGTCTTTCCTTCACTTCTGTTTCCTCTATTTTTTTTTCATCTGCTTCTGTGGAGTTCACTGGGGATTTTGCTTCCTGTGGGGGTGTCTCCACAGACTGAGCACACTGCAGAGGACAGCGATCAGTGAGAGACACAAAGTAAAGCAGTGCATGACAACAGAAGAGAGTCACAGTTGTTTGGAAAGCAAAGACACACAAAACTGTAAGGCAAATTCTGAGGACAAGAGAATTATCTTCAAGTATCACTCTAAAAAGCTCATCTCTGCTTCAGCCAAAATGGAGAGCGAGCAGAAGTAGAGAAATTCACAAGAGAAATCACAAGGCAAAAAAGCCAAAACTCACCTCCACAGGGGCCTCTGTTTCAGTAGCAGAGGCACTGAGCTCCTTCTCTGGTTCAGATTGCTCTCCTTGCTCCTTAGTACTAGCTCCTTCTTCTACTTTTACTCCTTCTTCTGTGTATTCCCCAAGCCAGAGCAACAGAGCAGACAAAAGAGAAGCAATCAGTATGGTCTTCCCTGTTACAGAGCCCACTTCTCCTTTGCTCCCAGAGATCATGCCCATCAAAATAGAAGTAACATGATCCCCCTCTTCCTGCCCACTACAAATGTTGGGCTTCTCACTGCTGTCAGCTAATCCCAGAGAAGCTAGTGTCCTCTCTTGCCTTTAAGGGCTTGCACATGTCTTTAGCAGCCCTCCTAACATGAGAGTAAGCTGATCTGCGTCCATCCCCAGACCCCACCACCACAGCTCCGGTGAGGGGAACAGCCAGGGTAAGGTCAGGACGCAGGGCTGCACAAGATGGGTGCCCTCACCAGGTGGAGGAACAGGGGCAGGTGTATTTGGCTGTGTATCCCCTGGCGTTGAAGGAGTTGGAGTTTTGGGAGAGGGTGAGCTGGGCTGTGAAAGTTTCTTGTTCTCCTCTATCTCTGCCAGCTCTGGCATACTCCAGCGGCCATTCACATGCTCAAATTCCTGCACCTGCACAAGAGGGAGAGAAAGACCTATCACTGGAGGAGTCATACAAAGCTCATCCTTACACCTGTAGAGGCAGACCACTGAGGACACAACAAAAGTAGGTGTGAAAGGACAGGTAATTCCCTAACTCAGGACCCCAGTGACTACAGCTGTATGGACAGCAAGGGCCACATTGCTCTGCTAAGCACCTACCTTTTTGCGTATAAGTGACATGACCCCAATGCGGGTAAGGACGTGCTGTCGAGAAAGACCTTCCCGTGGGACCCCATCTGCAAAGGTCTCTGCACCATCAGCTCCAGGTTCACATAAATGACGCATGAACAGTGAGACATAGGCCCTGCAGCGATAGAGACAAGAAGATAGTCCATAAATTGCATTATCTGGAGTCATGCATTGTCAGACCCCTTCCAGTACATAAGGGAAATTACTCCAAGACTCTTAACCCATAGTAACAGAAGTTCTGGGGCTCCAGGCTCCTTCAAGGGAGAATAAAATCACTGATAAAATCACTACGCACACAGAGGGCACACGGCTAACTCAAGAGTCTTGAGCCAGAAACAATCAAATCCAAGGAAGACTCTGGGAGAGTATCCATTACATGCTTGCAGAGCCATGCTACTCCTCTAAAAGCATTTGCTTTTGCTGATTAAAGAGTCAGGTCCAAGTAAGAGTTAGGAACAATCCCAGCTTATAACTCATTCTCCCAAAAAGAATCAACCAATACATTAAGGAAATGTAGTCTCCAAGAAAAGGCCCAACTCTCATTCTTCCCTAAAAGGATTGGGTGCTGTCATTGGGTGCTGTCTTCCATTCCTGCCTAATGCAGACTCACTTGAACTCTTTCTCTGACTTGCCACGGAGGTCCCGAACAAGCCACTGAGTGGTGAAGGCATCCTGAGGTGGCATTCCATAGCGCATGATAGCATTGAGGAAGGCTTTCCGCTGGCGAGCATTGAAACCCAAAACCTAGAATGAAGGAGCAGACAGACAGATATGGCAAGAGCAGTACAGGAGGAGATGGGATGCAAATGCCTTCCCTGGTACAACTTACCTCGATGTTCCCTCCCACACGGGCCAGTAAGGGAGGCAGAGGCTTATCCTTATCATTTCTCAGGCCCTTGCGGCTGGGCCGACGAGCTGCTGAAGAGAGAAACGCAGCTAAGTAAAGAGACAATGCACAGTGTATTGTTGTATGAATACTGCCCCAGCAGGAAAACACCACAAAACATACGAGTTGCCCAAATCAAGTCCCAGCTGTTTCTGCATTCAAAGCAACCCAGGAACTCTGGCTCCAGCAGAACTTACCTTCAGACCTCTCATCAAAGTCCTCGTCTCCTTCTTCAGAAGCAACTGAATAGTCTGACTGATTATCTGACTGGTCATCCTGCCAGTCTGAAAGAAAAACAGCACGTGAGCCTGAGACGCTACTCCGTTACTTCCCAGCAACATATACTTACACCCACTTTTCCCTCAGGGTCCTGTGGATTTGTACCTCTATCCTCCTGTGAGCCATCGTTGTAGTTAACTTGCTTGCGAATGCGTTTGCCCTTGCCCAGATTCCTGGCTAGATCCTCCTGTTGTTGCTCATAATGGTGACGGAGCAGTTTTTCCCAGTAATCAGGATCCACCGACTCCTCCTGCTTAATAATTTCCCGTTCAACCTCCTCTTCCTCCTGCCAGAGAGTTAACAAATTTAGGGCCCTATGCTCCAAGTCCCAGCCTGTCACAGCAGATATATGCATGCCTGCTTGGCCTTAAAAGCTTCAGAGCTCAATTAACTTAATTGATGCTCCATCACTCAGCAGAACATATTAGCTGACATCTACCTCATACTCACCCCCATCTCCTCCTCCCGAACCACATACTGGGCCACCTTGAAGGAGCTGAGATATTCATTCATGCCCTGAAGTTCTGTATCTTCTGTTTCATCCTGGTTCCGATCCAATAGACGCTCAATTGCTTTGTCATCATAGTGGATGACACTACTGTCCTCACCTTCTTTATTATCCCCTGAAGGAAAAGCACAGGCACCATTGCTGTATGGATCTCAATGGACTAAGAAAGGGAATGCCACCCTAGACCCTCCTTTATAAGAGCTATAATCAGCACTGTGCCTACCGTCTCTCACTAAATAAGGAGCCAGATTCTCCCCACCCCTTTCAGTTCTACTCCCAGGCACTCACCCCCCTCAGTAGCCTCATCCTTGAAGAGCTCTTCAGTGCCAAATTTGAGAATATCATCAAGTTCCTGTTTGGACATGGAGCCTGTCTTGGAGCCCAACCCTGGTCTCACTACCAGATGAGTTAGCATCATCTTCTTCTTGGCCACCTGAGTGATACGCTCCTCCACTGAGGCCCTTGTCACAAAGCGGTATATCATCACTTTCTTGTTCTGTCCAATTCTGTGTGCACGGCTGAAGGCCTAGAAAAGAGATGTGCTCACAAACAATCTAGAGCTACACAAGCAGTAGTCTGACAAATCCCACCTACCTCCACAAGCTTCCCACCTGCCTTCACGTTGGCTCTTAGCATTAGTGAAGGCTGTGCCCTAGAAGATCCCTCCACTATTTCACTTCCCATCTCTACCCATCCTCACTGCTCTAATTTTGCATATTTCTAGAGGGGAAGTCTCACACTCCTTCACTCTTTCTGATTATTTAATTTCTGCTTGTCCTCAGGATTACTCCATGAAGAGTGATCTCCTTGAGACTCACCTGAATATCATTGTGGGGGTTCCAGTCTGAATCATAGATAATCACAGTATCTGCTGTGGCCAAGTTAATACCAAGACCCCCAGCTCGAGTTGAAAGCAGAAAGCAGAATTGCTGAGCTCCAGGAGCTAAGATAAAAAAGAGAACAAAAGTAATCAAGGGAGAGTGCAATACTCAAAGAAGGATTTATAACTGAGCCACATCACCTGACAGGGAATTGCTACTAATTTCAGATTCCAGGAAAGTAATAGAAGACTTGGAGCACAACAATCCCATGATGAGCATTAAGCACATACAAGGCAAGTTTTCATTTTACAGAAAAAATAAGGGACTATATACCATTGAAGCGATCAATAGCCTCCTGACGCATGTTCCCTGTGATTCCTCCATCAATCCTCTCATATTTGTATCCTTCATGTTCCAAAAAATCTTCTAGAAGGTCCAACATTTTAGTCATCTGCATATCAGAAAAACACCACAGAAGCATGAAGGACAAGTGGATACCAGATCAAGAGACTTCCTTCTCAGAGAAAGTATTTCCAGCCTAAAGGTTTTTGCTCTATATACCTGAGAGAATATGAGCACTCTGTGACCTCCTTCCTTTAGGTTCTTTAACATCTTCTGGAGCAGCAACAGCTTTCCAGAGGCTCGAATAAGTGCACTACCATCATACATGCCATTTGGCATTTTTGGAGCTTCCTACAAAGAAAAAGAAAAAGAGGGAATAAGGGACAAGGGACAAAAACAGCTTGAAGGCATGTAACTTGGTCTTAATCCCCAGCTGATGCTGGCTCACACCTCATCACTTAGCTTGGCACAACCACAAGGTATAGCGCTGCCTGTATGAAACATGAGTGCTACCCTGTGCCTCTTTGTCTTGCAGTTTGACTCCTACATACCCTCCTCTCTTCTTACTTAATCCCTACTCTTACATTCTTTGCCACCTCATATGAGTCCAAAGACAGCTCCTACCTGTCATAGAAATGTGCTGGAAAAGGAATGCCCTTCCAGCATGTTGGGTCTAAATAAAGACAGGATGAAAAAAAAACACATAGAAGCAAAAAGAGAGAAATGGGAACCCCTCCATGCCTCACCTAGGGAGCTAACTGGCTCCTTGAAAACAGCCAGAAGGGAATTTGCTTATACAAAGTGACTGGACATACCATAGCAGCCACAGGAAAGAGGTAGGGGTGGTTACAGCACTTCTTCAGATCCATAACAACATTGAGCAACGAGACTTGGTTACCACCACCCCGTGCATTCAGTGCCTCGAAGTTTCTGGTCAAAATGTACTTATAGTATTTCCTGAAAACAAAAAAGAAACAGAACAACTCAGAGTTGCCATGAGAATGACGAACCTACTCTTGCTAAACTCTGCACAGCTCCTGGCATTACCTGCCAGCTACCTAGGTTCTGCCAGTGGCACTCATTATCTCTTTATCCCTTACACCAGAGCATAGGATTAGTCCCTTCCTCTGCTCTAGTGGCAGCCCACTGTGCAAAAAACCCTGTAGAGTAAGGATAAGGCTGTTGCAGCACTCTTTGAAACTGCAGAGCAGAGAAACAGTAGCTCAATGGCAGATGCTCTCTTCTCATGCTCTCACTCACTTCTGCATGGGACTCAGCTCCACTCTGACAATGAGTTCAGTCTTAGATGGCATATTCTTGAAAACATCAGCCTTGAGACGCCTCAGCATATGTGGGCCCAGCATGTCGTGTAGCTTCTTGATCTGATCTTCCTTGGCAATATCCGCAAACTCTTCTAGGAAGCCCTCCAAGTTACTGCAGGGAAACAGACACTCAGCAAGCGCCACAAAGGAAAAAGAGCAAGTGAGGGGATAGGAATGACAAGACAGGCAGGCTGACTTGCACTGCAAGACATACTGGAATCTCTCGGGGGTCAGGAAGTTCAGCAGGTGGAACAGTTCTTCCAGGTTGTTCTGCAGGGGAGTTCCTGTAAGCAGCAGCTTGTGTTGGAGGGAGTAACCATTCAGCACACGGAAGAACTGGAAAGGAGAGAGCAGGGAAGAAAGTGGGAAAATAAACCAAAACACACAAATATGTCAAAGGCTTATTAAGTCATAGGCTTACAAAAAAAATTCTAGAAAGGAAGTTGCACCAATCTAGGGTTCAATTTAGATCACATCAGCTGTTTGGACACGAGTTCCAAGTAGTTCACATTCCAGTCAGGGTTACTAGACTGATCTCATTTGGATCATTGTTCTGCATAGCTAAAACATGACTGCAGCAAATCCTTCGAGCCATCAGGTGCTAGGTAAGTTGCCTTTGCTCTTAAAAGTTACAAACTCTTTCAGAACAAAAATCATTTCTAGACTGCTGTACTATGTATTTTTTCTTGCTAAATTAGTGTTCCACATTCCTACAACTACTCTGCCTTAAGAATTCTAGAAATAACTAAGTCAGTCTTCCTATTTGTATCACTCCTGGCAGTGTTCCAGAGCTCTGAACAAACAGAGGAGAAAAAGAGCTAAGGGTTTGCCAATGTGTCTTGAACGTAATTCGCACTGGTTTTCACAACAATGAAGTAATTCCAGACAGATGTAGTGAGCAGTTAAAGTAAAGCACTGAAAAGCATAAGTGTACTATGTTCACCTGCACACACTGACAATAAAGCAGTAATTTATTTATAAGCTTGGCCATTTCTTCCCTTATCTTACACTTAGCATGATACAAGGTCAAACTTAATGAAAGCAGCTGTACTAGATGGCAAACAGAAAACAAATCGCTTCTGTTTTGGTTATTGCACCAGAAGAGTACTTCTAGTGGCCTCCACAGGGATTTATCTATGCATTTATAGTTAAAAAAATTCTTATTTTGGAATCAAATGTGGAAGTTACTAATTATATCTGCAAAACTTCAGGAGATAACCCAGATTTGTCAAGAAGCATCTGACCTATCTATTTTGCAGCCAAACACCTATGAGCTGTTCTTATAGGACAGGAAACTGCTGTAGAAAAAGATTTCATAGTTCTGCATAGTGGCATAGTGTAACCTTGAGCCTTTACATCCTCTTTCAATTAATGAATATTAATAGTAAGCATTCATACCTACTTCCAATGGTTTCCATGCTAAGCATAGAAAGGCATCCAGTCTTAGTGCCTACAATAAAATAAGATCTAGAAACTGAATTGCAAAGCACAGCTGTGATGTCTCAGGAAGATGCCTCAAGCCAAGATCCAAAAGACTAAAGCCATTTAAATAAAACAAACAAAAATCAAGCACCAATTTTGTCTTACAGTCTCCAAAAACCTCTAAAACCAGCTTTCCAATAGTAATTGTTTTTGGCATACTGAGTACTAGAATCCAGCTGAAGACAGACAAATCAATATCAGAATTAAGGTGCAAGGCCTAAGGAGAGGCTGGATCAAGACAGTACAATCAAGTTTACTCAATTCAAACAAGCTTAGTGAAGGTGCAGCCTCATATTAAAGAGCCTATATGGCTTTCAGCACCTACCTAGGCATTTTTGAACACTTCTGCCCACCTTCAATTTCTGTAACACCTAATTAGTTCTGCTACAAAGCCGGATGAATGCAGAGAGCAAGCCTACTCTGGAAGTAGATTAATTCTGCTCATAGAGCATGCTCAGCATGGAAAACATTTCAAAGTAGAGGTGGTGCAGATATGTGATCTGCTTTCAGAGAAGTCATTTTGCAATTGAGAGCGACAACCACATCCAGGTTTTTCTGTTTTCCAGTCTACACCAATTGCCCATTCATCAGGAAATAAAGCTGGTTTAACCAGTGATCTGTATAAGCAAAGTTGTTGCCAATGACGATCAATCTCCAAATGCAGGCTGTTGATTTTTCTTTTTAATAACACATCAAATTTACTACTCAACAAATGACTAAGAGCTGTCTCTCTCCCCTGCAACATATGCCATGCCTATGAACCACCTATGCTTCTCTGTACCTTAGACTGATTGTTCTTCAGTCTGTGAGCTTCATCCACAATGAGACAGGCCCAGTCAATAGAGCCTAGTATGGCCATATCAATTGTGATCAATTCATAGGAGGTGAGAAGCACATGGAACTTGACAGCAGCCTCCTTCTGCAAAGGCAAAGGATGAACATGTAATGAGATAGAAGATGCAGTGTTTCTCCATCAAGTTATCCTGATGAGCCCTGGTCAACAGCACATCAAGAACTTTTCACATCCCCAGTCTCCTGTCATAAGATTTGAAATGCTGCCCAAACCATTTTAGCCTTTTAATTCCCTACTACCCTCAACACATGTAAGTCTCCTCAACCCTCTCAGTACCTGCTACTTTTGGACAGTTGCCAAATACTCTCACAGATATGTTTAACAAGTAAGTTGTGAGTTGAAGCATGTTTCAGAATTGAGATTTGGAGAAGAGTGGTTCATCAAAAAGCTAAGGCTTCAAAAGATAAATTGTTTACCATGGAATTTTAAATTACTATTAGTACTTAAGGCGGTCCCATTTCAAATGAAGGAAATGAGTCTATCTGCCTCTGCCACTGAAAATACTTTAGCTTCCATCTTGGTTTTACTAGGAAAACTAAAGTTCTACAAAAAGTAGCCAGCTAGCTCAGGCTCTCCCTCTCTGGGCACAAAATACAATTTCTCATATGTCTGGGTATGTCAGCCAATTCCTCAGAATGAGAAAAGTTCATACTTTTCTGGTATATTTGTCTTTTACACACAGTGACAATTCTGACACAACTTAGATCTGTAGAAAAGAGGCTCAACTTCACAGGTTGAGTAGGGAAGACAGAGGGACTTGCCTAGGGTCAGTATTACCTTAGTCAACTATCTTTCTCCAGTACTAAATTAGTTCAGACTAGTAGGAGTGTTTAAACAGTCTACAGAGCAGGAGTCTTAACACCCACTTGTTATCAATTTGCAGTTATTTTCCCTTGGAAACTACAAGCATAATCAGTTCCCAGGGATAGCAGAGTATGGGAATCTCAGCTGCTGGAAGTCAGCTGAATGTATCTCAATTCAAGCTTGCGTTACAGCGGAGTTCTGTACCTTCATTCTGGATGCTTTTTTGCCTCCACGTATGGCATTATCCTCAAAAGTGAACTCATTCTCACGGATAATGGCCCGGCTGTCTTTGTCCCCGACGTAGGTCACTACATACATATCTGGGGCCCACATCTCAAATTCTCGTTCCCAATTGATGATTGTGGACAGTGGGGCACTCACCAAGAAGGGACCCTTTGAGTGGCCCTAGAAATAGAGTCAGTAAGAGCATTAGATGACCGCAATCACTAATACAGGCAGCATCTCCCTGGGCAGTGACCTCCCAGCTCTCACCTCTTTGTATAAGGAATACAGGAACACTGCTGTCTGCACAGTCTTTCCCAGACCCATTTCATCAGCCAAGATTGTATCTGTGCCCTGGGCCCAAGAGAAGCGCAGCCAGTTCAGTCCTTCCAGCTGGTAGGGATGCAAGGTCCCCCCTGTTACATCGAGGTACTCTGGCTGCCGGTCATATTTCACTGTTGGCTGTAGTGGAAAGAAGGAAGAGTTGGAATCCTTTACCTTACTTAGTTAATTAACAAGAGTCCTTTCTAAGTCACCCTTATATTCACTGGTACAGATGAGGCTTCACAGATAACAACCAGACTAGTACCAAGCCCAATTTCCAAATGACCAAAGGCATCCAACAGGAAGCCTTTTATTTTTCGTAAAACGCTTTCACAAAGAGCTAGGGAATCTGACTCAAAGGACACGGTGGACCTTTGTCTGAAAGCTCTCTACTGCCATCTATTCTTTCAGCTATGAGGGAGCTCTAAACCATATGCTGTTCACTCTTCAGATTCCTATTTACCTGCGGGCACTCCAAAATAAGCAGCTCTATCAGATGGCTCCAAAGCAAAAAACAGCAACTTACATCTACTGTGGGAGTCTCAGGGGGCCTTTCCAGTTTCCGCATCTTCACTTTCTTTAACTTCTTACCAGGCCTGCCTTCTTCACCTCGCATCAGCTCCCTATGCAGAGACAGTCCCAAGTACATATAAGTTTAAGGCTTTTTATTAACAGATCCAAGAAAAAACCATTGCAGAGTATAGGAGGGCAATCACCCAACTCAAAGACGCTCAAGAGAACAGGC
The DNA here is from genome assembly GCA_013398075.1 of Notiomystis cincta. Taxonomy (NCBI): domain Eukaryota; kingdom Metazoa; phylum Chordata; class Aves; order Passeriformes; family Notiomystidae; genus Notiomystis; species Notiomystis cincta. Next base: position 186,793 of record VZRX01004859.1, read on the forward strand.
CTGGAACCTTCATGAACCTTCATGTAGAGGGGCACAAGGTCCCTGCCCAAAGGCATAAAGAATCAGCAATAAGAAAATGCTTCTTGCCCATTTCCATCTATTAATCCAGCAAGTGCTAGGGCTGACGTACTGAAGTACTTCCTCTAGAGGGAAGGGAAAGGAAAACAACCTCTAGATACTCCTCCTACCTGTGATTCCAGTAGGCTTGCTTGTAGAGGTCATAATCTTGAATATCCACATCTTCGCTTTCCCAGGATGCCTGGTCATAGGGTAGGTCTCTCCATTTAATCAAATAGTGGACGTTCCCCTTCTTATCCACACTGCACAAGAAACCAGCAAGTCTCAAGCACAGTGAAATGGCAGTATTCCCCCAATCCATTCAAATGGAAGAGAAGGGAAGGACTCTTAGTGAAGCAGCAGAAACAGAACAACAATGTCTGTCATACACGAAGAACTCCCACTGTTTTTCCCAGTCATACTGCAGTTTAGCTCATCCACTCTCCCTTAGCCCCGCTTAAGGACTTTGTTGAAAATCCTCTTTGTTACACCACCTACCTATGATTAAGGATCCTGTGGATCATCATCCACTCTGGCTTGATCCCATATCGATAGAAACGCTCCTCCATCTCAGCATATTTGGGGTCCTTGTTTTTTCTCTTTCGGCTTTTCTCTTCTTCCCCTCCAAAGTCTCCCGAGGGTGGCTCATCCATATCATTTTTGCGTTGGTAGTTACGAAACATGACCTGGCAGTGCAACTCCAGCTGCAGTCAGGACACAAGCAGTTAGTAGGTGTTTTAGCCTCAACTACCCACCCTTATGCCATGGTTAGGTTCCTCCACTCACCTGCAACTCTGACACCCAGGAGCAGTGCCAGTAGGACATGCCCTGCCATTTGACAAAGAACTGCCTTTCAGGCCGACCCTCCAGAGGCTTCGGGGGTGGAGCATTAGGGTCTGCATCAGGGGGACGTGGTGGTGCAGGGCCAACTGGGGGCTGACCCCATTTCCAGATCAAGATCTTCTGCACCTTTCCTTTCAAAGCTGGGCACTGGAAAGTTAAACAGAGCTTGATGCATCACAGTGTATGTACTCTAACAGAGAAGCACTGAGGAGCAGAAACAGAGTAGTCACTTTTATGGTTTCACTACACAAGACATAATTTGCTAGGTTTGATGAGCCCAGTAGTCTGCTCAACTACAACTTCATTGAAAGTTAGTGCAGAAAATATTTTGCTGTAGAACTAAAGGCCCAGCATAAGCAGCTTTTTTTTGTTCATCATCTTTAGGTTTTTATCACCTAATGAAAGCAACTAACACCATTTATATTACTTATTTCAAAAACTTTCTGGAAAAGCATGGTATTTCTCCTAACCATCTACTAAGAAAGGTCTTGGCATTACGAAGCTTACAACAGTGCAAAACCAGTTTGTCTCAGCATCAGTTTAAATTACTTTCTTTAAGCACTGAATTTGCTTGCACTTGGTCTCCTGCTTCTACACACATAGAGGAGCCCAGAAAAGTGAGCCTTGGCATCCTGGACCAAAAACTGCCCGACTACCCTGCATGTGGACAAATCTCATGAGATCCAAAGGCTGTAGAGCCTGGTTCTTCGCACTGTCTGGAGAAAGCAGTCAATCAAGGCACAATACAACTACAAAAACTCAGGCCTTTAAGCTTTATGACAAAAGTGCATGAAGAGATAGAGTCTTCAAAGGACTGTGTATTTCCATAGAAGTATGATGATCCAAAGAGATTAGATCAATCATCTCTTGTAGCAATAGGAGAATGGTACTAGCAGAAACTCACAGTGCAGCGAGGACACAGCCACTCTCCATTGGGAATCTCAGGCAGTGGGGGATTCAGACAGTGGATGTGATAGGATGAAGGACAGGCATCACAGCACAGCAGCTCTCCTCCATCCTTGCAGACTCTACAGAACTCCATATGGTGGTCATCCTCTTCCTCAGCATCCCCCACTACATCCTCCAGGATTTCTTCTCCTTCAGAGTTATCCTCCTTTGCCTCCCACTGAATGCCTTCTTTTTCCTATGGGAGAGGGAAATCAGAAAAACAAAGTGATTATTTCATTACCACAGAAGAGCATCCCCAAGTCACCTGACATCCCCCTCCTCCCTGACCTCTTTACACCATTTGGGGTATCCAGTACTCACACAGTGTGGGCAGCTCCATTTGCCCTCTGGAGCTTTCTCCATATCTGGGTCCAGGCAAACCATGTGGTAGGCACGAGGGCAGGTATCACACAATATAATTTCTCCTCCCTGCTGGCACACCTCACAGTAGTCCTGGTGATCAGTCTCATAGCCATCCACAGCCACTGCAGAGTCCTCCTCACCTGCAGAGGGTGATGAGGAGTTACCAGGTATAGGTTTCCTACAGCCAGAGAGGGTATTCTCCCAACTGCCTACATAGCCATCTAGAGATCCAGAATCCAAAACTCTTACTCTATATAAGTAAACAAGGTGAGAAGGAAGACCTGAAACAGGAGCAAAATAAGCCCCTTTGTGCCCCCTTCCACCTATGAAGTAAAAGGTACAGTTAAGGCCAGGAAAACTCAGCACTGCATCTGTTTCCCTAACAAAGAACTTTATTCTTTCAGAAGAAAGAACTTCTGAAAACCTCTTCCTTATTCAGAATAATATCAGGTTCTTCCTTCATAATCAATTCTCCTTCAATGCTGTTAAACATCCAAACTCCATGCAGACATTCATTTAATCTTTCTACACACTTAGCTGTGCTTGTCTCCAACTGTTGGCAAGTATCTATACCTTTCTTTTTCTTCTTCCCAGCCTTGAGTTTTTTGCGACTGCGGCTACTGCGGCTTGTAGATCCATCTGAAACAGAGTAGCTGTTGATGCTGGCATCATCAAAGTCTGACTCCACATCCAGATCATCATCTTCACTCTGAAGTAGGTAAGAGAAAAGCTCTGTTACTCAGACAACCATGCTGGGGAGCAGCAGACATAAACCCCAGCACTATTACCACATCACGACCTCCTCCTCAGAAGTTCAAGAAAGGAGCATAACTTACTGATGATCTTTTGCGCTTGGAACCAAATCCTCCCAGTTTGATTTTCAGTGGTGCCACTTTCTTTGTTTTAGGTTTCTTGATATCAGGAATACGAGGACTGGCTTTTGGCTTCCGCCGGGCATTGGGTCCTGGGAACACAGGAGGCAGTCAGAAGGGCTACTGCTTCGACACCACTCACATTCTATCCTGACAGACTCTTACCTTTGCCCTCCTTTGTCTTTGCTTTCCTGAGTGGCACATCTACAGGGGGCTGCGGCAGGACAGCATCCACGTTTGTCACCATGCTCTCGACTACTGCAACAGCTGCAGCTGCAGCAGCTGCCACAGATGCACCTGAACTTCCCTTGAAGGGGTTGTTGGTGCTAAACTCCCTCCATTTGGCTCCCAGTACCATCATCATCTTCGACACTGCTATTTTAGGGTTCTTGGCTGCAATAAGTGGCCTGTGTACAGTCAAGGAAGGAAGAAAAGGTTACTGAATCACCCTGAAATCTAGATTATTCCTCCCCACTGCCACCTTTATCTCAAACTACATTCCTTTCTAATCTCTGATCTCAACAGCCAATGAATCTCCCCACTATCATTCTTCACTCTATGTGAAAGAGGGAAATGTTCAGGGGCTGGAAAAAAAATGGAACTTAGCACAGTAGGAAGAAAGGGGACTGGGAGGATTTGCATCATCTCAATGACTGAAAACAAAAAATCTGTGAATCAATTATTTTACTGTTGCTTCAGTTTCCACTCTGGGTACTACACTAGTATGCACTGAGGTTCCAAAATCAAGGAATCTAGTTTTTGTCCCACCTCTTTTTTTTGTCCCCAAGTCCTTTCAAGTATATGCTTGCAGCTCACCTGACAAACTGGCTGAAAGCTTTGTAGTTGGTGAGTGTGCGGTAATCCTCCTCTGTGAAGATGTGATCAATATCTTCCATGCCCCAGTCTTCCAGAAGCTGAGCAGATGACTTTGGCTCCTACAAAAAGAGAATCATGGCAATTCTGAGCAGAACCTCCACACATCTTCCCCATTCCACAGATGACCCAGGGAATTTTTTTCCCCTGCATCTTACTTATCACTGCCATAGGACACAGCCACAATAGCAGATCAGTAGAAATGGGAGAAGTATTTGGATTCAATATGAATTCCGTGTGTGTTTAAAGCAGTAGAGAGGGAAGAATGCAAAGTGGGAAAAAGGTCAAGTTAAGAGAGTCTAGTGGAAGAAGAGACTGTCCCAATTCCCTGTGCAATCACAAAGGGAGAGCACAATGATCCCCCCAAATCATGGGAATGAGAAGCAAGCAGTCAGCAGGGTAGCTTGTTACCTTTGAGTCATCATCCTCTTCCTCTTCTTCCTCCTCCTCCTTGCGCTTGGCTTTGTTTTTCTTTTCTTTCTTGGGTCCTAATTTCTTCTTTTTCTTCTTCCCAGGGGTATAATCACTGCCCTCACTGTCAGAGCGCAGAACCTCCTCTTCTTCCTCCACAAACTCATTCCCCTCACCAGAGCTGTCCCCTAGCTGGGGGAGGGAGAGAAGGATGAGGCATGAGGAAAAAACCCTGGATAAACACTAAACATTGCTTTCTTCCCAAGCTCTACAGGATTCATTCAAAAGATTGCTGGTATTGGCCAACAACAACAACAGTATGCACCCTCACCCTCCATTATCCATATTTTAGAGCATGACCTTAGGCATCCTTTTTCTTACCTCCTTCTTCTGACGCTTGCTGAACTTGGGCACTTTGGGTTCCTTCAGTTTCTTAGGCTTCTTCTTCTTCTTGATTTTGGGAGTGTCAGCCTCTGACAGAAGCTCTTCTTCTGGCTCTTCTTCAGGTTCTGGACGTGAAAAGGCGACATGACTCATTCAAGCCCCACCTGTGCACACCAGTAAAGCCCCCCTTCACGGAGATCAACTTGTCTACTTCTTGCTACATACTTACAAAGAGATGTGGTTACAACTCTTACCGTTCACAACAGATACTCAGAAATTGTATCCTTAAGTACCACCAAACACAGTTTTCCCTCCCTCCCAACACCACTTATTTCCACAATATTGCTTCTCTAAGCAGAATTGCACTCAGAACTTGGGAACAAGAAGTTGCCAAAACCCAAGAAGAACAGGAAAGAGCATAAAACAGACGGCCACATCTAAAGGGGGCAAAAGAGCGAATGTATTTGAGAATCTGAGTAGGATAGTGTTTCAGTCAATGGATCTCCAGGGAAGAAACCATCTAGCCTCTTCAGCAGTACAGAACATCCTACAGCTGCATGCAAAATACAGGCCAGTAAGCCGCTACTTTTCCTCCTCCATAGGAAAGTTGTTACTCAGCAACTCTATTCTGATCCAGATTTGACAGAACCTTCCCCCAGCCCCAGCAGCTAGCAAGCTCACTGCCTGGCCAGAACACACGCCAGCTCCCCAGCACCAGTGCACGCTTCCATCTGTGTGCCCCCGTTCCCTGGCTGCCCTCGGCCCGAGGGGCAGCCACAGAGCCCTTCCTTTTCTTTGTGGCAGGCTGCGGGAGCAGCGCGGCCACCCGCCCTCCCCTGCCGCCCCGCCCACCTCACACAGCCAGAGTCACTCCTTCTCCCTCCAAGGGAAAATGGCCTCCTGACCACCCGGGCTGGGCAGGATGGAGGAAGGCACAGGTCGGAGGAGCTGCCGCAGCCGCGGTTGAAATAGCAGAGATAGAGCTCTCAGAACCTGAACTCCCATGCTTGGCCCCTGCCATATTCCTAACCAATGGATGTCTCTTCACTCCCATGGTGCTGCAACACCAGGTCCTTCAAGGGTCACGCATCTTCTCCCCCAAGTTCTGATTTAGACCTTCTAATGAACCACCCTTTCCAAGGTACCACCTAAACCTCTCCATTTTGCAGGGATTTTACTAGGTTTTTTCACCTGATAGTTCCCTTCTACCCAAGATCTCAGAGGTGCCAGAAAACTCTAGAGTCAAAGCTTAAGAAAAAAATGCCAAACAAACAAAAATCCAAAACTCCACAACACCATCTTCCCTTTTCCAGTTACGTTTCTCTTATATGACACTACAACACTCCAGCATGACTTAGTAGGAAAACCCACACTTGTCCTACAATTGACTATATACATCACTCCTTTTTCACAAGAAGTGAAGAATCCAGATGCATATCCACAGAGCAGGTCATCAACAGCAGCAGCAACAAAAAAAAACCAAAAAACCTGAAGAATTCGCAGGGCTCTAACTCAAGCTTCATGTTGATGATGAGGATGCAAATACAAGGGAAAAAGCAAGATACAAGGACTAAAAAAAAGCAAAGGTGAGCAAGCAGCACGGAGCAAGAATCACAAGAAACCTCAATAATTGGGTGTGGTGATGAAGGAAAGTGGGTCATGCAACAGCCCAGGGCAGTTTTCTCTGGACGTCAGTCGGTCTGAGTTCCCAGGCAAGCCAGGCAACCTGCCCTTTCACAAACTACCCCCTCTTCTCCCTCCCCATTCACAAAAACTGAAACTCGAAGGCATTTTGGTACCCCGTCAGAATTGGACACTCTGCCTCCACCCTCTACACCTCCTCCAAGCCCAGACCCTGACAACCAAGCAATGGCTTGGAACAAAGTCAGCTACACCTGACACAAAGCTGCGAGCCTTGCACTTCGAAGTAACCCTGGGACTCAGATATCAAAAACATACACATGACTTGAAACAAACAAACAAAAAAAAATTGCATTCCCCAACACATCATACATTTCACATATTCGGCTTGAGACCAACATTGTCCCCATTCCACATGCACGCCCTGCAGGCTCAGCATACCTGGATGCTGGGGGATAGCGTTGTTCAACAGGATCTCCATGTCATCATCATCACTGCCCCCTGAGCATGGTGATGGAGATCCAATGCCCGAAGCCATGTCCTCCACACTGGGGGAGGCCTGGGCTTACACGGGTTGTCGTCTTCTTGCCAGTCTGGCCAGTACTTCATTGAAAATAAAAAGAGAAAGTTATAGCAAACCTGAACTCCGTTCTCTCAAGCAATAGTGCTACCAAGAGGCTCTGTGAGAAAGCTTAGCAACTTTACTGGCTTTGGAGACTATGGATAATAGAAGCACTGGCAGCAAGTATCAGTTTAGAGTTGTGATAAAGCAGGCTTTGAAGACACCAGATATTAAACTGAGTCAGCAACTCATCTCTGGTGAGGAAGCCAAAACAGCTGTCCTAAAGGAACTCTCCTGTCCTCCGCAGCCAGATGCCCTCGTTTATTTCTGCCTTGGGCCGGGAGAAGGCAGTGGGGCAAGCAAGGCAGCCGGGCTTCCGAGGGTGCCTTGGGGCCGGCCGGGAGGCTGTCAGCACGGTGCCCTGACCAGCAGCCCCAACCTGCCCCGGGCTGGCGCTGCAGCGCTGGCCCTGACCCTGCCCCGCCGCCGGCCGCACACAAAAGGCCGGGCGGGCTCGGCACAGCCGCTCCGCCGCCCCCGCCCGGAGCGGGG